>JALJVW010000241.1:6547500-6942500 GCA_024865655.1 Emberiza elegans
GAGATATGAGAGTCTTTTTTATCGAGTAGTAGAAATTAGGTTATCTCTGCATGACAGCAGCAGATAGTGCAAAGTCCTCTTGAAGCTCCAGCAAAATCACTTTATGGCCAGTCAGGGCTGCACAGCTCCTGTCCAAACAGGTCCACACACCAAAAATCCCTGGGGTCTGAGCTGCTGAGCAGGAGGAAAAGTGACACCCAGTCCCCCCTTATTGAAGAGTTCTCCAAACTGGTGGTGTTCAAGCAAGGTTACAGCACCTGAGGGCTCTGCTCTCTGCAGAGCTTCTGCAGGCTTTGCTTTTGTGAGCTCTGAGTTGTCAGCATTCCCATGAGAAACTCCACAGACAGCAAATGTAATGGCAAACGTAAGCAGTATTTTAAGGACATAGGTGACAGTGAAACACTACCGTGGTTTTCCTCCCTTTTAGTCATGCTTTTCATTCCACCCTTGCTTGCAGGTGACATGAATTTGATTAGCCCAGCTACTCAACCACCCAATGAAAAACAGCAGCTCCCATCCAGAAGCAAATCAGCATGAAATCAGAGAGCTGACAGTGGTTTCTCAGAAACTCCCTTTAATGTAGTTACACTGTGGACTGGGTTACCTATTCAAGGCAAGCTGGGCTGACACATCTGACCCAACTGAGCAGCACTGTGTTTGTGTTTAACCCATCCAGCCCTTCAACGTCCTCAGATTACAGCTGTGGTGGGAGGGAAACCTGAGGTGTTTAACAAATGCTATTATTTTATAAGCTTCTGTTAAATAGTTAGACAAATATTCTGTAATCCTTCAGGCTCATCTTAGGTCAACCACATAGTTAATGAACAATGATAACAAATTAGCAAGTTGAAATTGAAGCTTTGGGGAAAATGCCCCATCTCTTCATCACACGCCTGCGTGCACATAGGCAGAGCCTGTTAAGCATTTACATTTTAGTTCAAACTTACTTGCCACACTCAAGAAAAATAAATTTGCTGCATTTAATAAGAGGATTGAAACCAAAGGGCATTTCATCTTTTATGATCAACAATAATATTTAAATGCTAGAATATATTAAATCTACTTACAGCAATCCCTCATTACACAAGCTGTGTTTTCTTCCCTAATGAACTGCATGTTTCAAAATACAGTGCTACAGAAAAGTTTGTAAAAATCTGCTTTACTTTCAAATGTTTCACAATATAAACTGCAGGCATTTCACATTTTTTATAATTCAAGCTTTAATATTATGCAAATATGTCTTAGCTGAAACACAGAATTCCTGCATTTGGAATTATAATACAACAGCAGAGCAGTGAATGTTTTTCTATAACCATTGTCTTTCTCACCAAAGGCTAAAATTTATGGCTAAGTATGTGAGCAGAGTACTTATGGAGACACCAAATAGTCTGTGTCTTATTGCACTGATTAAACAGAATACCTAGAAAATGTAAATAACTGGATTTCCATGCTAGTATTGCAATGATTAGTTCTTGTTTTATACCATGCTCAAAAGAACAACAGGCACCAGGCAGAAGAAGAAATACAAGTCTCTGTCATGAATATCTTACAAAAGCCCCAGTCCTATACATGCAGGACAAAATTGTGCAGCTTTATTCAGGTGAATACCTTCAAGAGCTGCCTTCCCAAAAAACCCTACATGGCAGCAGAAGCAAGAGAGAAACCTGTGGGGTCATCATTTAGGAAGGGTTTTTTTCCCCTTCCTTTTAAATATTTCCTTCTTCATTTCTGCCAATTGACTTGGTATCTTTTCATACAGATGGGGTCATTTTTTCCCTAGAACTGTGGAGGATTTTAGACACCAAAACTGTTGCTGTCATCTTTCCATTGTCCGGAGACAAAGCCCTATGGAGCCCTGGAGAAATCTAAGTGGAATATTTCTCAGTGAGGTCCTGATGCAGTAAGGTGCTTAGCATCAGATAGGACTGGGACCCTCAGACAGAACCTATTCTGTTTTTAAGTGGTCTGTGAGGGGATGCACTTTGCCTGAAATTCATTCCAGCCCAAGATTGTGAACACAGGGGACAATAGATGGATTGGTGTAAAACTATCCCAGATAACTGCTCGTACATCTTCCCTCTGTCACTGAAATTTGCCATGATGTGTTCAAAGCCAAGAGGCATTATTTGTGCTGTCCTGGATCTGTTAAGGAATGGCAGGGGGAGGACAGAGATACTTAGGGATTTAAAAGCAGAGAGAACTCTATGAAAGAGATAAAAGGAGTCAAATGCACAAACCCTATTTGAAGTCCTTAAAGCATAAGAAAAGAAAGTATTAGACTTACCACATAGGGAGAGCTGGAATTTGTGTAGCTCTGGCCCCTGTGAACTGTAGCTGCTATTTTAGGGGTGGTCTAAATGTTTGAATAGCTAGCCTGAATTCGCAAAACTTTTCCCTAATACTTATAAAGCTCTTTTTTTTTCTATAAAAGTTGACTCTTTTAACTGTTGTTGTTTTTATGAACTGCATCCTAGCTGATGTATCTGTTGTCCTGTTAGAGAGAGGCAGGAACTCTTTGGAAGCTGAGAAATAGAAAGCAATGAAATGTATTTTATACTGTAGCTATCTGCATCTAGAAGTGGTTTTTCCACCAAGCCAACACACCAGGTCTAGGACAGCTATAGTAGACTAATAATTTTCTCTGCAAGTACACTCTGTGTCTTTACTACCTGTTATCCCACATTATGGTCAAAGTTTCTTTCTACTATTTTTTCCCAGTTCCTCTCTAAGCAAAACTAAGCCAATATTGATGAAGTCAGTTGTGAAAACCAATGGTTTCTGGTGAGTTTGTGCTTTGTTATCATGTATTTCTCATTTATTCAGTGTGTCTAACGTTTCAAAGATCTATTTTGATTAATATTCTAATTAATATTCACACTATTCATTTCAGGATTCCAGCATTATAGATCAGGGAAGAGCCCAAAATATATTATTGGCTGAGAACCTTAACCCTACTATTACATAATAATAAAAATTCAAATTATTCTGTTGCCTGGACTTTTCAACACTTTGCTGGTATCTGATGATAGGATGCTGACCAAGTAGGTTGTGAGTGTTTTCTATCTCCTGTCAACTATAAACATGCTGAAAAAAAGACATTTTATTTACAATTTGTGAACTGTACTGTACACAACCCTGACCACAGAGCTGGGAAATCTGTAGAGGTGAAAAGAAGAGATAAAAGAGAGTTGTTCAGACCTTTCAGACACGCCATGAGTTTGCAGCTGTCTCACCCAGTTTCCCAGTACCTCACCAGAAGTTTAATAAGAGGATCATACAAATGAGGGTATCTGTGTCAGAAGGGTGGCATTGTGAGCATCTTTTGAGAGAAAAAGCAAAATCTATGTCTGCCATGCCTTTCAATATTTCATAGAAAAAGAGCCACATCCACAAGGTCCAATGGGAAAATTCACACTGAGAGTTGACAATCATGTCTCACTCACCTGTTTTACATCAATACTGTTAAATTTAGTATAAAGCTGAGAATAATGATATATCTTTGCGTATGTATTGGCTATGTAAAGTTGAGTGTTCATCTCCCACATTTGTTGGCTCAAAGCTGCACCCAAATTCTGTGCGTTTATTGGATTATTTGCCTCAAGAGAAGGCCTTCCCTTATAGAAAAATAGCAGGTGGTTTGTTTTCACTGATGGGTAAGGTGATTCTCTTGGATAATATCTTTTTAATACCATCCAAAGAATGATATCCCAAGTTACCCTTTGTGCTCACAGTTCCTGTTTCCACCATGCCACTGATTTTTTATTCCACATTGTTCAGACGTTACAGATTCATATTGATCAATTCTTAAAAGGACAAAATTAAAATAAAATATATTTTTTTTAGTGTTTTTCTGGACATAACATGGGTGCTGGAATATAATGTCATTCCTCAATCATACAAACACCCTAAGGAAAAGTCTATGCATGCTGTGGTGGGGCCTACTATAAAGGAAGCAGGGTGACATAATTGACTGCACTTTTCATGACCTACTATGCTGGCCATTTCCTGAGTCTCAGAGAATACATTTATATAGATATATAGATATATTTGTATACTGATGACTCCACAGTAGTATTCAAAAGCAAATGTGCATTAAAAAAAAAAAGGTAGACCCATCAGGATGTATGATAAGTCTACGGCTGGAAATATTTTCTATTAGGTTGAAGGCAGCTTGCCAGATTTGGGAGATTTTGCAAAATCTTTTTTCAACATTTTCCCCCACCACCAATATGTTCACTGTACAAGCTCTTGAAGCAATAGTCTGGAAAATAATTGTAAAAGTTATTGTGATAGCAATCAGGTTGGCTGAGTATTTCTCCAATGCACAAATCTCTCAATAATTCAAGTGCAGGCAACTCAAGCAGAGCCAAGGGAAATCTTTAGCTGCTTTCAGCACATAACTGAATGGATGGAAAGATGCACTTCTGTACATGCTCATTTATGTCTTAGTTTCTTCATTTATGTCTAATAATATTTCATCTAGGATTCATATAAACTATTTTTAATGATTAATCCAAGATCAAGGGATTTTTGACAGAGGAAATTCTATTTATTTTCCAGGAATGTGAGGTTCATAGGAAAGCCTTGATTCCAAAACTCACAATTTCATTGAGTGGTCACACTGGAATCCCAAATCTCCTCACCCAGGTGGTATTTGTCAAGAAGCATAGCTGTAGTCACAGATGTAATCAAGCAGGAATCCAGTTCCAGTTCCAGCTCTGTTTCCTGCATTTCCCAGAGACTGTATTGTCTGGAAGCCAATGCGCAGGGACAGGCAGCAAATAAACACTATATCCAAGGAAATCTGCCACATAAGCCTTTTGAAATTCAATCTCACAGCGTTTTTCTGATGTGAGTGAGCGCTACTCAACAGGTATCACCAGTCAAGCTCGAGTCTTTGCCCTTTTAGTTTCCATGAGCAGGATCAATAAAAGGCTCTGCAAAACACTAG
Organism: Emberiza elegans; assembly: GCA_024865655.1. NCBI lineage: Eukaryota > Metazoa > Chordata > Aves > Passeriformes > Fringillidae > Emberiza > Emberiza elegans. The sequence goes on from JALJVW010000241.1 coordinate 6,552,452, forward strand.
ATTATAGGCTGAGTAGGCTGGATGCAGAAGCCAAATTAACAACCTGCCATGGTGTAGAAAGCTGCAGATTTGCTCTGATGAATGGAGCTCATAGTAATTATTTTTTTTTTCGGAGTGCGAATTGAAACATTATTGTACAACTATTAGTTTCCAGGAAAAAAATGTAATTGCTTCTAGATGCTGCTCGCTGTTTTCAAGAGCTCTTTAACCTTTAACTTTTTCAGTACAAAGGAAGCCTTGCTGTGCAGTGAATCTAACAAGACCATCATTTATAGTTGGCAGAGTTCATTAGTCAGTCGTAACAGTTTAATTATTAGCATTTTAATGCATGAGTGTTTAACTAGACAGAACAACAGTCTTTTAGGTACAGCTTGAGACTTCTTAAAAGAAAACGAACTAATTGGTGCTGTTGTTTATACTGTGGCTCAAATTAGACAACCAAAATTCAAGAAATTTGGAGTAAGATTTTGTCACCCATTAAATTAACATTCTATTTGATGGCCCTTTCAGTAAGTTTCAGCTTTAATGAAAATATGTCTCTTTATAGGAATAAAAACTCTTTCATCTTTTGTGTCCTAAAAAAATAGTTTTGGTGAACTGGGCAAGGCCAATTTCTTCAGTTCAGCCCCTGCCTCAGATTCCTGGTTTTGCTCTCAGTTGATTTCTCTTCAAGTTTTCTCTGCTTCCAGAAATGAAGGTACAGTGTCAGCCATGGGGCAGGTTAGTAGTTTTCTGGGGTACATGAAAAGTTTGCAAATTTAAAAGTTGCCTATATTTGAAAACACTCATGTTATACAAAGAATATTTTTTTAAAAATTTGATTTAAATGTTTTCATGAGTCCATTTTTTCATTTTTTGAAAAATGTTTGATGAAAACTTTATTTTCTACAATCTGAAATAATTTTTCAGTTTGTTCTTTATTTCCTAGATTTTGCTCTTCATTTAACCCCTGTAACAGACCATATTTTTTTTTTTTTTCTCCCTTTTTTTTTTTTTATTATGGATTGCTGGAAATAACAGTTGTGTGGGAGCTAGAGGTCTGAGGGGGATCTTTGGGAACAGGTTGGATTGCTTGGGAGATCAAAGCAAGAGAACTAAAAAAAAATGTGGATGCTTATCAGAACAGCGCTTCCGGACCCTCAAAGAATCTAATTTCTGACTGTGGACCAAAGGAAAATACGTGAACGTGGGTTATCTTTGCTATCTTGGCATGGCAGGTTAATGGTGCTGGCAGAACACGTGCTGAGAAATGTGCAGTGCTGCATTGCCCCATGGCAGTGATGCCGCTGGGCAGCGCCCTGACGCACTCTGCTTGTGGCTCCTGCAGGGTGCAGATGTTGAGGGATAACTGCCATCAGTCCTTTTCAACCTCTGTTACACTGTCACCAGCAAATAAGGCATGACACCATTCCCTCCTTTCATCCACCTTTGTTCTGTGATCCTTCCTTCCTCCTCTCCCGTCCCTTCCTCTCTCCCCTGGAGCACCGTGTCCCTGCATTAAAGCAAGGCATGGACTAGTAACATAGAGGAGCATTGGTTTACAGCATTTTGTCAGCTAAAAGGGAATTGTGCATGTAGTTTGGTTGTTTTTGTAAAACTTGGAATCCCAAACTGATTTAAATTGGTGCTCCTGTGCTGGTACATACCATGATAGGATCCCCCATGAGGTGAGAGCATCTTACTCTGAGAGCAGTGAGTGGCTTCTGCAAATCACAGGGTGCCCTGAGTACTGATAAATTATGGGGTTTAAGGAACTGACCCCTCAGTTGCTTCTCCATAATCTGGGAGGTGATGGCTGAAAAAATTTTGCAGAGTCTCAGTGTATCTGTGGGGCGATGCTACTGGCAATTTTATTTTTTTTAACTTATCTTGATAAACAGACTGTGTCTCTGCAGCATTCCTGTGTTTTCTGCATGATGAAATGTGTTGCAACAGGACTTAAGTATCAGTTAAAAACTGTCCCTGCTTACAATTTATTGCAGACAGAAGTGTTACATCATATTTACAAGGTTAAATTAGAAGCTCCAGGTTTTACAGAAGGAGGAAATACCTATTCAGGTCGAGCATATAATGACACCTCTCCAGTTTCACAAACAGTTTATTAGAATTCATCCATTTTAGCAGGATATTTAGACTCAGAAATAAACATTTGCTGTGGAAATGCCTTTTCCCTCAACATTTCCAGACACAATGTGTCTTTAGTCAGACAAAGGGCTTTTATTTTCAAGAAATGGTATTTCAGAGCTGGAAATGCCAGCTCCCTGGTGCTGAGATGCAGTTTCTGGAAGTCTCTTCCAGATGTGAAGCTTTAAGGAATTAAGTTATATTGGGAAAATGGATTATCCCTCGTGGAGAGCATTTTATCACCTCGTTAGGTTTAGGAAGTCCAGGTGATGGAGAAGAGTGGGAGAATGAGATGCTTGTACAAAATGCTTCAAATGACATAACAACAGGGAAAGACTGCCAGATAATACACTCATACTGCTGTAAAGTCTGTCTCTGTGTTGGACTATGATTAATATGTCATCATTTAGTCACATGATGGGATAAAAAAGAACAAAAAGACAGAGCAAGCCTGGATTGTTCAGCACGTTGAGAGAGCCACTGAGCAAATGACAATGTTGTGATGGCAGACTGCACACAACCAGGCAGCTTCCTGACAAAGGAATGCCACCTGATCTCTTGGACGTGCATTTTTACACTATTTCTGCGCTTGTTTTTTCTTGATTTCTGCTGCCACTGTCCATCTGATCAGGCTTTGCCTGTGAGTGAGAGAGTGAGAGGGAGACAGAGGGGGAGAGAGAGAGGGGAGAGTGTGTGTTTTGTACATATCATCAGATTTGAGCTTGCCCTCTGAGGATATCAGTGCCCTAATTAGCACATCAGTATTATGCAAAAGGTAGAAGCATTTCTGGTTCCCTTTAGTCACAGAGGGCTTGCTTATCCCACACACTCTTGTCCCAGAACAAGGGAAGTTTGTTCCTGGTGTAGCTGATTGGTGTCCCCTCCCTGTGAACAGGACACTCGTTCCCCTCGGGAATTCCTCCTGAGCTTGAAATAAAGTGGCAGCCTGGTTTTCTATAACCCTATTTACATCTGTGTCATTGTTTGTTTGCTGCTGGAGTCAAGGCTACAGGTAACACAGAAAAACAGACCCTGGTGCACAAAGACTTGTCAAATACCCTGCATTGGCTGTAGTTTTTACCTGTATGCCAGGCAGGGCTGAGGGTGTTTGTCTGTGCTGGTGCTCCAGACGTTAAAATATGGATAAAAGCTTGTTAGGGTGGTAAAGGAAATCACAAAATGTCAAAGACAAGGCTCACTTATAAATCCATCCATCTTTAAGGCATGAATAGCAGTGTAGGCAGCTTTTAATTACATAGGCACACTCTGTTTTTCCTAGATGTACATGTGAGGTAGAGGGACTCTGTGTGCACATCTATAGAGCTATGCAGTCTGGGAGAGCATATATTAAACCCCTTTTTCTTACCCATAAATAGAGATGATTCCAAACCAAAACCCTAGCTTCAAGCTAGCTACGGACCTTAGGGAATTCAAAATCAGAATCTGGATTTGGATCTGAATTTAGCAGCTTAGGCCCATCTGCAATAAATACATACAGGATGAAATGTAGATAACTGAGATATAAGGCTATATAGACTTCAAAGTGGCTCTGATAAAATCATGATAACCACAAGAAAGAAGTGGTGTGTGATCTCAGATGAGATATCCCCAAGATGTCTATACAGCTTAATTTTCCCACATTGTGTCCTTTTATCTTGGATGGATAAAAGGTGAATTATTATTATTATAGGCAGTGGAGTAGTAACGCCTGTTATTCAGGTTGTCTAACACTTTCCATTGTTCCTCTTCTAGTCACTTGGAACTTTTGCAGACTTTAACCTTTCCAGCTGAAGTTCCCCATGAGGTGTTTGCCTCAGGTTGAATTTGATGGAGGATAGACATTCTGCTTTGCAGCAACAGTGGTGGCAATAAATCATGTCAGCATTTGCTCCTGCATTTGTAAACTGTCATTTCGAGATAGCTGGGGAGAGGACAAGGGAGCAAGCAAACAGGCAACTTTAAAAGCCTGCACCATTACACTCCTCTTATCAAAGAGTGATCGTGTTAAACCTGGAGCGACAGAAAGTCAGACAGCAGGTGGGTGGGAGATGAAGGAGGGAATGGCATTTCTCACACTGTGGCACCTGTGCTTTGCCTCTCCCAAGAACAGCCCCTGCCTCAATGGGGTAATCCACCTGCTCTAATATCTCTAGGATTCAGATCTCACATAGCAGTGCAAAAAAATAAAAGGGGTCCAAGCCTGAGAAATCTGCACAGCCTGAGAGCTGTCCCACATTCCCCACCCAATCAGCAGATAGGAGCTGTGCTCAGCCAGCCTGCCATGCTAGCTGATAATTATTGTTGTATTAATTGGTGCTGTTCAGACTAGACAGAATGTAAAAGATCCCACTGTGTCCAATAATTAATGTTTTTCCCTCACTGCAATGTCATTAATAAGGGGTTCCTCCAAGAAACAAGTAATTGGATGGTTCAGCTTCATTAGGGTATTTTTAGATAAGGTTTGGTCTAGAGACATATAGGAAAGCTTATTATGTTTATTTAGACTGTATTATCTATTGCTAATGTGTTATACTGATTTTGTATCTTCCACATTCTCAGGGATTGCGATGATAAAAGGAATGCACAAATTATGGTTTAAATGAACAGAAATACTGCCTTTAATTTGGCTGTATTGAAATGATGAACAAAATGCCATCTCAAAATAAATATCACCAGTATCCTATAAATCTGTTTTCTCAGAGACATGCGAAGCTATTGTCACAGGAAGACAAAAGTCAGATTTTACTAATTAGAGATGAGCATAGTGGAGCGCTCTTGTTTTGGCAATTATCTGAGCAGCTTTGGAAACTGGAATGTGTAAATCTGGGCTTGGAAATGACTTTCAAAAGAAGACTGAGGGGCTTTTTCAGGGGTATCATTTACATGGTCATGTATGACTTTATTATTCTGCAAGGATGCCTTGGGAATCTGACTCACATGAAAACTTGATATGCAAGTGAGCTATAGACCAGGATGTGGCGGATTTACACAGGAAACATATATGGCTAGTCAAAACAGCTCAGTTTTACCACAAAGGAGCTTTGCACATGCTTTGTGAGGATTTTATGTGGGAGCTTATTCCTGAACGTAGCACAAAGCCAGTTTTTCACTAACCAAAGTTACTCTAGTTAAATTTTTTTGGAGCAACTTATCCAAACTGGTCCCGTTCACAGCTGCATCCTCCTTAATCTCATCACAAGACACAGATCTCCCACTAGGAAATAATAATCCACAGTTTAGTGTCTGTATTATGCTTAGTGCAAACACAAGAGACCACATTCATCCCAAAGTAATTCTCTAAATATGAGAGATCTTGTTACAACGGGGATGCACTCAGCCCAGAGGGTGTCAGATAGTGAAACGGGCTCATCACGCCGAGCTAAATAAAAGCAAAGAAAAACATCATCAGGGAAACTACTCAGAGGCTTAGATGAGTTCAGTTGATCCTAATTAAGTTATTGTGTTGGTCAGCATTTTCAGTGAGTTGTGCAAAGGATATTGAGCCAGAATCTCATCTCAAGTATTTACAGATCTAGACCCACTCCATTAACTTCTCGCTGTGGCAAATGAAAAAAGAATTTGCCTCCTCCCTCCCTCCCTGCCAGATACATCCTTGCCAAGAATGCTGCATATTGATAGCTCTGTGCAAACTGTTGCCATCAGTACTATTTTAAAAACAAGAATTCTTATAAACAATATGCAGGGTTTGTCCAGACAAATGTCTAAACCCGTCACAGTAAGTTCACCTCACAAAGAACTGAATGCAGCTCCAGGAAAGTCACCATGTCACAATTTTCTGTAGTAATGGGATGTGATTTTAGCTATCATATTTCATTAGTATAAATTGTCTCAAAAAGGCACAGAATTTTTGTTTCCTGCCCATGGCCTGCCCCAGTGTCTCTGGACTCCTGTCTGCTGCAGGATAGCAGAGAGGAAATCACATGTAATTCTGCTGGAGTCAGGGGTGTTACACCAGCACAAATCACAGCACAATAATGTCCTTGGTGTCCCGGGTTCCTCAATAAGATTCACAAAAGTAAATTCCATTAGCATGTGTAGAAATATGTCTTTCTCATAATGATATGACTATAAACTTTTGTACTTGAGAACGGTAGCAGAGAGACCCCTCGAAAGCCAGATATTGATAGCTTGCTTTATGTTTAAAGATGTCAACAGAATACAATGGTTCTCAGCATCCCTATTAGTTATCTTTAGTAAGAGAGAAGAAGATTTAAAGTAAGGGAATGAGGTTTGCAATGTAACGAGATAAAGTCATCTCCTGCAGTCTAGAGGATTTCTTTAATCTTATTTTTAGAGAAGAGCTGAGGAGCTTTTGCAAAACCGGCTTGTTTGGATTCAGTTCCTATTTTATCTCATCCACGAAAGTTTAGAGTTGAAGAGAGAAACAGATAAAAGTTTTGAGCAAACTGAGGTGGTTTTACATTTCACTCATCAACCTTCTTAATCTGGGTTTGCTTTTGTAAAACCAGTTTTAATCCACATCTCTCCTTATCCAGTCTACCAGAACATGAAGGATGGTGCAGAATTTTGGAATTAAGAGACGTTTTCTAAAAGTTATATTGTCTTCTGGTTTGCATCTATAAAATTGCTGAGGTTTTGGGGTTTTTTTCCACTGACCATGGAAGGGGTCAGAAGGAGTCATTACTTATAGCCATAAGTAAAAATATTTCATTTAGATTCTTTCATGAGGAAATTTCTCCCAATTAACTTTGCCCAAGGAAAAATTCAGCATTTGAAAAGGGCCTCTTTTACTGTACAGGATATTTTTAATATTTCAAACAATATGAATACTATGAATCCAAATAAGAAGGGTAATTTTCCATATTTAGAAGCTAGTCTGCATTTTAATTTCAGGCCCCTGATCTTAGTTAACAGAGAAATTCCGCTGTATCAAGAGAGAGTTCATCTGTCACTATGGGAGGAGTGGGGATGAGAGAGAAAATATCTTCATTTTAGTCATATAGAATACAATCAGGACTCTGTTCTTCTTTTTTCCAACATGATATACAAGATTTATCACTGGAGACCTGTGCTAGGAACATCTTGCATGATGGAACCAGTTATCTGCTGTAAAATCGGCAATAGTCCAAACAACAGAGGAAAAAAATCTCTTCAGATAAAGTTTTATAAGTTAACAATTTCTGATTAGCATTGCAATGGTTCCTCATGAACCTGATTCCAAGCTCCCTGAGCTGTCAAAGAGCTAGCAAACTTCTACATTTCTCATTAGCCATTGCAGTAGCTAAATGGAGCATGAAAGTTGATACATTTTACTGCAGTCATTCACCATGGCCTTTGATCAAGGAAAACATTTCCCGTGCGTGTCCCCTCCTTCTCTTCAGGGAGAAACAGGTAAATGAACACTCATCCTTCTGGATTGCCTCGCACTATCTGATTCATTCAATACTGCCAAATATTTTTGTCTTGTCTCCAAAAACTTCTGGGGAGAAACGTTCAAGTCCTGAAGGACCTGGGGCCTTTTCCGAAAGCCTGAGCATTCTTAGCATTTGTTCCTATATCTCTAAAGTTCCTGCAGGCAAAGATTTACAATCCCTGTCCTTTGCCTGATATTGTTCAACAAGGAGGCTGCTGGAAGAACAAGAAAGGCAGAGTGGTTTGAAATGCCAGGAGCTGGAAGGTTTTACCTACTTGTACATCTCCCTGCTATCAGACACAGCAGATATCAGACACAGATCTGTCAGGGCTCTGCTGCCAGGAGCATGTGGATTCGCAGCTGGAATGCACTGGCTGAGTCAGGAGAGGCTGGGCTTGGGTCCCTTGTGGTCAAGGCACTTGGAGCTGCAAAGGAAGTCCTGACACACTTTCAGAGTATTTGCCTGTGCAGAGGCTTGGCTTGCAGGGCCAAACACGGCAGAGATGACCAAAATCAGCTGCCCCAGCCCCAAAGGGTGTGATCCACCTGGGTCAGACCATAGGGATTCAGAAACTCCAGCCAATAATTTGTAAGGAGGAATAAAACCAGTAAGAACCATAATTCAGCAGTCTGTTTGCTTAACAGCAAAGGTCAGCCCTCCACAGCAGAGGCCCACAGTAGCCTTGTTTAGGGTTCTGCCTTTCCTGTTCAAAATTCCATGCCCTTAATTCTTCATGAAGCCATTCACTTCCATGCCAATGGACTCATCCAAATGTACCAATCAAGCAAAAATGTGTAAAGCAAAAACTACTGAAAGGATTTCTCACACAAAGATTTTTTTTTTAAATTATTATTCCTTTTCTTACACACTGGGGATAGTTTCTAGCACTACCCACAGACTCTGGGTACCTGCACCAGCACAATCCCACAGCATCACTCATTAAGGGCTCTAAACCTCAAAAGCCTGTGTAAACAGGTTGGTCTTTTCCCCCTGCTGTGTTACCACAAGGAAAATGCATTTTGATTACCAAAGGAATACATGATTGTCCAGCATTTCCTATTGTTTGTTGCAGCTTAAGCTGACAACTCTTCTACAGCTATCACCAAACCAGACTGACGGCTTTGAAAATTTGTTTAACAACAAATCCTCTGCGCCTTGGGCAATCTGGACACCAACACCAACGCTAAGAGAATGGAAAGAAACTTAGGAGGGAACATCCCTTGTGCTCACTGCCAGCCCTTGAATTACTGGGAAGGCATTCCTACAAAAAGGGCCTCCAGTCAAGTTGGTGAATGGAAGAGCTGCCTCCAGAAAAATCAATTCTGTGTGGTAAGAACCCAGTGCCTCTGTTCTGGAGGCCTTCCTGCTTTGAAGCCGAAAAATCAAATGAAGCTTCAAAACTTCATCTCATCTCTAAATTGTCATAAATCTTATTTGTTCTGTGAAAGGAAACAGGGTAGGCTGAATGGGGAATCAATCAATTGGCTGATGTGCTCTGGAAGTCCTGCAGCTTCTGAGTACAAGGAAAATCCCTTCCTATGCCTCCAGAAAGGTGGTTTTTTTTTTTTTGCATTGTTTAGGGTGCTCCCAGTTTTCACAAATATCACATGCTGACACTTGTGGAATCATTTTTATTTACACATTTCTTGATTGGAAAATGAGCCAGCTTTATTTCAAGGGGACAGGCAACACCAGGAGGGAAAAAAAGCAGGGATAAACCCCACAATGATTGCAAACACAATAAATGATACACATGCACACACTCAAAAAGGAAATTGAAGAATGGAATCTGACCCTCCTTGAAACGTAAGCTGTATACAGATTTACTTCTAAAAATGAACAGATGTTTCTGAGATTAGGGGAAACTACTGTATAAAACCTCTGCTGGGTGCCCAATATTTTAGATTCCACAAGCCACAGCTCCTAAAGTCCAAGTTTCAGAACTCTCATTTCTCTAGTAAGCTGTGAAACACTCCAAAAGAGACATAACTTCTTGCCTCTCTCCAGTGCCTGATTTTTATATTTAGTTCCCAGCATTATCAGAGATCATTTACTGGCATGAGACCCAGTAATCTGTCATCTCGTCCTGTAACGTTGCATAACATTATCCTTGGCAGCCCTGGAGAGAAGACAAGCCTATCTGATAAATAACACACATGTTTCCTCCAGCAAGATATGCACAGTCAAATTCTTCAGGACACATCAAGCATGATTGCAGTGAGTGCATGTTACTAGACTGATGAATTTTTTTATTTTTTAAAGTATATTTACAGTGGGGAAAAAAAACCTGTGGAAGGAAACATGCCAGATTTTACCTTTTCACCTACCTTTTGAACAGAAAAATGTCAGAAGCCAAGGTCTTAAACCCCTTACTGACTCCCTGGTAGAGAGGGTTTATAATACATTTTACCCATTTCACCCATGTCCAGTGCCTGTGAGAGGCACTTCAGTGTAAATGTTGCATCTGCTCTTCAATTCTCAAGTACCCACTGAAGGCCATGAAAGTACTTGACAAATTTTGATTTTTTTTTAAGGGATATTTCCAAATAGAGCGTTATTATAGTAGCTTTCAACTACAACGCCTGTGTGTAAAGATTTCAATTAGTAAAATTTATGTTAGAATGATGTGTCAAGAGACTTGGGAGATAACTGATGGGAAGCCTGCACCTTTGTGTTTATTCAATGCCTGATGATGCAGCAGCAAGTAGCATTTCTATATTTCTGTTTCCAGCAATCAGAAAGGCCTCTTGGGTTGATACACACTTGCAGGCATTGCAAAAATATTATATTTTTGTTTAATTGGAGTTGTAAGAAGCATGCACTCAGTCTTGTGCTGTGATGTGAAACTCCTGTTTTCCAAAGTACCAGAATTAGCAGAGTGTGCTGGTCCCATCTTTGGAAGAGAATTGGAAAATTCAGCCAGCCTTTCACAGTTTCCATATTTAGGATCTTTGAGAGCAGAATAGAACCCATACTTAACCATATATATATATATATAGATAGATAGATAGATAGATAGATAGATAGATAGATAAATGCATATACATACATGTGTGTATTTATACACACAGATGCACATAAAAGAGGAGTTGTACTGTTTTGGTGAGCAGGCTTACTCCAAAAGTCTTGTGAGTTTTTTTAGTTAAATGAAACAAGTCAATTTGGGAGCTATCAGATGCAATTTAGGGTTTTTCAGGCACCTCAGATGTGTGGTACTGACTCCAAAGAATATCAGCTCTGCCTGGGAAATGTGTTTGTAATATTGATGCAACACTGCCCACTGTTGCAGTGGCTAATGAAGAGATAAAATCCTGCAAAAATGGAGCTGTGAGTCTGTCATGTGTCTAGAGTAGGAAAAAGGGATACTTCTCTATTTTAAATATTTGCTTTTTACAGTAGCTGATTTCTGAAAAGTAACTGAGTGTTACATCATTTATAACTCTGTTGAATGCAGCTGTTATTTTTATCTGAAGTCTCTTTGATGAGTTGATGCTGTTATTAACACAGTTTCAGGGTAACAGAAGTATTTACTGATTTATATTGCTGAATAATTTCTCTTCCTTATATATTTGTCTCTGAATAAGATCTTCAGCTAGAATTATTCCACTGAAGCTGAGACATCAGCTGAAAACTGGGTGGTCCTTAATAAGCAGAATTAATAGAGCTACACATGCAAGCCAAAGACCACAAAAGTGTCTTCAAAACTCTTAAATTACTTCAAGGAGGTTTGGATCAGACCAGGAATTCATGGATAGAACTCCATCTCAAATTATTTTAAAGACTTATTCCCCCTCCCTTTTTTTTTTTCTCCTAGGACTATTTGAAATCAGTCTGTAGCTGAGAACAGTCAGAAAATGAACATTACAAACAGAAGAGTGTTTGGGGTATTTAGAAACCAAAACATTGGTTTTAAATATTTATATACAAGTACAAAGAGCACCTGGGCACCTCCATACTACAAGGCAGGTGTCTAATGGAAATTATAGTGTTGCTAATTTACTCTGAGGCTTCTTGTCTATTTATAGCCTTCAAAGTGCCTCCGTCGCAAAGGTGGGAGGCACCACAGTGTGAGCACCTTCCCATGTGCATTCCATAGGCAGTGCAAAATGATGTAATTCCTTGATTGTTCTTATTAGACTTTTGCAATCTGTATAAACATGTATGGCATGGTGCATAAATCTAACAGGCAAAACAATTGGCATTAAAGCCTTTATTTGAACGAATGAATCCAATGCAGGGCTGGTGCCAGCCCTGGTTGTTGTCTCACCGTGTGATTTCCATCCTCCTGCTGTACCTGGTGTTGTACAAGTAAGGGCAAAATGGGTGGGTGATGTTTGCAAAGGCCCAAAAAACTGAAACAGATCCCTCTGCTCCCAGCATGCTTCCTGCTGCCAGAAGCCAGCAATTAACTTTGTAGGGTTCCTGGAGTGTGGGAGATCCTGGAATGTGGCATGTGTTGATCTAAACAACCTCCCATTACTGAGGAGCAGGATGTGTTTGCTATTTATATTGAATTATTTAGGGGCTTGTTATGTGAATTATAAAGCTGCACTTTGCAGTTTTAAGTCTAATATTGTGTGATCTCCAGTTGATTAGGCAGGATGGCAGGATTACCCACAAAGGTTAGGATGAAACCATTCAGAATCTGGCAATTTGTGTGCAGAGCTGGAGTTTCAAGTCATATGCAACAAAAGGTGGGTAAAATAAGTTCTCTTAGTTTTCTTCCAAAAACACCAAACTGGTTTACTTTTTACGCAAAACCCAGTAAAAGAGGTTTGTCTTGAGATATCCAAGAGTGACAGAGGAAGGGACTCGTTCACTGAACTTAAGCAACACCAGAATTTTTACAAGTATTTGTGCAGTGAGATTATTTGAGGAAAAGAATGGCAAAGTCTTGCATGTGGCAAGGAGTGAGGAAGAGGAAGATGCAAAGCATGTTGGATTTGCACAGGAGGAAACCATCAGACCTGAAGGTAGCGGACAATAAATTAGATAGCCTGGGAAACAGCATAAAAGAAAGAAGGAAAGAAACACAAAGGGAGAAGAGACAAAGGAGTGAATCTAAGACAAGATACAGAGGAAGGCTGAAAAAAGAAAATAAGATAAAGTCAAAAACAAAGGAAGATTTTCAAAGGAATGGAGAGTAACCCATAAGGCCTCTCAAAGCTTATTCTGTTCCTGTTTATTTCTCTTTTCTCAATGCTTCTCTTGTTCTGTGCTACTGGCCATCACTTCTAACAAAAATCATAGGATTATTGGCTCACTGTAAACATAATTAGCAGATTTAGTGCTTCTGCCACCACAGGGAAGAATGAGAAATCTCTGATCTTTTCTGACTGGTCATTTAGTGAAGCACAGAATTAGGAAATTAAATCTATCAGTCTTTTGGAAGGTGGATGAGAGGCTGAACATGAGCTGACGATGGGCTGCACCCAAAGCACCGTGGGCAGGAGGTCAGGGCAGAGCTCACCTGGAATTCTATGTCCAGCTGTGGTGGCCATCAGCACAGGAAGGACACAGACCTGCTGCAGTGAGTCCACAGGAGGTGATCAGAGGGATGGAGAACATCCCCTATGAGGAAAGGCTGAAAAAAATGGGAAAAGATAAATCTCCAGGATAGTCTAATGGCCTTCCAGTACCTGAAGGAAGCCTGCAAGAACGATGGAGAGAGATTTGTGCAAGAGCATGTAGTGACAGGACATAAGGGAAAGGGTTGACACTGAAGAGGAGGAGGTTTAGAAGGAAGAAATTAGGGAATTTAGGAAGAAATTTTTCCCTGTGAGGGTGGTGAGGCTGTGGCACGGGTTGCCCAGAGAAGCTTTGGATGCCCCATCCCTGGAAGTGTCCAAGGCCAGGTGGGACAGGGCTTGGAACAACTGGGGATAGTGAAAGGTGTTGCTGTCCATGGCACAGGGTGGAAATAGAGAATTTTTAAGGTCTGTATGTCCCTTGAGGATCATGGCTTCCATGATCTGCTGGGTCCCAGCAAAGTCTAGTGAACAGGAGGTGGGTAAGACAAAAGTGCTTCCTGGCAAAACCAGATGCTCTTCTCTGTGATTGATATTTTCTGTCAAGCCAAACAGTGAAGAACAGTGGCAAAGGAACAAAATTCCTCATCATTGCTGAGGGGAGCTGTACAGAGCTGTGGAAGCTGACACACTGGCCACAGCACGAGTGTGCATGTTCACAGGATCACAGGATCACAAAATCCCAGAATCCCAGAATTACAGAATCACAGAATCCCAGAATCACAGAATCACAGGATCACAGGATCACAGGATCACAGAATCACAAAATCACAGAATCCCAGGATCACAGGATCACAGGATCACAGAATTACATGCTGACTTTAAAGGGACCCACAAGGGTAATCAAGTTCAACTGTGAGCAAAGGAGAAAACTTTCTGTCAGACCAGTGCAAACTCTGCAATCCTGCAAAATCCTGCAAACAAATCCGGTTTCTTTACCCTGAGCCAGATTCAGCACCTTTTCTGCACCTACAACCCACTAAAGTCAACCTTCAAACAAATTCTCCTTTTAAAGCTGGGAACAGCCTCACATCATCCTTCATAACCAACACAGGCTGAGCAATCCAGCCAGGCAGTTATATGGCTTTTAGTCTCGCCCCAAAATATTGGAGGTTTGCATTTCCATGGGGTGTGCCAGGCCAGGTGCTTGGGGCTGGTCCCACGGGCCCCCAGGGCATGCTGGTGACAGCCCCTCTGCCACCAAGTAGCACCAGGACTTAAAATCGACACATCCAGCCTTTCCTGATTATTTTTTCTATTACTTTGTATGGCCAAGCCCAGAGGGTGCTGGGACATCCCCTGCCCATATTGGAGAGTTGGGGTCATGCTGGAGACTGTCACCCTGGTTTTTTAAGATTTTCTAAGCCTTCTGATGTTGACATTCTTGTAGCGAACTTTCTCACACACTGTCTGTAAATAACTCATTGTTTTGCATTCCTTTATGGAGGAGGAGAAATTCGATGGACTGTTGGTTTGTCCAGTGTCATCGGAGAGGTGGCACTGTCACCCTCCAATCTGCTGTCATTTTTGGAAAACCATAAATGTTGGAGTCAGAAAATAAACTTCCCTTTTTTCCTCACCTTGAGAACAGCGGTGTGAGCTTGTGTTCTTTCATGTCCTGTAATGACAGGAGACCAGACCCCAAATCCAGTCTGGAAGCCACCCACGCCTCACCTCACCAGGAATAGAGGAGGACCAGGGGCTGGTTGTCCCCTGCACACCAAAACACATCCATCCTGTGACTTCTGAAGAAGGAAATTGTAAATGCCAGTGCCTTATCTTTGCTCAGCAAACACCTCAGTGAGCGCAGCCCCGTGTTTGCGGCGCGCTAATCTCGGCAGTGGGGATTGAGGCACCTCCAGTCTGGGAGTGGTGGCGTTAGGAGAGGGACAATAAAGTACAGCAGGATAGCGCAGAACTACATTAATTTATAACACTCACCGAGTTACAACCAGCAGCCTTAGATTAATGTGGTGTAAATTATTGCATGCTACTCCTCTCGTGTAGGCATGGGGTTTTTTTTTTTTTCCCAAGCAATTATTTATTTTTCCCTGTTCCCCACTGTTCTGAATGCAGTTATTGACAAGTAACAAGGTATGGATTGTTATTGCTTTTTTTTTGGTCATAAATCCCTGTAGGCATTTACTTAACATGAATTAAATCACAATCATGTGTCATTTATTTTGCATAAAATGAGACATAAGTAGTCTTAATCATATAGCTGTAGAAAGAACAACCACACCATTGTTTCCCGTATTTGAACAATAATTCTATATTTAAACTTAAATATTATAATTAGCAGCTTTGTTTGCCTTGCTTAGAAGTAAGATAGGTAAGATTGACACCTCACTTTTGACACCAGACATTAGATTTAATAAGCATAATTTTCATTTATTTGAGTCTAGACTGATTTTTTATCAATGTATTTATTGTAGAAAGCAAATGTACATAAAGAAAGTTGGCATATTTATGAAGAAAGCTGAAATGACTTTTATGTGTTGCTTTGTCCAACTGATAAAATACCTACTGGCATGAAAATACCTATAACAAGAGCTGAAATCACACCAAACTGTAATTGACATGTGATTTTTAAAAATGCTCAAAGTAATAATATACTATCTCATAAGTAAAGATTCTTCTGTTCACTCTTTATCCATTTCCAAGAATCTTTTTGTCATGTAAATTTGCATTGATTAGTTTTTAATTTGACTTTCTAAAAATGTGCTCTGAATACTTAATTCCAACAAAACTACATCTTTTTTTTTTCACTAATATTAATAACAATAATTGCAGCCCACAAATGGAGAGCCTTGATGGATTTTTTTTAATACACACAAACTCCAGCTGCTTCAAGGATCTTTCATTTTGCTGTTGCCTATTTAAGCCCCAACCCTTCTCTGCTTATGCAAGCAAACCTGGTGGTTGCTGAACCAAAAATCACAGTGTGACACACAAATAAGTGAGAATTTTGTCAAAAGCACCCTCTGAGAAGATGAATTCACTGTAAAGCTGATGAAAGAAAGCCCTTTCTGCCACGGAGATCCTGCTCTGGGCGAGGAAGGATCAGGGAATAGGGGAGAAGGCATTTCCAAATAGTCAGGGGCAAAAGCTGATGGGGCAGAGCTGCTCCTCCAGAAAAGGGAACCTGGAATCCAGGTGATTTCCAAAGGCTGGAACTGCCCCACCACTCACAGAACGGGGATGCCAGGGCAAAAGGGAGCTGTTCAGGTGCAAATAAAATCACTGATGACAGAGTCTGCTTCCAAAACTAACAATAAATCCAGGGAGATGAGCTCTGCTTTCGGATAAGAGAGGCAAGCAGTAAAAAATTAAATTAAAAGGGGAAAAAAAAAGGTAAAATGAATTAAAATGTTACCAACAAATACAGGTATTTGTGCAAAATTTGATGTTTTCTCCAACAACACCTTAAAAATATGGATTTTAAAATTTTTATTTCTGTTTAAAATGTTAGAAGACATTTCATAAAGAATACTAGTTTTTGATGTATTTTTAAAAATCAAGATAGACAATTAATTTTCTCTTTCTGGACATCCAAAACCTCATGTATTTTTATAAAATTGTATTCATAGCTGTATATTTTATTGTTCATACATTACTTTTGAAGCAAGCTTTTCATTTCTTTCCTCCTTTAAAGCAAAAGCATATCAAATATTACAGTATAGGCATAAAAACAAATTATGTTTGAAATAATCTAAAGATTAAACTTTATTTTTCTTAGCTGATTGTATTATTTGAACAATAATATTTTCAAAAAAAATTATTCATCTGCCTGATGAAAGAAAGTACCTGATACATATTTTTATTCAAATATTACTCCCGTGGAATACTGGCAACATTTTATGTTTCAGCCTAAGCTACAAATTCCTTCAGAACAAATCAAATGTCTTTAAAGAATATTTCTGTTTGAAAAGGAATTAAGCTTTCCTGAAAGAATTTTAAAGGTTGTGATATTCGCAGTCTGATAAAGCAGCACCTTTAATGAAATTCTAATTAGCAATTTCATGCACTTTGCTATTAGTCATATCAGATTAGTGCACATTTTCACAGCCTTCCTTTAATTAAGTGCACTTATTCCAAGTTTCAAACACTTTCCTTATAAGATGAAAACTGTGCTGAAATGTTATTTAGTAAACAGCAGACGTGTGAAAGTAAAGGTGCGTCCCCACGAGCTGACGGACATTTTTAAGCTGCCCACAGATGTACTCAGTTCTGCTGCCATAGCTGCCTGGGGGCTTTGTTTTCTGGGTTTTGTTTGCGTGCATTCTGCGCGCGCCTTCCAAAAGCGCCAAGGGATGGAGCCCGCTTTTCCAGAGGGCTCCGAAGGCGTGCAGAAGTTTTCAGTGGCTGCCTCGTGTGTGCAGTTCAGGTAATAAAAAGAGAATTTTGAATAATTTCAGAGAGTCCAGGCTGCAGCACCCGCGTTTGCTTCCCCAGACGTCACCTTCTGTCACCTCCCCTGCGCTGCTCCAGCAGAGGCTCTTGGTGCAAACCCAGCATGTTGGGCCCGTTATTTTAGCCACCCGAATCATCAGCAAAATTCCCACACACTTTAGAGGGAATAGGTTAGGCCTTATCTTTCATGAAGGATATTGCATTGCAAAGGCAAGTACTTCTAAAATACTGTACATAACACTCATCTCCCTGCAAGCTGATTAACTTGTGGTCAGCATTGTAAAAGGTGAGAGATTACCAACACTGCATTAATTCACGGAACACCTTGTTTTGCATGATAGGAGCAACACAGGGAGTGATTTAACATACATAATGATAAGCAAGTCTATTATGTGCCAGTAGATAAAGAATATAACGTGTTTCTTCCCCTTTCTGCGATGTGTAGCTGCAAAAACACCAATGTGATCATTTTTTCATGGTTTTCATATTTACATGAAGGTTTATATATATGAGGGTTCATATATATGAGGGTTTTCTCATTCCAGAGCAGAGTATTTTGTTTTGTTTTTAAATGCTCCCTTCCAAGCACTGCTGCTTGGGTCTGTCATGTTCCAGGATTTCCATTTCATTGTATTAGGTAATTGCACATGTTTTTAAACACGTTCTCTTGCTGATGTCATTCATTTAGACTGTAACATTTCTGACATTTTTAGGTAGTCCCCCAGGCCTCATAGCCCTCTTAGCAGGGTCCTTTCAGTGAGGGGTGTTTGCTTTATGATTACTGACTGACATCTCAATAACTTGGAACATATTGAGCAGTGCATGTCTAGTGAGCAGCTTTTTTAAATGCATGGTCCACTTTGTCAAGTCATGTGCGAGCCATAATTTAGGCTAATAATTACCAGACATGAATGCTATGAAACACTGATGTCTACACTTTTTTTTCCCCCTCTAAGTACTGAATTTTAATACATCAGAAAAGGTTTTCCTAAGGCCAAGATAAGCCCCCCAAAAAGCTCATATGGAAGCACTTTAAAAGTGATAAATGATTTGGAATCTGCACTGTCTACTGATGTACGTCTCAGGAAAGAAAATTAGAGCTAACAGGTGTTAGATAGGGAATGGTGAAGCATTTTAATAGAATTGTCAAAATGTTTGTCCCAGTTGCTGACATTAATGCATGCAACAAGAAATGTAATGCTGCGCTGCCAATAAATGATTACTTGTTTAAATTTCAAGTTGATGGCAGGAAATCCTAACTTTGTCCACTACTTCTCTGTACAGGCCATCCCTCCTGTGCTTTCCTCTATGATTTGCATCAAAGTGTAATGGTTATATGGCTCACGTCTGCATGCTTTAAATAATCCATGCCTGTCAAATTTCATTTTTTCCTCTCAGATCAGAACCATCATAACCCCTTCTCCGCCAGCCTTGAAGTCACTACAGATATATTTTTACATTTTGGGGAAAATAATTCAAATACTCTGAGTTGAGGGATAATTAATCTTTGAATTATTTTCTTACTTCAAATGTATTTACTAAGTAATCTGCGTGAACTTGTAATTATTATGTATTTGTGAGGTATTTTCCATGTAATCACAAGGTATTTACATGGTCATATGAATCCTGTAAATTATAATGATGCTGGGGGAAGGGGTACGAGGAGGGGAGCTCTGCTGCCTACACTAAAAGGCTTTTCCAGAAATCTTTGGAATTCTCCTCAGTGAGGTAGCCTGAAAAGGCAGGAAAAGCACGTCCTTTGGAGATTACTGTGATTTCTGCCAACAAAAGAGATTCAATATCCACGTACAGTTCAGCTGGGTGAAGGGGGAGAGGGGAGTGCAGATAGTGACTTTTTTTTTTAATCTCTTGTTTTAATGGTAAACCATTAATTCAAAAGTTGCTGCTATTTTTCAGAGGAGCCTCGTCAGTTTGCAGACTGCTGAAAGCTCAGCATCCATTCATGCTTCAAAGACAAAAGGGAGATTTCTCTGTCTAATCTTTGCAGCAGCCTAAATAGGATGTAGCCTGTAGTCAGAGCATCTCTGGCTGTAATCTTGTCAGAGCTCAGCACACATGCACAGGCGTGTTCTCACACACACACACACACACACACACACGCACACACACACACACAGCTTTACAGCCACAGCATTAATAAAGCCATTTCTCCAGCATGGTGAAAGCAGCGGGGGCAAGCTGGGTGCTTATTGCCATTTTTAATGCCTGGGAGACAGCAAACAGATATTTGGAGAAATGAACTGATTCAGAGTGAGTGCTACAGTGGGGCAGATTAGAAATGTGGGTGGAAGAGCCTTGGATATCCAGTCACAGGGGAGATGTCCTGTGCTAGCAGAGCAGGGCTGTTTCATCCCTAACTGGCATCTTATCTCTCCACAGAGCCTGTGGTTAAAAGCCAGGGCCTTTTTGGAAGCTTTTCCTCACAGACGAGATACAAAAGCAACACCTGCCTAACCACTTATATACATTAATAATCCCACAGTGCTTTCCAAAAGAGGAAATATTAACCCAGACACCACAACAATATTCTCCTTGCTTATAACCCTCATACATTTAAATTCAATCTGGTGTAATGTTATTTTTGACTTCCTGACCCAAATTTCTGTGTGTGTGTGTGTAGCTCTGAGCTGTTAAGCAGATGATTGCTCCAGTCCAACAGTAGATCCATCTCTCTGGTGCCTTGGAAGAGATTTCTTAGCCCGTGTTTCAGTTAGCCTGTCCTGGAAAATGTGCTGTATGTAAAACCATTGGCTGAACACGACACAGCATCCACAGGGCCATTTTTACAGCATACACACATCCTTAGTTTCCTTTGGCAGCATCATTGCCAGAGCCCGCAGATGGAGAAAGGCTCTCAAATCCCTCTGTTGGTAAAAAGGAGAAAGTGCTCCAGCAATATTTTCCTCTCCTTTTCTGCCTACCCACGCACAGCTCCCTCAGACAGTGTCCTGCGTGTGTGCAACAGCAAAGTGCATTGCTCTGGGTGTCAGAGCCAGGAAATCCACGCTCATTTCACAAACAAACGCCTGGGACCTGAAAGGGCAGGCACTGTCTGGGGTTCCCATCCTGACCAGCTTGTCCCCCCGTGCTGGGGACTGTCACCTGCTGCAGCTGCACCTTTGCAGAGGGGCATCCCCTCAGACCCTGCCTCTGCAAATTATCAGAGCCAAAGTAGATGCTGAAAATTCTAGGTGAAAAGAAAACCACAGCTCACTGGCAGCTGCAAAATCCCCAGCCCTAGGCTCACAAATTTCTGGCTGTCCTAACAAGCAGTGATAGAAAGTTTTACGTGACACATCTTTTAAAATGCACTGCTGAGCTTGTACATTTTATTTCAGTACCATTAATGCAGGTGGCTGCTATCTTTTTGAAACTTTTTTTGTGTGGCATTTGAAGCGAGTAATTTTTTCCTTGTTATTTTTCTTTCCTCATTACAAATGAGGAAATGATATAATAATTCTTGATACAATGACTCTAGAAATGAGCCCGGGCAGAGTCACATTTCAGATGCCTCAAGGCCACTGATGTGAAGTTTTATTGGTGTTCCACAGTGAGAGAAATTTGGTGTATGTATTCTCTTCTACCTACATTTTTTCTTCCTCTCCATTGCTAAAATTAATTCAAGTAGGTAGTATTTTCAGTATCCTACTCATCTCTGTTGTCAAACCCTCTCACCCACCCAAGGCCTATTCCTGTCTAAATAAAAAATTCCATGTAATGAATGGTCAAATATCAAAGATGGTGCTGTTTGGGCACCCTTTCTAAGAAACAGCAATTCAAGCTGGAATGAGTCAGAGAAGGATTGCTGAGATGATTCTTGTACATGGAGCCTGTCTTATGAAAGAAGATGAAAGTTTTCTTACTTGCTCTGCTTTGGGAAAAAAAAATCTGCCTGAAGTGTACTGCAGGATGAGCTAGACTGCAGCATTTAAAGATGAAAAAAAATTAGTATAAAACCAGTCATGAATAAATAAGTGGAGGCTTAGAATTGGAAGTATTTTGCTCCAAAGGGATCAAGGATCTGTAGCAATCTCCAAATGACAGGTTGCAAGGAAAGGCAATCACTTTCCACAGTGAGCTTTAATGCACTGGGAAGCAATGAAGCAATTGATCCCCAGTACAGGGGATGTCTTCTCCTGCACTGAGGATTTGCAAAGGCTGTATATAAATAAACAATATGACAGCCTGTTCCATGAGTACCCTGATGTCCTGTGTGACCAGGACTAGAGGCAAACACCTGGGCTTGCAGCTCTGCCCTGAGCTGCTGTGGAGCACACACTGATTTATTTCCCCGTTCTTGCTGCAGTACAGGATCAGCCTCCCAACCCTTTCTGGAGGGCAGAACTTTGGGAAGACAGTGAGACACTGTCCTGCCTCTGAAAGAGCCATCTCACTGGGACTGGGGAGGGTAATTGTGCTGGAGAACCCCAAGATTATGCTGCTAAAGAAGCAGATGAAACCTTGCTTTCATTTATGTTCCAGAACCCATTCAAAACATTGGAAATTTTCCACAAACACAGACAGGGAGGAATAGAAAATTACAACATTGATCAGTTCATTACTCTTGTTAGAGTTTTGACCTTATTCTTTACACTTCAATGCATAGTACACATTTGTTGAATAAAATGTCTTCAGGAAATAAAAATACTTCTGAAGTCAAAAGAATTTCTAGAAATGTTCCAATCTGATACTTTAGAGTGGCTGTGTAAACCATCTCTGTGAAGCTTTTACACTGGAAGGAAATAACCTATTGTGGAAAAAAATTGTTACCTTAAA
Organism: Emberiza elegans; assembly: GCA_024865655.1. Taxonomy (NCBI): domain Eukaryota; kingdom Metazoa; phylum Chordata; class Aves; order Passeriformes; family Fringillidae; genus Emberiza; species Emberiza elegans. The sequence continues at coordinate 6,574,710 of JALJVW010000241.1, forward strand.
TCTTGTACCCTCATATCCTGCTCTAACAGGAGGCTGTGTCTACACAGGCTTGTCCTTTCCCCTGGGTGCTGGTATGGATGATTTTTGGCTGGACCATGATCACACCATGCACCTCCCTCTATCAAAGCACAGCTATGTGGTTCCCTCTCCAGTTTTGCTGGGGGCCATGTCAAATATCCCTGGTAAAGCAAAAAAAAAAAAAAAAAAAAAAAAAAAAAGCCAAACAAGGGCATGGAAAAATCACTTGTCCAAAGTCCAAAATGCATTCCCCATCCACTGAGCATCACCATCCAAGTGAAACCTCCAGATCTTCCCACAATTAACCCTATGGCTCTGACCTTCAGGCTAAAGTTTATAAGAAGAATCATCAGCAGGACTAAAAGCAGCAGGAATAGCATCAGGATAAGCTTCAGTGCCTCCAGTGGGAGCAGGGAACACAGAGCAGCTCTGTTTAGTTATCAATCCACCAGTACCACCCCAATGGCCTGTCAGAGGCGGCTTGCCCCTCCGCTGGCAGGCAGCACTGGTGTGAGTTCCAGTCTCACAGGTGCTTTTTCCACTGAAAACAGCCCTGGTGGGGAATTTCTAGTTGAGCAGAGCCCATCTGATACAGGAACCCCTATAGCTGCTGATGGGGTCAGCTGGGAACCTTTCTGAAGCTCTCTCCCTCCCTGTGAACTGATGAGAGGTGGGGGGTTTGTTCACAGAGAAAACAAAACTGTGTTGGATGAGTGAAAGAAAAGGTGATTAAGTGTGGCCAGACATCCTTCTACAGACAGGCAGCTCATCAGGGGAAACTCAGTGACCTCAGGGGCCATGAGAATACATCAGAAGTGTCTCCGCTTGTGGAGGAGAAGACACGGACCCGGGCCGACCTTCAGCTGCCGCAGGAGCAGCTCTGGCAGTTTGTGTTGGCTCAGGAGCACTGCCCTGGCCCCCCTGGAGCAGCAGCAGTGCTGCTCGCTCCCTGGAGCTGAATGATCTCTCTCCCAGCAGCTCCCAGCCAGTGCTGCAGGATTCCTGACCCCAGGATCGCTCCTGCGCCGGCAGCGCGGCCTTGCCGGGCCCAGGCCAGGAACGTGCACATCAGCCTCACTGGAGGGAAACGGGTCACCCAGACAATATTCCTTCCTTTTCCCCACAGCATTGCCACTTACCCAGCATGGGAATGCTTTTCATTAAAGGCAAAACACATATTTTCTATCCACACGAGCCCACGCTCTTTGTGCCATTCATCATTATGCATACCTAATGTATTCTGCAAACCCCCAGCTCTCCTGCTTTCTGCCTTTCGAGGCATTTCTGAAATCAAATGAAAATAGTACACCCCTGTTTACTTTTAAATGTCTTTTTTTTCCAAAGCAAATGCATTCTGTGTTTTAAGCAAGATACCACCATGTATTTATGGGAGTTTAATAAGTTCTTCCATTAATAACATAGACAAACTAATTTACCAGAACGTGTCTGTTTTAAACTTTGGGAACAAAGAGTGGGAGTATGAAAATCAATCTTTCCTTTGTACTTGAGCCACTGACCCATTAAAGCTTTGAAGATCATTTCTTTAAGAAATTGTGAGGAGTTATTTAACTACAAACAGCAGCTACCTTCCCATTCCAGCTGCGTAATCAACCGTAATAAATTAGAGGAGGAAAAATAAAGGTTCACTCCATTTTTTTTTATAACTAAAAATTCTTAATAGTACTTTGACAAATCGGCCGAGAGCAGAAAGAAACCCTCATTCTTCCTGAGACTGCTGTTTAGCACAAGTTAAAACATTGCTTAAAAGCTATTTTTGTCTTTAATTATGGCTCAAAAAATGTTCTTAGTTGGCTGGGCTTAATTATTTAACTCAAATTAATTGTAAAAGTTACCCATCACTAGAAAAAGTTAGCAAATCTGTGAACTACAACATTGGTAATGGCTGCATGTATAAAAACATCCAGCAACTCCTTTTTTGCTTGAAAAATGAACTGATGGTATTATTTATTGTTAGTTATCATGACTGACTATTTCACAGTTTAACACTGATAATATGTTTAGTTATGTAGGAGCAGAAATTTAAAATAATTTTCATCTTAAACTGCTTAAGCAATCTACATGCCAAACAACCATAATGTTCGTTTTCAGAAACTCCAACAGAAAAAACCTGTATGGAACATCGCTAAAACCTGTGTGCAAAAGGCAGAAAACTACCAACCTTTAAAAAAAATTTAACATATGGAAATGTAAATTTTTTAAAAAATACATATTTTGATTCAGTTTTGATTGGCTGTACTTATGATAAACACACAACTGTTTTCAAAGTCTTCAGAGAACAGGCAAAAGCATTTGTATGTTGCTGAAAGAGTATGGTGCTCAGTGACAGGGGACAGGAGGGTGACCCTGCAGCATTTCCCAATTCAAAGGCTTGGAAAACCACATCAAAGGGGAAAAAATTCAGATTTTTTTTATTATTTTCTTCTTTTCCAAAGTGTTTTTGCTAAATCTACCAGAGCTTTTACCCTTTCCAAACATGGACATCAGAAGTTCCTTCCCCTGCCCACACAAGATGTGCAGGAAAAGAGAGCTGAATAAACACTTTGCCATTTCATAATATAGAATATACTGCAATTCACATTTCCAGAGAGGTTTTGGGACAAAATGTGATGCAGTTTATACCAGGGAGTTCAATCACTGTGCCAGACAGTGCCCACACAGCACAGGGGCTGGTAACTCACTGCTTATTCATCTGCACAAGACTGGGGACAGTTCTAGACCAACCTGCAGTCATCTGCTGCCTTTTTCTGACCTCAAAGATCCCAAACATTTAGATTCAGTTGGGTAATATTTTCCACTAAAATACCTCAGTCGGTTTTATTCCAGTTAGAATTGCAACTTTATTTCTGGCTTTATATATACAAATATATAAATATATATATTTTTCAGGACATTTGTTTCTGCTCATCAAACAGATCCGTTAATAGTGTGAGAGATACTCAGTCCAGCTCCACCAATTTGGAAGTCTTCAGAAGGTTTTTCTTTGTAGAGGCATCCAAAAGCCATTTTCTGAGTAGGTGCTAACACTTCATGTGGATCGAGGTCCAAGTTCCAAGGTCCAGCTCCTCAGGGATATTTAGAGAAGTATATTTTATTGATTGAAGGATTAAGTTACTTTGAGGATCTGATCTGAAATCCTCAGCTTCACAGACTTCAGAGAAATGATGCCATTTATTACTGCCATGGGTCAAGTTCTTGCCTCCAGGGCCAGCTTTGACCAGCTCAGTGTTCCCTGTCTAGGTTGCTCTAAAACTGCCCAAATTATGCAAACCTTTTCATTAAGGCCAACCACACCTGGAATTCTCATGAGAACAGCTTTTCCCAGAGAATTGCACTGATTTATCTTATTGGGGCTGGTTGAACATATCTGCTGGAATCTCATTAATTATTAATTTTTTTAATGCTTTTGGCTAAACGAGCCTCTTGAACTTGGTTAAAAGAGTCTGAGCACATAATATTCAGACAACAGGTTGCCTGGGAACTCCTCACTTTCTCCTGCTTGCTGCTTATTACTCGTGATACACTCATCAGTCACCCTGGAGCACATGTCCATCCTTCAGGTAGTGAGCACCATCTTCAGCAGGAGCTCCTGGTTTTTGACCAAAACCTCGATGAACTGTCAATAACATGTTTAAACACATGCCTGAGCCCTCAGCAAAAAAACCTGTAGGCTGATATTCTTTCAACAGATAACAGCAAAGACAAACCCATTTTCAATATTCCAATAAGATAATAATTAATTGTTGCTAAGGAAAATTGGGGATTCCCAGTGTTGCCAGAAATAAGTGCCCTGATTACCCAGACCTTAGACACAGCTCATTTTAGTTCATTCTCTCCCAAAAATGTGGACAAATCTATATTTTTAAATCTGTTTTGTTCCAGTTTCTCAAAAAAATACGAAAAGTTTTTTCCCCAAGGGAGAAATTTTAGTGTAGTCAGATGCTGAAAATGGGGAAAGGTTCATTCAATGAAGTTCAGAACTTCAAAATTACACCTGGAATATTTTTTGCCTCCATTATCAGTGGAGATGAGAAAGTGCCAAAAATGGCATAAAATAAGGTGGGCAGAAGTTTTAAAATCACCTAAGCCACTGAAGAGCTCATGGCCCCTGGACATACAAACCTGCATCCCTAAGATGCTTCTGAATAAAAGGCCATGGTAGGAATATCTTTCTACTCCCCACCTGCATTACTGGCAAATTATTTGTATGCTAAAAAAAATTACCTTTAGGGCTCCTTTCTTTTCAAATCAGTGTAATTTCTCTTAGAGTATCCATCTGATTTAGCTGTGGTGCAGTTCATAACATCATTAGAACAGCACATTTTTGTGTCAATTAACAATCGACTCCAAGGTCTGCCCTTGCAACTATGTCAACATATTCTTCACCACTGGAGATCATGAAATACAGACTGCAATAGTGTTAAAAAACAAGCTTTTAGATCCATTTTACTTTGTTGCAACACTGCTTTGCAGATACTGAATTAGAGCCCATTTAAACCATTCAAGCATATAATCAAATTTCAGTAATGAGTTATTAATTAAGCAGGGGCATCCAATTCTGTGCTAACTGCCTCATAAACAATCGACAGGAGATTTGTGAATTTTGACTTCCTGACACTATTAAACAAATCAATATTAGGTTTCAGACACAGCAATTCAGACAGTTTTCCCTGTTATTTGGCAATCGTCTGCCTGGAATACTAATGAAAGAATTAAGAGCTGTAGATTTTGCATGTGTTCCATCAAAAAGATCCTTATCTGTGGGGAATTGGGGCCTGATTTGCATGGCAGAAGACTTTGCTTTTGTAGGTACAATTTTTCTCAATATGTCACTCATTAGTATTTATAAACTACAGAGCAGTGAAGCCTTCAGCCCCTATTCATAATGAACAGTCATATCCCTGCTGGAGATACAACTGAACAAAGCTGTTTATTTATTTATTTATTTAGTGGTCCTTTCCCTTTTGTAGCTAACCTAACCTGCAGAAAACTTGGATCTAAGGAGAGCTCTGAGCAACTTACATTTCATTTATTTTTTTGAAAGGGATGTGTGCATATATATATTTATATACATTTTAATCCATGAATGTATATATATGTATATAAATTATTAAATTTAAATAACAATTAGCTGTGTAAGCAACACCTTTGTTTACACACAGCAAAAAATCACCTTCCAAAATTTCCGATACCTTTCATAGATTTATTTTTAATTTCTCCCTCCCCGCTGTCAAAATGAATTCAGGCCCCAGTTCAGCCAAGCTTTGGAGCTAAGCAGGGTTTTGCTGAATGGGGGATTAGTGCTGTGCAAAGTGCTGGGTTAACAGGGCTGCACGATGGAGTCCAGAGAGAGGCACAATGCTGCCTCCTCCTCCTCCTCCGGCTGCCCTTTGCTGCTGTCACCGAGTTGAACTTCACCTAGGGATAAGTGAGTGTTTAGTTCTCATAATCACATGGTCTTTGGCCCCTTAATGAAGAAGACAGCAGGGGCTACCAGCACCTGTTGAGGTAATGGCTTTTGTAAGCAGGATTATCTGCCTGCCCAGGACTGGGCTGAGGCGGCACGTGGCCAGTTCTCGGGGTGCTCTGGATATGCTTATCCCAGGGCTTTGGATGCTTTTGCTGGAAATTTCTGGCTGCTCTCTCCAGAATCAGCTGAAGCAAAAGTATGACCAAAGCCCTGACCTAAAATTTCTTCTCCACTTGTGTCTGTGATTGAGTATTCTGCAAAAATTCTGGTTTAGAGACTCTACAGGAGGCTCTTTTCTCACATCATTTTATTATTTCACAGGCTGTATATACATTTTCTGTTACTTTCAGTATCTCCATTCTGCTCCAGATCAAAGAAAAATGCACGAAGGTGTATCAGACTTTAAATGAAGTTAATATTTGTTATGCACACCTCAGTTTCTTACACTAAAACAACCTCCTGCCAGCAGAAACACTGAATCTTGTTTGGTTAGCAAAACTTGTGCTGTATTTACATGAGCAAGTATCCAACAATTTAAAGGATAAAAGCCTCCCTAGCACAGAAATCAGTGTGAAAATAGGTCAGAGACCAAGCCTTTGGAAAACAACACTGGCGGGTAATGATAAAAGTGCTGTGGAGTGATCAGTTCCAAAGTGGGTCAGGATTCTGTCTGCAGGAACAACACTCCTGCTTTATTTCTCCTGGAGAGTACTAAATGTGCAAGCTACAGCCCAGGACCCCCTTCTTCTGCAGGCAGAGGAGAAAAGGCTGCCTACACCCCAAATAGCTCCTAGCCAAAACTACAAATAAATTATAATGGATGCACAGAGTCATAAAATGCTGTCAGAGGACAACACAAGGAAATTAATCTGCCTACTAAATGGCAGGGCGAATGTAGAACTGAATGCATCTGAGTCTTGTTTTATTTTGCTTTTCTACCAGCCTCTCGCTCCCATTATTTCCTTCTCTCTAGGATCTTAAGACATCTAACTCATTAAAAATCTTCTTTTTAATTATCTGCCAGGAAAAAAAAATTAGCATAATTAAGGACATTGAAATTTAGATTAACAACCAACCTAATACGTGGCACTGCTTCCAAGAAGAGAGCATTTCTTTTAAATCATCATAGACTACCCAAATGTTTTCTTTTGGTTTCTGTCTAGATTTCTGCTCAATATGGCTCTGAGAACATATCTGAGTGCATATCACCTGATCTGTTTGGCAGCATGCTCTCGTTGGGTTTTTTTCATAATGTCACAGAATCACTGAATGGTTTGGATTGGAAAGGACCTTAAAGATCAGCTAATTCCAAACCCCTTGCCTTGGACACAGACCAGGTTGTTCAAAACCCTGCCCAGCCTGGTTTGAGCACTTCCAGGGACAGGGCAGCCAGAATTTCCTGATGATCTCCCATAAATTTCCACAGAGGCACCATCCTGCCAAATGCCCCCAAGAGCAGGGTCTCACTGACCTGAGGTGAAGCAGGTGGGTTTGCTCACCCCTTGAATCCAAGGGCCACTGGTAGGAGACTGAATTTCAAAGGCTCCCTGTGCCATCACTGCTGGAATGACTGGGTTTAAGGTGTAGACAGCCTGAGTACCTAAAAACACAACTGAACATGCCAAAATAAATAAAACTGGCATAAATAAGACAGGAGAACTTGTTTCCTTAGCTCACTTATGAAAACAAAGACGTGTGTTGCTTGTTTGTCTTACACACACACACACAAAAAAAAGTGATTTCTTCAACTCTGTGCGCTCCCTTCTTGCCTTGTTTTTGACAATCTCTTGGAAATTTTCAAGTCACTAGTCAGTTCAAGCTCATTTTCCAGCAGAGAAGTGATGTGGGAAGTGTGTGCTGTGAGCTGAGGGATCCAGAGGATGCAGCTCCTACAGGGGGAAGGAATGCTGACCAGTCTCAACACCAAGGCTGTTCTTGGTGAAGGAATGTTCTGGTGGGGCTCCTCTCCTGTAGGAAATACCAGAAAAACCAATGGAGCAAGTGCCACCAGGGACTGGCTGCACTGGTTCTTGTGCTGCAATTGTCCCTATAAAATAGATGTGTTCTTTCTGTTTTGACACGTTTCTGACCATGGCAGTGTGATAAATATGCTGAAAACCCAATGAGCCCCTTCATCCAGATCTGCCCACACCTTCTGTGTGTCTCTAATCTGCACCTTTTCAACAAAATCCAGCACTTCCAGGTGCCCAGAAAGCCTGGATGGACACAATTCCCTAAACAGCAGAGCCAAAACACCCCTGGCATTGTGTGGGTAAATCCCCACCTCTCAGAGCCCCACGCCAGGGCAGGCTGCAGCAGGTCTGTGTTCCCCATGGATGCTCCCAGACCCATGGGGCTGAGCTCATCCCACACTCACAGATCTTAGAGGAAACCAGGTTTCATCAGCTCTGCCTCTCACAGAGCTGCGTTGCTGTTAAGGTGAGAATTTACCCTCAGTGTGGAAAAAATATGAAGCCTGAATAAATTAAAAACAGGAGCTATGTTACACGTTACTGTCATTTAATTAACATCTCATAATGTGTTGCTTAAGGAATCAAGGCTCTATCAGGATAAAGCCTATAAGCATTTTCCCTGTTTAATCAAAAATGTAGATCACATCACATTTTATTTCTTAAAAAAATTACACACTTATTGAAATAGCTATGATTAAATTTTATATTAAGTGCCATTTCTCTGAATTAATTCTCCTCCTAAAAATTCAGTGTCAAAGAGGAACATGGAAATTAGTATATGAAATTTGGAAATCTGCAAGGATAGATAGATGGGTTCATTTGACTTTATTAAATTTTGTTCATTGTACACAGATAATGACAATATTTATCCCTATAACACTCTATGTGAGTATATTCTGACATTGTAGTTTGGACTAGCCATCTCTTCTTAGACAACCAGGCAATTCCTAGTGGAAGAAACTCTTTTTTTAGGTTTCCAATCTTCTTTTCTTTTCTTTCTTTTTTTTTTGCTGTGGTGGATTTGTATTATTTGGACTGAAATTGTGTGTGCTATCTGCCTGCTTCTAGTTAATAACCTATTTATTTTAGTCATCACCATTCAGATCAGAGGCAGGGCAGGGATGCTCTCATACGTTTTGGAGCACAGCATGAAATTTAGATAAAGTGAGGGGGAAGGAAGTACAGCATCTTTTACTGACCTTGAGAAGAGACCAGACCACAGACCTCCTGTGAATGCTTCACTACTGGGTGCTTGGCCCTGGCAAATTGAAACTCAAGATGTAATTTTCAGAGCCACAAAGAAAAGAAGAGCAAGGTACAGACTCAGGGACAGAGATTTTGGGAAAGCTGTATGTGGATGAAAGCAACAGTGATTCGAACAAAGGTGACTGAGGAAGAAACATGGACCCAAACATGAGATCAAGCCCAGCCTTCAAAACTGCAAAGCACACTTAATTTAGAGCTGGGATAAAGAGATTCAGGCACCAAACATATTGTGCAATTCTGGTGCCTTCTGAAAATTCAGACCTTTTGGACTAGTAACTCAAAGAAATGGACTTTGGCAACTCAGTTTGCATTTCCTGGCTCATTGCACTCTGCAAATAATTTTGTCAATGTTTCTGGAGAGAGCAAAGCAAACATGAATGTCACAGACTTCCCTCCAAGGACATTCATCCGTCACTTCTCAGAGGATAATTTCAGTGGGTGCAGTAAATTAGGGATGGAACCCATGTTCATTCAACACATGTATTTTAATAAGTAAAATGTAGCACTAAATTAGTGCCCTGAATAAGCCCAGAGGCTGATGAAAAGAAGAATATGATGTGACTGTGTAATTGCAGGTTGTACCACCATGGGTGTGCATGAGGGACTGAGCACACTTCTGAGCCCTTGAGTACAGCTCTACTTTCACATTTTCACATGTAAGGATTGCTGTATCATCTCAGAAGAGAGATGTGATGAGCCGTACACTTTCTGCTCAAAAGAGTTTGAAGGGTTGGGCCAAAGCACTGTGATGTTGTGGTTCAGGTTTTCTGCTGCTGTCCCTTCCTTTCGTGGCACCAGTGGTGAAATTCAGTGTCACAGAGCTTCACCTGGGTAAGCAATGCTATCAGCTTTTATCACCTTCTTCATGGAAAGGGAAGGACAAGTTGGCCTGAAAAATCACGTTTCTAAGGGCTTAATTAGGTTGTATTAATCTGAATTTGTACGAAGTTGTGGCTGACCTTATTAAACCATAAAGTGTGATAGAACTGCATTAAACCTTTGCCCTCTATCTGTCCAGAGAGTACAGAACATGAATGATCTCACAATAGCTTTACATACATAGTGTTGATTACAGAAGTTTAATATGCAATAGAAGTAATAATAAGAACAAAGAAAAAGAAGACTGCAGTCTAAAAAAGTGATGCTTTAGCTGTTTTATTTTATTAAAATAAATCTGCCAGCTAAACAGGGCTTGCTTTTCAGTATCATGTAAGCTTTTCTTGAAACCCAGTCCAGACAGAAACAAGATGCTTGAAACTTAAATTATAGGGAAACAGAAGCTCTTCTGGATGGAAAAGAATCAATCTTCCCAACGTTAACACCTCTTTTCAAGGCTCACTGACATTCCCTCTGAGCTGTGCGGTGCATCTGTTTGCACAAGAGAAGGTATGGCTGTAGGTAGGTGTTGTGCCTGGAGCTACAGAAACAGTCACCTCGTTTCTAAGTTCTCTCAGAAATGGACTGGGAGGGGCCTGGTGGCTCCACTGGCCCTTGCCTGGACTCTGGTGGTGGAGATTCTCTTCCAAGGAGCTGCCTGACACTTCTGCTTGGAGCTCCTGGCAGGTCCCTCGGGTCTATCCATGCCTCTGTGATGTAGGGATATTGATGTTTGCCCAGAGGGGGCTAATCCTGTACAGATGTGTTCATGCATGTCTGAAACGGACTCACCCATTCTGACTTGGAGAAAAGATATCAAATATTTCAAAAGATACCAAACAGGCATTTCACTGGCAGGTATTGCTGTCTAAACTGACACGTGCAATGGAATTGGTTTGATTGTCATTTTGTGAGTGCGAGGAAGAAAAATCACCTTTCTATATTTCAGCATGGTTGTTTTACTCCAGAGGGAGCTCTTTGGTTGCTGCCACCTCAGTGTCCTTGGCAACCTGGTCTAGTGGAAGGTTCCCTGCTCATAAAATGTCTTTGAAAACCAAGAGCTACAAATTCTAGAAACAGCCAGATATATCAAGAAGATAGTCTTAAATTTTAAACTGTTCTGTATCACCCAATAGCTGATTCTTTAGTGTAAGCCTCAGACTTCATTTACAGAGTTGTGTTTATTATAACATTATTTACAAGGCAATATGAACGTGGGCAAGGTTTTGCAGATGGCTAAAGATAAACTCCATAGGGAGGAGGTGGTTTAAATATAAGCAACAATCAATGTAAATTCAATGTTTTTATAGCTAATGACAGTCTTTAAGTTTATACCTCATTTGGAGAAAGGATGATGGTGAACCACTCTAGACATTGAATTTTGTTGATACCATTCTCCTTGGCTGATAAATATATGTCTGATGCTGGAGGAGTGCTCACTTGCATTAAAATGTCTGGAATATTCTGGTTTACCCAGCTCTGACACAGCACTGAACTCGCTAGGAATGTTATGCTTTGCATGAGAAAGGAGCATCTTTTGTGGGGCTACAGATATTGCCTTGTTTTAACAACATCTGCAGAAACAAATCGTGATAACGATCACGCCTTATTGTGCATGAATAACTGCACTTTTCACGCTTTCATGGGAGGCTGGGAAAAGAAGAGGATGATCATCAGCTGAGTGAGAGAGACATCCACCCATGTGTTCTGCAGGAATTATGAGCATCATTCACATGGCTTATGTGCCCACACAGGACCCAGGTACAACAGGGACAACGAAGACTAAAATTGTGGTTAAAAATATGGTTTTTCCAGTGCCTGCCTAATCTTGGCAGTGCCTGGGAGTTCCTGAACTCAGCCCTCACACATGCTTTGTGTAGCTCTGTGCACCCCCAGAACAGCCCCTATAGCTTGCGCTGAACAGCAAAAAACTTTGCTGTCCCTGGTGTTTACAGTGGCTGTGTCTGCTGCCTCCTCACGCCAGATTTTTATACAATAGCACAGAATTCACAGAATTCACAGAATTCACAGAATTACTGGGTTGGAAGAGACCTTAAAGATCATTGAGTCCAACCCACGCCCTAGCACCTCAACTAAACCATGGCATCAAGTGCCATATCCAGGCTTTTTTAAACACTTCCAGGGATGGTGACTCCAGCCTGGTGGTGAGGTGGGGCAGGGAGGGAGTGACTCCTAGGTCCTGCTCCCAGGATCCTGTATAGCTCATATTTAGTAAGACCTTATTATAAACCATGGGGGCTGATGGACGTACCAAGGTGATGACTCCTCTTAAGAGGTGTGTTATCAGCACTAGTCCAGCCTATCATCCTCTCTGTGCCACATCCTGATGTGCAAAAAGACCTGCAAAAATCACTCTAGCGCATCTTTCTGCACAATTCTGCTCTGGCAGCTTCATCTCTGCCCTCCCTGGGCAGGGAGAGCACTTTTGGGGCTGGGTGGATGTCAGCTCCCACACCTGAGGGGACCTTATTGAACCTTAGCATTGACCAACCTCTGCATGCACTGCTCCAAAAGAATAAAGGTCCTTCCACTTCTAGTAAAGTCTGCTTGAGAAATGAGACCTATCAGGCTGTGTTAACACAGCTGATGTTGTGCCTCAAGGTGTGAAGGAGGAGGAGATTTCCAAGGGCAGAGGGGACTTTGCCTTCCTGTATCATTCATAGATAGAACTTCCAACATGCCTTGGAATAGCATTGTCTTTGGTATTGTTTGTTTGACTCATGGCCCTTTCAGGAGGAAGGAAAACAATTCTGATCATTTAGAAAAACATAATTCCAGTTGGATTTAGAGGTTTTGCTAAGCATCAAACTTTAACACAAAAATCATATTACTGTACAGTATTTCTTCAGACTGTATCAATTCCAGACTCCTTGCCACTGTACCATAGTTCTGCAAAACCATTCACAAATGTTAAAATAGTCTGACAGGAGTGAAGAAAGTATGGAAAAGAGCAGTGTTGGTCTGGGGGGAAGGGGGTGTATCACAGCTCCCATATCCTGCTTGCTGTCATATGTGACTCACAATCAGTTTTTGGCTGTGTGTTTTGTTAGTTTTTCCAGCACAGTGGTAGAGAGAGCATTAATTGGGCTAATTATTGTGAGCTATAATTTAACTCAGTAATCAAACTCATAAACCAGGCATTATCAAATTTATAAACTCAGCATGCTCAAGTGCACTTAGCGATAATGAACTCGCTGAGTCAGATTATTCCCTTCCCACTGCTGATAATGTCAGAAACAGATTTGGACTGTCTTGAATTTAGTATTTTCCGCTGCTCTATTACATGGAGAAGAAAAACTGGTAATACTTGAGAAGAGAACTGTCAGTATGGTTATTTTTTTAACCCAAAGCAGAAACTTTGTTTTTTTGCTTGCATGTTTTAATTCTGCAAGACAGAGTTGTTTCAATTTTCTCTAATTGCAATGAAATCTTTCATTACTTTGTGTACCTCAGTCCTTTCCTCATAACCACCTTTAGGTAAGACAAACAAAATTCTGGAATCCACAAAACGTCATTTCTACAGATTCAGAAAATTTTGGCCTCTTTACATAGGTCAAATGTTGTGCCAACAGAAGCAGGGCTGACTTCCTAACATTGTTGTATTAACATACCTCAATTTTAGCCTGGGGGAGAGGGAAATGATGTTGTTTGGAATGAGATGGTAATTTACTTTCCATGCTTTCTCAGTCCTAAGGCATCTTTTCAGGATGAGACAGCCAGCTGTGTAAATTGAAATTGGTGAACAATTGTCCACTGGAGGCTCTAACATCTGAAAAGCAGAGTTATACGCTCTTCTCTGTCCATGTAGAATATGGTGTTTTCATTTTACAGGGATAAGGGATTTACTGCTAAATTAATGGACATTTCAAACTGCAGTGGCAACACATGTTGCCTCCTGCATTACTGGGAAATAAGTTGCATCTGTTCAAGTTATCACTTGGAAAGAAAAGCTTCCGGTTTCTGTGTGATGGCATGAGAAAATAACACTTTCTCCCTGTGTGCCAGGGGAAATGAGGTCACAGCTCTTGCCACATGCCTTGCAAGTGGATATCTCATGTACAAGTTCGGACAGGCATTAAATTGGTTATGCTTCAACTTCTGATTTTTGTTTTCATTAACATCTGCACTCTTGCGTGGCCCGAAGCGTTTTGTCCTTTTTATTGCCTTCCTTGGTAAAGCCGTGGAAAGCTGATCTCAAATTCACATTAATGGCCTTGGATTTTCAGGTCATTCCTTACAGCAAAGGCTCCATTCTGCTGCTTTTCTCATGGTGTGACACCTATACCCCCATGGATATCCTCGCCTTCACAGCCTATCCTCACATCAGTGTTTTTAATTCTCCTTGGCCAAGTCATGACATCAGTCTCCAGAGGAACTCAGACCTAAGTGCATCTTGACCAGGAGGATCAGAGAGCTACCACACTGCAAGCCACACAGCTCTAAGGATTAGTGGGAATTTGCCCTACACACCACAAAAACCTGAAGTCTGCATCCCCTCCTCAAGGTTTCTTGATCATGCACTCTGATCCCTAAGCTTATTCCCTGTCTTCCTGAGCTGAGAACAGGAAAAGTAATAGGTCTATTTTTTTTCCAGCTAGACAGTGTATTTTGCAGAGAGTAATTATACTGGTTCTATATATACAGCTGAGATATAGATTAAAATAAAATGAATCAACTTTGATTCAAATGTCTGTCTGCATGGCAAGACAACCTGGCAGATATCACAGTGGTGCTAACACCAGTGCAGCTGTATCATTACAAGTTGTTGGTATGAGGACAGAAGGGTATTGCATGTAGGTGAAAAATTAGGGAAAATCATTGTGAGGTCAAATAACTCAGGCTGTTCAACCATTATTAGAAGTAGCGCAGGTGTGATAATGAGTCAACTCCTCTTTCCCATCAGAGAAGTAGGATCACAGAACCACAAAATCATTTAGGTTGGAAAAGACCTATAAGATTATTGACTCCAAGCGTTAAGCCAGCAGTTCCAAGCCCACCACTAAACCATGTCCACAAGTGACACATCTGCAAGTCTCTTGGGTCCCTCCAGGGACGGTGATTCCTCCACTGACCTGGGCAGCTGTTCCAATGCTAGGCCACTCTTCTAGTGAAGAAATCTTTCCCAATATTCCATCTAAACCTGTCCTGCTGCAATTTGAGGCCAGTTCCTCTCATCCTGTCACTTGTTACCTGGGAGTTTGACCTCCACCTGGCTCCACCCTCCTGCCAGGCAGTTGTAGAGAGTGATCAGTCCTCCCAGGAGCCTCCTTTTCTCCAGGCCAAGCTCCCCCAGCTCCCTCAAATACTCCTCATCATTGTGCTCCAGATCCTCCCTCAGATTTGTCTGTCAGTGGTTTCCTCTTTTCTGCAGGGACCAAAGCTGCAGCCCAGACTAGAAGGAACTTGCGCTGAGAAGAGATAATTTTTGCTATGAACCAGGCTTTCCTATAAAAGAATTTCTTTTAAAGTACATGGATATTATTAAGTGGTTCAGAACTGCTTCAGCTCAGGCTAAGCAAGTACTACTCTAGAAGCGTGTTCCCAATCCATTTAGGCCTAGCAATAAATGAGTTTTTTCCCCCCATCTTCCTTCTTTTCCCTTTCTGAGTTTAAGAAAAGACCATGTGGTAACACTGCTACCTTGTCAATCAGATCACAGGCTGTCTTTTTCTATTTAGGCATGGTAGGAGGTCATTCTGAGGAATAAAAGATAGGTTTTGTCCCTGAAACCTGGCAAAGCATTGAAAAATAATACCCATACAATGGCAAAGTCTTCTAAGTATCACTAAAAATGATAAATCCTAATTTTCTCAGGCCTAATCCTGCAATATATTTTGTACACATAACCTCCAAGGTCAAAGGAAGATAAAAGACCTGGAAAAATACCCCAAGTCCGTCGCATACCTCATTGTTTATTACTTCTTCTAGGAAGGAGTTTCAAGAAGCAAAAACACATAATTAAGACTTAACTGATGCTCCTATAATAACTGTTTTTGATTTAGGAGATAAAATTAAATTAGCAGATAAGCTCTTTTATTCCTGCTCAGCCACTAGAATATTCAAATAGAGTGTGACTTGTCCCTTTAAAAGGCACAGTAACAAGAACAAATGGGAAGGCAGTCACTTATTAATCTATGTTTTTGTACAGCTATCTGGAAACTCTCCTTTGCTGTCATTATTTAAAACTCACAAACAAGACACGCTGTCAGTGATTCTTGTGACTGGAATTCATGGGAATTGTCTAAACAAAACATATTCACTCCTCTTATGTGTAACCAAATGCATAAATGTTGTTGTCTTTTTATTCTTTACAGATGGTCTGTATCTCCAGAGATTTATAAAAGAATTCATAAATTGGCATCACTGGTATGTCAGAAATGTGAAGCAGCCTCTGCTCCCATTGTTCCCTGACTGTGAACCTGCCTCTGGCTGAAAGAGTTTGCTTAAAATATCAAACTCAGGGCTCAGCTCCAGTGTGATCACTAAGCTGACCCTCTGCTGCTTGGGGACTCCTCAGCACTAAATATACAGCTTGATAATTAAGAATTGTCATCTCTTTTGGTCATCTATTTTTACATCCTTTCAGCCTGCTGGCCTGGCACTGCAGCCTGACAGGAGATACTGATTAAATAACTCAAAGGGAGTGATTGTAACCAAATGCTCCGATGAGTGAGCCCTCCAAAAGCTTCACAATCATGAGTGAGCTGGTGCACTTGTCATCAGGAGCAGCTTATTCATCCAACAATGACCTGTCAAATTGACTTGTTAGCATGGCTAATAATACTCCTGCCTTTTTCCTGCTAGAGAAAAGTAGGGAACATCCCAGATGCTTTTGAATAACTTACGAAGAGCATCAGGGGAAAAAAAACTATTCTACTTTCACCGAAGATTTGTGGAAAGGCTGGGAATTGAATCCAGATTGCCTGACTCCTTATGCAGGGCTGCATGCACAAGGCCAGCCCCTCTTTTGAAGCTTGATGTTCTGTTCTTTCTCTATTTGACAGTCCTTTCCCTTGTTCTCATTTGTCTTTCAGATATGCTGAGTGGCTCATGTGAAGATTGCGAAAATCACAGTGCACAGGATTTTATCAGATATGATTTTTTTAGAACCTATGTTGCATATATGTCATCTCACACAAGAACTGTGTAAATGGAGGAGGAGGAGATTTATATGAGACTGCCCACAGGAAATTCACCTGTGGAAGAAGAGCAGATCACTGAGAATTTATCCAAGCAGAACCAAAAGTTACTTCTGGGAAATTCCCAGGACATGTTATATACCAGTGTGGTATCATAGTGCTTTCCCTGCAGAATTAATGATTATATCTTTCATACATTTCCTCCTCCTTGAACAAATCAGCAATGGTGAGAAATGGATGTAAACTCACTGGATTTTTTGAGAATTAGAACGAGATTCAATACCATGCCAATCATTTACCAGAAAATTCCTTACGAAAGAAGAAATTCCTGAAATGCTTTCCAAAAATGTTTCAAACTTAGATTAACCTGATTTTTTCAATTCATTTACCCCATAAATTTGACCTCTTAAAAAGCACTGTCTCCAGATCTCAGATGCTTTATTATTCTTTTTATCTCCTAATGGATGCATTTGGCAAAATGATTCCTAGATATGTATTCACCTTACACTTTGCAGAATTGTGGGATGATTTGCTAGGACTTTAAAAGATTAGGACCCCAGCCTGAAACTGGAATCCATTGGACAGTGACCTTGTATTTGTGAGGGGGCACAGGGATCATAGTCTAGAGCAGGGTAAACACCCATTTTTTTAGAACCTGTGTTCTAAAAAAATCCAGAGCCAAAGAGCATAATCTGGCCTGGATGCAAAAAATCCCTGGATTTCTGTGGCCAAGTAGATGAGGCATAATTTTCTAATACTCTAATGGTGAAACAGTGCTTGTCTTGGCAAGTGAAGATACCAGGCCATCCAAGTGGAAAGAGAAGTCAAGGTAGATCCAAAGACTTCACTCTACTTGGACCTTTTACATGCCCAAGATAAGGCAGAAACTGCCCTTATTTTTTTGTTTTTTTCTTTGCTTGGCACTACTGGAGCATATTTTTTTCTTTCAGTGATTCTTCTTAGACAGTCTAATATTTTAGTTATGGCAACACTTGCAACAGGCAAGAATCCACTGACTGAGCAACTCCAAGAACCAAGAGGAATATGAGCAGCTGCAAAGGAGTCCACAGGACCAAAAACGAGGCACATCCCAGATTATCTGTGAGATTCCAGGGAGCAGGGATGAACCTTGATTTGCGGAGAGGCGCAAACTCTGCTCAGGAGAATGCAGGAGAAAGAGCCTCGGGGGAACCTTTGATGAGGGAAAACAATCTAGACATAAATAAAGACTTCAATGGATTTGTCCCTTCATTATTTTGGAGCCTGATCCAAAGCCCTGTTAAGTCAATAGAGGGGCTCCAGCTGGGGTTTAGGTGGAGAACTGAGGGTGCAATTTGCACACAACTTGTGTCACTTGGGAATGTTTTCTGTGGAGTAGGAAAACGTGTTTGTTAAAGCACTGAGCTGACACCGAGAAGCATTCAGCTATTACAGGATATACTTTCATTGAGTTACTTGTTGCTGTCCCATAAAGTAAAATATAGGAAACCCTTTAGTGTTTCATCAAATTCTTGCTCATTTCAAAGAGGAGCAATATTTCTGTGTCTGGCTCACATATTAAAAACTTTCCGTGCATATTAAGTTTCATTTTTTTTTTGTCATAGGCTTGGCTTCAGATCTTTCTATGACTTTTACTAGAGGCTATTTTTGAAGGATTCAAGTCTGTTTTGCCAGTATAACCTTCAATTTCTAATGAGTGTTATTTCAAAAGAGACCTTTTCACTGGTAGGTAACAGAAAATAAAGTTACCTTGAAATTTAATAAGCATTATTTACTCTGTATCTGCTAATAAATCCCATCGTACATCCTGCTTTCTAAAATGCTAGAGGTTATGATCTCTTCCTATTTGGCATACAGAAGTTAAAGAAACATTAAATTATTTCACTTGGGGGAATCAGACTTTTCTATTTTTACATTTTGATTTTTTGTTTGCATGGCCAGGTAACATTATTACCACCACCAATTTTAAGATATCTTTTTTTAATAGAACTGCATTTATTCTTCCTTTTCAGTCAAACATTCTCCTTCCAGTACTATGGTGATACTATATACCCCATTTTCATCATAACATACAGATGTTTTATGCACTCTTCCCTTCCCATTTCTTCAAGGCCTGGTGCAAACCTAATTATAATTTTTGCAAAGGCTTTCCTTGAACATTAATAGATTTTAGATAAGGGATAAAGCATGCCATAAATTCACACACATAAGCACTGTGTATGTGTGCCCATATAAATCACTTGCAAACCATGTTGGATTTCTTGGTAAATGTTTTTTTCTTTTTTTAACAATGCAAATATATGGGCTGCAATAGCCCATTCACACCAAGAAGATTTTTAAAATCAATAGTAGATATAAATGTGTGTGTGTAGTTCCAGTGACCCAAATGCATTGCCAGCATCCATAGTGGGGGGGATTGTTATAACACACCTCCTATAAAAATATAAATTTATATTTTTAACTTTCAAATATGTTATATTAATTGCCCTGCAATACCTGGGAGACAATTGAAATGAAATTAGCACATTAAGTTCTGTGCTATGAGATATTTCTCTCCATGATCTACAGGGATCCTTTCAATGCTGCTTTACGGGTAAAAAATACATAAGCAGCTTCATCAGTTTAAGGAATTTTATTTCATTTTTAAATCCTGCAAATCTTGGAGAGTTTCTGAAAATGTGTTTGAAGAAATAATTTACAGGCTGTTATAAATGTTAATAACCAGTATTTCCCAAATTATTTTCTGTTCACTAATGCAGCTTGAACAATTTTTATTTTCTTAAAAATAGAAAAAGTCTGTTGCAGCCCAAAGTTTCTTCCTCCCCCTTACATCACTAGTTAGATATTAAATATAAAATGCACATTAAAATGTAAACATCACCACACTGAACCTTTCTCTTTTGATCATTTTGAATTTGACTATTAATACTTTAATTTTCCTTACTCTGTGTGTGTGTGTAAGCGTATGAGTGCATGCATGTGCCTCTGATCTGGCTTATACACTGTACTAAATTGTTCAGTAAATACTCTGCAGCAGGATAAGGTCTAACTGGAAGAAAATTGTTGTGAGTTACAGGAAATTAAAAAATTCCTGCAATACCAACCCACTACTCAAAGTCAATCTGTGGTATCCCACAATCCACTCGGCTCTGAAGTCAAGCCAGAATGATTTTTGAAGAGTAATTTCAAGCCTTATAAAGGGTCACATCATGTATTAAAGCCATATTTGCTTCTGTGTTTTGTAAATTTTGAACTCATTACTAAACCTTTGTCTCTTATGCTGTACGTCTGGCTCTGAACTCTCCTTCATCAATCTGATCCTTAAAACTCCAACCAAAAAAAAAAAACCCAAAAAACATGCAACACATTTTGCATGTGAAAAAGTGGTAAAACATAAATAGTTACAATCTCGAGGTGCCAGCATTTAAGGAAGGCTTTAAGAAGCTTATCTCTTTTTTTTGGTACTTTAGATAGCAAAATCTCAAGCGAGAGGTTGCCCAAAACTGCTGTTTTCTGACCACCTCTGGGAAGTGCTGAGTGCCCTCAACTCCTGTTGACTTCACAAGAGATTAAGAGAGCTCAGCACCTCCCAGCACCAATCCCACTGAGACATATCTATATCTATACCTATCTGTACATATATATTTATATATAAAATGAACTGCTAACAAATAGAGGATCTCCTACTCTTTCTCTTGGCCAAACTCTTTGTGAAAGGATCAGACCCAAAGTTAGAGGTAAAACCATATGCAATTTACGATAAGCAAAACGTGTCTATAAACAAAATACAATTGGAAATCTGGGAATCATTTGTACAGAAAGTGCTGGCAAAGTGCAGGCATATGTGTACAAAACAGTGCAGCACCTCTACAGATTTCAACAGTTCCATTTCTAAGCCTTTATCACAACCTGGGGCTGAGAAACAACACACTGTTAAAGACAAGGGGGTTACCCCCACAACACATCCAGCACTGGGGTGGGACTGCATGTCCTCAAACCCAGCAAAGCTGTGTGCACAACTTGGGCTTTGATTCTTCTAAGCTCTCTTCTCCTGAAGGACACCACCACTGATCTGCTCTCTCTCAAGGCTTCCCACAGTGTCCATTGTGTGCCTATATCACATTTACACTGACTGCTCTAAATTCCTCCCATTTCCCCTGAATGCTTTCTTTTTATCCTGATAATAGTCCTGGGCTGAATCAGCTAAAAAGAATCTGCAGCAATCTAAACAGGGATTCAAGGAAAATATCCAGTGAAGCGGTTGCAAAATTAGAATGAGAAGCAGCTTGGGCAGGATTGCAGCCTGCAGCAGCACACATGATGGAAAATATGGGAAAAACTTGGGAAAAACATGGCGGGGAAAACTCCCCACCATGTGGCTTCCAGTGTCTCTGTCCCAGGGATGGCCCAGCCAGGTCTGACATGAGCAGGGAGCAAGAGGGATGTGTTTTGGCCTGGCCTTCTGCCCCATGGAGCACACTGTTCAGGTCAGAGCTGGCTGGGACAGACCAGAGTCAGCAGAGGAGCACCCAGTGCTGCTCTGGAGCCAGGCAGACTTTGCTGACCTGCCAGGGTGTGCTAGGCCAGCTGGGGCTGGGTAAGGCTCCCGGCTCTGCTCACACCCCAGCACGCCTGTGTGCTCTAGGCCAGACCCACACCTGCATTCCCCATGCCTGTGCTGTCCTTCCTCAGCTCTTCAGGCTCTCAGAGACCACAGAGACATGGCTCAGTGACCACACAGAACTTAGAAGAGGTTTGAGTTCAGTATTCAGTACAAAGACAAACATCCCATCTCTCCAGCCACTATACAGCAGGGGCAGTCTTAGGCATCCCTCCTGGTTCCAGAGCAGAGTTATTTCGACTGCACAGGCTGCAGTGATGCCTCAGGTTTTAGCTTTTATATTTTTCAGATTCTGTGCTGCTTTAGTGTGGGTCTGGGCTTCATATTAGGGATGGTGAGCTCTCTTCATAGAGTAAGTAGGCAAAATAATTCCTTCTCTAGCTGGGGACCAAGGACAACTGATCCAAATCTCAGGCCCAAGAGCACAAACACCATGGGCTGGAGACAGAAAAACAAGCAGGGTGGGACTGCATGGGCTAATTGGACAATTAACTCCAATATGCAAATGGAGCAGAACTTATCAAAGTGAGAGACCCCATAAACAGTTGTGCATTTTGGGACCATTTTGGTTCACCTTGGGTGTAGCCCTGGCTCTTTTAACAAATTAAGGATCCCAGTGAAGCTGGTTCTTTCAGAAATCAAATGGCTGGGAACATTGTAAAGATGCCTTGAAGAAACAGTCACTTTGGATTAAAAATCAGACCTTCACCCTGCTTTACACAGGAAAATATGGTTCTCCAAATGCCCTGCAAATTACACACCTATTTCTGTACATATCCCCTTCTCCCTCACCTCTTCAGAAAAGCAGGGAAATGAAAGGTGAAAGAATATAATTGTTATATTCTCTTTGTACATGGAACACCTATTCAGGAGACAGTAATTGCTAACTCACAGAAGCAGTTTGGGGATGTTTCGTAGTGGCACTAAATAGTTACTTATTGTGGAGACGGGTGGTGAAGGAAACCCAAATTAAATTGACAGAAAGAAACTTAGCTCATTTAAATATTTGCACAACTGATTCAGATTTTATTTCTTTCTATGAATATAGGGTGCATAAAGAAAAGCAAAAATTAACATGGAAAATAATGGCAGTTTGTAATGAGACAGTGGCAGCTCTACCATAATTGTTGTTGGGATTATTCCCATCATAAATCCAGTTTTCCCCTCCCACTGCTACAAATTACAATAAAATATCTTCAGCTTCAGATATGGCATATACGGCCCCTGGCCAGGAAATTGTTTGGGCAAATTTTAGGTCATATGTCAGACACCAAACATTTTTTTCGAAAGTGAGTCACAGTTTGTCTATTTCTATTCTCACTATTTAGTCACACCATAAATAGCTGCTGCACCATGGGGCTGATCCAGAAAACATAAAAATATATTCCTGCACCTAAGATCTAGCCTGAGATGTGAAAAGCCTTTCATCACATTTTAAAATTCCTTTTGTGACAAATTCAGAAATATGGGATTGGTTGTGACAAATTCAGAAATATGAGATTGGTTAATGTATGAATCTTTGACATTTACAGCCAATGGGAAATTTGCCATGCTGGTGAGGTGTGTGAAAATCAATTTTATCATGAATGCCAGTCTATAGGTGAGTGATATCAGCACCACACGTCTGTCTTGGGGCTGAATGAGTGGGGACTGTCTTTGGAACACCATTCGAAGGAGTGTGAGTATCAGTAAAAAGGCAGTTTGTTTTTCTTCTAGGCCATGTGTATAGAAATGTTTGCCCTTCTCAGATATTTAGTGGCAGCATATTGAACCATGTTAATTGACAGCCTTCCTGCACAGGGAAAGAGGGACCTCCAGCAAATTTCAGAGGATGTTTTGGATAGGGGCAACTGTGAGGCCAGAACTGGATACAGCTCCAGAAATCATGTCCAGGACTGACAGTCCTCAAGGACATTTAAGGTTTCCAGGTTTTCATTCTACATTAAATGTGTTTCCTCTTTCTTATGAAACTAAACTCTAGAGAGGAGTAGATTTATATAAATCCTATCTTTGCCACATTTTAAGAAACTATGTGTTATAGGTTTTTTCTTTAAAGGAATTCCTCTTTTTAGGAGGCCTGTGGGTCAACATGTAATTCAACGTAGTTTAAGCATGACAAGGGAGAAGTATTCATGACCAAAGTTAAAGTTTTCTTCATAATGGAACATATGATTGTCATCATGTGGAATTTGGGCATCACTACAGTGACTGACATATTTGTGGTACTGCTCCTCCAGGAATTTGATTCCCACCAGTAGAAGATCAGGTTCATTTGATGTTTATATTGAATCTTGCCATTGGTTTTGCCATAACCAAGTTGCTTTTGATAATCCATTAAACAGTTTCTGGAAAGTATTCAATGTTAAAATATCTTTTTATGAAGCTAATGAAAATCACTAGCCTGATATAAAGAGGTGCAATTATGAAGTCCACCTTGGAACAGCTTAACCTCTCTCATTTCATCCTGGTAGAATCACAGTACAGCCATAATTTAAATAGGAGCCATCCATTTAAAGGGTTGTGACTGAATGTTTTAGGTTAGCTGTAAGTTTTGGTAATACCTTAAGGATGTCCAAAATGCAAACTGATACTTAATACAAAAGTACCAAGCTTCCAAATAATCATTAAAAGTTCATTCAAAAAAAGAGACAGGAAATTTGTATATAATAGAATTATGACATTTCTGTATGAATTGTGAAGACACATAACTGGTCTATCTCTGATTTTGAAAAGCCATTAAAAAAATTCTCTGCTTTTATTTTACTGGAGATGATATAATTCTACTCTAGCCTGGAAGTCTGTACTATGAGGCAAGTTTGACAACCCACTGAGATGTTTTCTGTTCCATTTGTCTTTTTTAAATAGACATTTGTAGTAACTTAACACTCAGCTTCACTGAAATCATGAACTGCAGGTTTTGATGCCAAATCCTGCAAATTAGTTCAGCTGAAGGTGAGTTTGATCACAATTCCCATTTACTTCACAAAGGCAGGAATTCAGTCTCAGGTTAAAGTACCACTGGAATGAAAGATTCTGGGAACGTGCGCTGAAATCCAAATTCCAAAATTCCTCATTATTTCAAATTTTGGGTGCATGGAACTTGCATAACCCAATATTTTAAGCCAAATAGACTCACATGCTCAAGCAGCACATCACACTAGCCTCGGTGTTAATTAAATGGAGTGGTCATCTCCTGCTTCCTGATGGATTTTTCTGGTTCTTTCACCAGCCCTGCCACATCAACCATGATACCAAGCACTTGAATGGAGCCCAATGAGTCTGCTTGTCCCTGCATACCAATAAAGCAAGAAAAAACTACGTTTTCTGAAGCTTTACTTCATTGTTCAAGGTAAGAAGGCAACGATAGAGACATGTAAAAGATGTTTTTCTTTTCTGCTAAAATCTTCTTGTGAAAAAATTTATTTGAAAAAGGGAAACCTATTGAAACATCTTCCAAAATGACAGTTCAGAAGTTTTTGTGTCTGAAACCACTTTCAATTACACAATTTCCTTCACTTTGATTGAAAAATAAGTGTTGAAATTCAGTATGAAAAACCTCATGTGCATCCAGAATAATTGTGTCCCATCTGGCCAAGAGAAATACTTTTATCCGTCAGGAGTTTGTTTTCTCAATTTCTCAGAATTTTGGGGAAAAAAATAGAATATCCTTGTATTTACACAGTTTTTAAACAATGATTTGGCTTGTTTGCTTTGGAGTTACCAGCAAGCCAAGAAAACAGACTCATTCCTGATGATCTCCCTACTGTTGGGAAGCAGCATGAGAGGGAAGCTGCTGTTGTGCAGTGTGAGGAGATGGGAAATCAGGGAGCAAGGCTAAGAAATAAAAAGGCAAAGGGTTGAAATCTAGAGAGAGGAAGGAGTAAAGACACAGGCAAGGAACAAAGAGACAGAGATTATTTCTTTCATGGGGACTTCTGCCTCTTGCTGACCTGGTAGGGTACATCCAAGGAATCCCCCTGAGTGGGGGATAATGAAAGGATAACTCAGAGGCAAAGAGTAAACAGTAATGCAAAGCCCCCAGCCACGATTATAAATGACAGAACATCATTTTTAAACAGAGGTCTGGAGAATAGAGAGATGTTCAGTTTCTTAGCAAGGCAAAATTCCACGGAAAGCAGATATTGCTGGGGGCAGAAGGGGTAGAGAAACTAAAGGGATATTGTTCAACTAGATCCAGGTTTCTGTCAAAAAAAGCCTTGATGTAAAATCTTCAGTCAGTCTTGTTTGGGGTGGTTTCTTAAACTTGAGACCATGAGGGTTTTTTAAATCTTTGTATTCCCTTCTCACTTTTTAATATGAAGTTTAGTTAAACCTGGATTTCTCTAAATTGTATGTGTGTGCTCTTAGAGTAAGTAGGAAGAGGTGGTTTTAACTTTAAGTTAGAGCTGAGGTTTTATATGAAAGGAGGTAGAGCCTGTGGATGGGTTACATCAGTTATAAGGGGCAGCAACAATTTTGCTGACAGATTACATATATGCCTATATTTGGATAAGATCACTGAATAAAATTACTGTTGAATAAATCATCGGAAAATATATAAATGCTATTTTCCTCCTTATGTGGTTTTTCAGCCTAACAGCATTGTTTTTATTTGCACAGAAATATCTTCCACCTGTACACTTAAAGAGAATTAAGCAGCCAGACAAAGCTTCCTCTGTTCCTGAGTTTTAGATGCAAGTTTAGAGTGCAACGAGTTACACAGGCTAATTTGATGGGGCAGAAATCTCTATTTCACAGCTGGTGTGTTCACCTTCCAAATGACACTTCCTAGTTCCTCTCCCAAGAGAACCAAGTGGTCTCCTGATGTGTGCATTCTCCAGGACCTTGTCAGCTGGATCATTGCCGCTTTTTCTGAAAGCTGGGAAGCAGACAAGATGATGACATTTTTAATTGCAACCTCCAGGAGGAAATCTCCTTGTCTAACAGGGTTACAACCCTAACCCCAGTGAATGTTATGTGCAGCTTTGGTCACCACAATGTAAGATATTAAGTTACTAGAGAGTGTCCAAAGGATGATGACAAAGATGGTGAAGGGCCTTGAGGGGAAGCTGTATGAGGACCAGCTGAGGGCACTTGGTTCAGCCTGGAGAAGAGTCCCTTCCAACTCAACATATTCTGTGATTCTGTGATCCATCCATCTAGATCTCTGCACTGGTTCTGGAGTTCCTAGTTGTCTGAGTGCTGGTAGAAGATGCCACAGGTGCTCATCAAGAGCTGTTGTCCATAAACAAGCCTCTCTGCAAAGCCACATCCTTCCACACTAAGAGAATTAGGAGTGGGCTTTGACTTCCAGCACCTGTTCAGAGTCCAGTTTTTTTCAGGAGGGTGCAGAGAGCATTAAAGATGTTGCTAACCTCCATACCGATGACTGTGAGTGGTAGGAAATTCCTCTTGAAAGCCAATCTCTCAGCACAAACAAGAGACAGGAGCTGCACAAATAGGATTTATAGCCTCACAGCTGTGGGAATCTGAGCTGCTATTTGTGTCTGTATTGCAAGTGGGGTAGGCTGCTGCAAGACACAGGTTTTTATTTGGAACTGACTGATTCAACCACCTCAGGTAGACACAGGTCAGTAGCTGTCTTGAGATCTCCACAGTTCATCCCTTCAGATTCATAATATAGCACAGAAAGGCCAAAGTTTAAATTCTGTGCTTGCCTTCTCTTCCACAATACCTCACATCTCCTGGCCAACTCTTCCCCACGAGGATCTCCCTTCAGTGGTGTAGACTCACATGCTAAAATCCTTTATGGAATCACCCAAATGCACTTGCCTTGCAGTGTGAGCAGAGCCCTCTTTGAGCACACAATGCCATTTCTCAGCCTGGGGTCTGTGCTCTGTAGAAGGTGCATTTTTCACAGACTTTTATCACGGCACTACAACAGGTGCATTTCACAACTTGCTGTCAAGGAATTTCATCCACTACAAGGCATAACATCCTGGCACTAGGCAAAACTCTTTCTGGGGAATATTTTATAGCATGCACATGAAAAGGCATCAAGAGAGTAAACACCAATTAGGGAAAAGGCTAAGAACACAGTTAACCCCTAAGGTTCCAAGTAATCATCGCCAAAGTCTGTTTATTCAACCGTGGAATTTGTGTACAACCAGAGGGGATATAAAATGGAATTGAAATATGAGAAAGGGCTGGACTATGACTGCAACATAGCACGGCACAGCTACTTTGATTCATTCCAGCAAAGATGCTGGTGCCCTGTGATTCACACTGTGTAGCAGCATTTCGGTGCACGACACCGCTCAACGTCTTTCCAGGATTTTCTTTGCCTTTTTAAATTAACTCACACAACTCAGTGTGCTGAACCAGCTCACAGAACAACGTCACATCTTCAGAAGGAAGGGCTTTCTGAAGAGAAATGTGGTGTTTTAAGCTACCCCTGCAAAAATGGGCAACTGAGAACCCACAGGGAATCCTCTAATCTTCCACCAGCCATCAGAACATCCTGGGAGAGTGCACAGATTGAGGCACTGAACAGCAAGGACAAAATGTGAACGTGTACAGTGTCCATTCTCTGTGACAGTGCCAGCCATGGGGAGGGCATCTCACATGTAAGGAGACAGAACATCTAAGCAGAGAAAAGTGAGCAAAGGCCATCAGTGTCTTGCTAGTGACATCCTAGATCCTCTCTGCCTTCAACTGGTAAGACTTCAGTGCTGGGATCAACACCGAGCCACCCCTGCCTGATAAATGGGAAAAGGAGCAGTGGATGCTGTGCAGGAAATGGGACATGAGCCTCACTCTCCAGGTCCTCACCTGGGAGGTATCCCCACAGAGCCCAGCAGAATCCTACAGACAGCTAACATGAGCACAGGACCTTCAGGGAAGGATAATGAGGGACACAGCAAGGTTCGAACATGCATCTTACAACAGGACCAAGTTTTTGTTGTTCTATCTCCACAAATGGTGTAGGCTCTGAGGGCAGGACTTCTATCTCAGCAGGCTGCACTCCTTCTCCACACGACAGCCTCAGCCTGTCCAATGGCATTTTCTGCAGCAACCGTATTTTCCTTTCCTCAGCCATTCCCTGGGAAAGGGGCCAGGCCACAGCTGTGCTCAGGCCATGGCGAGAGGCGAGCCCTGCCAGGGCTGGTGCAGCCCAGAGCTGCGCAGGGCGCTGGCTGAGTGCTGTTTGCCCCATCTCACCCATCAGGGGTGACAGGAGAGGGCAGGCACTGTCAGTCTGCAGGCAGCACCGTGCCAGCATCACTGCCCAGCTCTCAGATCAGGTGTCTGCCAGCCCTGAGCTCTGGCAGAGGACAGATGGGCTGTAAACAACCCAGGGCCGTAAACAAGGACGAGCATTTGCGCAGCATCGAAATATGGGCGCGCTTGGCTCTTGTTGATTTTGCTTTTGTTGATTCTGTTTTTACACCACTGCACTGCTCATTTGAAGCTTCTGAATTTTTTAATGGCTACTGTTGGTTCAAAAGTTTGTGTAACTTCTGTATCTGACAAAGTGTTGATGTCTACACTTTGCCTGTATCTATTTTTTCCTGTTTTATTCTATTGGAATAAAGTCTGTAATGAAAAGTTGAAAACAAAAACTCCATGGAAGCACACTTGCTAACCATGGAAACACATTTCTCAACCCGAAAGAAGTGTACGATATGTGGAAATTTTAGAGTAATGCTTCCCAGGAAATCTTGGGGTTTGGATTTATTTATGCAATACTATAAAACATTAATTACTACAGGTTTGATCTGAATACAATTAGTATCCAAAATCACTAACATTCATTTCTTTCCATACAGTATCTCCTTACAGAATGCTTTATGACATATTTGTTGAAAATGCACTGGGATACCAAGATGTGATCCATTAATTACTTAAATATTCTTCTGTTTTCAAGAAAAACTCTTATTTCTAGTTTCTTTTTCTCTGCAGAGCCAATTACATGAATGCAAGCTTGACTTAATCTCACGGAAAACAATACATTTCAAATATATATATATATATATATATATATAAATATATAATGTATGCTGAGCAACTTCCACATCTATTCATTGGCTTCTGTAAAGATGTTTCATTTGATGCAGAGACAGACAGAGGCAGGGAAAATCATTCCAGGAGTCTCTGGAGTGCAAAGTGTTAACCAGTGACATCACTGCCAACAGCTGAGGACTGCTCTTAGCAGAATCAGCTGCTCCAAAATTGGTGTGCTTAAAAGCCATTTTACAGGCTGCCCTGTAGCTTTTGGGGAAGGTGGAAGGGGGAAAGAAATAAGAGGGTTTATAGTGCTTCAGTTGCCTTTGATCCTGTGGTTTAGGGTGTGTTTGCTAGAGAAATCAATTTCTTTTGATTTAAAACAAAAAGTAGGGTTAAACTCATGCCTGATGTAACTCTCATGGAGTTACACCAGTGATTAATATTTTAGGGGAGTGGCATAAGCTATTTTAAGTGCTGTGCTTTCTTTCAAGCACCTCTGAATGTATATATGAAATTCTAGAGTGGCATAAACTAAACAATGCAGGGAGTTGTAAATACAGTCTGTGCAAACAGCCTAAGAATCTAGTAACACAAAAAAAGGTGTTCTAGTCAGGAATGGATCTCATTGGCTTCAGGATACCAACATGTCACCAACACTGAGACAGTCTTTTTCATAAAGATAACAGGAAAAAAATTAGAAAAGGCACAGTAAAGGCACAGATGATGGGATGCCATGTTTATGACTCTGGAAAACATCCAGAACTTAAGTTGAGGAATATATTGAGCTTTTTTTCTGCGTAGATGGATCCCTGTGAAGTGTAACTTATACCTCTGCTGGTTTGTGTGCAATGGGTTTCCAAGGGGACTCTGGAAAGAGCATGAGATTATTTCCTGGATTCAAAGCAGATTTCCAG
This sequence comes from Emberiza elegans, assembly GCA_024865655.1. NCBI lineage: Eukaryota > Metazoa > Chordata > Aves > Passeriformes > Fringillidae > Emberiza > Emberiza elegans. The sequence goes on from JALJVW010000241.1 coordinate 6,604,994, forward strand.
TGTGAGAGGTGGCTAAATGAAACATGGGAGAAGCACTCCTAAAGTGGATGCTGTCCTAATATTAAGGAAATACCTTTTAAACAGTTCACCTTTTCCCAGTACTAACATTTTACTCCTCCAATACTCATCTTTTACTTAGTGAATCATTCCTTAGAGGTTATTTCTGTTTTCACAAAGCATTTTATTCCATTTCCGTGGGGTTTAACAGGAGAAGCTGCTTTAGGCTGTGTGATGCAGTGCACCTGAGGGATGTTGATAAATCAAATCACACCCTTTCTTATCTCTTTACTGCATCAAATTAGACAGTTGAAAATACTCCTCTTTCCATGAGTATTAAAGATAGGGTGCTGGATGTTCTGATGGTATAAGTTTTTAGACATGCAATTTTGTAAAATACATATAATTAGAACCAGCAGCATTCTTTTGGGAGAGAAATAGGTCTGGATAGAGTTCTTTAGAAAAATCAATCTGCATTCACCAGCAATTCCAAAGAATTTTTTCATTCTGTCAACTGTTTCAAGCAATAAATCATCGTTACTTTATATTACTTTACATAGAGATAACTTAAACTCCGGCTGATCGACAACTTTCTTATTCAGCCTTTGACATCAATTATCTATTATCTATTCTTCTGTCAATATCTGCTGTCTAAATCTCATGCAAAGGAATTACACCTTTAGAGAGGAAAAAGTGCCTTTACTACACTATCCAACATTTGAATGACTACATTTATTCAGTGTTCAATAGGACTGGGCAAATAATTTAATCAGCACAAAGCCACCCCAAATTTGTTGGAGTTAATGAGTTTTTTCAAGTCAAGACTTGAATGTCTTTACTATTCCCTTGGGAAGCCTGGGCAGGAAGGTCTCTGGTGTGAATCCCCCCACCTCTCCCTGGGCTGCTTTGCAGGGGGAGGAAATCAGTGATGATGATGCTGTGCCTTGCAAATGCCCAGCTGCTGTTACAGCCCCTTGGAAACATGGCCAGCTGAACAGACAGGCTGTGTCATTTAGGCCAGCAGTTTGTGTGGTGAAATGCTTGCACAGAACCCCAAACTGTGGCTTTAAGTGTTTTCAGAAAAGAGAAGCACCAAGGTGTCCAAGCAGACACCAGATGTGTTGGGCAAAGGGGAAGGTGAGGATGGAGCCCTGCCATGGCTGTTCATGGCTCTCCCCAAGCACAGCCAGGGATGTTCAGGGACACCTCTGAGCCTTCCCAGGCCAACTCTGACAAATGCTCTCCTGTTCTGGTTGCCTGGACCGCACCAGGGCTTTGTTTTGCTCTTTGTCTGAGTTTGCACAGACTGCTGGAAAGGGCATTAGAACAGCCAGACTGGATTGCCATACACTGGGATGTGGCTCCTGAGGGAAAGCACTCACGGAAAAGCACATGCATTGAGATGGCAATGAGGGATGGGCTGAAGGGACACCACCGTGGGAGCAGCTCAGGTCTATTGAGCATATAATATGAATTTAAAATGACTAACTAATTGATATCTTCCCTACCTTCCAAACAGCTTTCCAGCCTCTGTGCATTAATAATGCTGCACAGCAAAACAGAACACACATTTAAGGTGGAGCTGAGGCTTACGCTCAAGTTTTGTAACACTTTTCTTTTCTGAAACTCTTTTCTTAAAAAAAAAAAATATTTTTTTTAAATTGAAAAATTGAAGTTATATCAATGTCTTTATTCCATATTTCTTAAAAACCCACAAACATAGCTGAGATGTTTCAGGTGCTTAGCATTGAGTTTACTTTTCTCTGGAAAACAAAAATCTGCCAGCAAATTCTCAGTTAAAGCAGCCACCACTCCTCATGGCTTTCTTTCTAAGCTGACGCTAGCCCAGGTCAGAGTGTCCCAGCTTTGTCATTGTGTGTTTTAAAGCACATTTCAATCATCATTTTCTCTAGTGTCAATGTTTCCACTCTATTTTCCAGCATTGTTATTTGAACTCAATGACGTTCTTCCATAAATCTAGGACAGGACTCAGCAACTTGGATTTTGCACTAATGTCTTCTAAAATAGTGAAGGAAAAGGCAAATAAAATGAAAAGCCCAGGCACACACCATAAAAATTGTTGAAGTAGGATACATTAGGATCTTTTGACTGTCATTTAAAGAAGGGCCACATTGATTTGCAGCAAGACAAGTCTGTCCTTTAAAGTTATTTTGGCTCTCACCAGGAGCATCCACGTGCCTCTCCTGGAGAGCAGGAGCTCCATTCTGCATGACACTGATGTAATCTTTGCATTTCTCGAGATGCTACTGAATCTAGCTTGAATGCAACGAAGACCATTGGGAATTCATTCCCCATGGAGTCACATCTACTGTCAATGCTCATTTCACAAGGACCACTGCAAGTTTTCACTGCCAACCAGGCTGGCATTCAGACCATGCTGAAGTCAGCTTCTTAAATTGGTCTGTTCTCTGTGTATTTTACATATTTCTACAAAGAGAAAGTACAAAGCTTTTTAGGAAAAAACTCCTTCTTTGTCTGCATCATTTATGAGCCACTGCCCTGGTCTTTAGAGTCTTTCAGGTGCTAATGAATGGAAGATATTAAAATATAGTGGCTAAAGTGCAAATATTATCAGAATTCTGGCAAGAAATTCCCTTTACAATACTTGCCAGAATTTTGGAATTGACTTCCCTCCAGCCTTTGCAATGCCTTGACCTTGAGACAGGAAACCCCAATAACTGCTGTGCAAATATCCAGGTTCATGTTCTGGCTCCTGAATCTCTTCATGGCAGGTTAGAACTAAATATTTTCTTGCTGCCAAACTTTCTCCAGTCTTCTGGAGAGAATCGTTCCACATCTTTGAAGCATTCTGACTATAGATTTTTACTAAATTTAATATGGAAAATTTACTAGTGTGACTGTATCATGATCTCTGTAGTATTTTGTTTGATAGAACTTTGGTTTCATTAAGCCCAATCTGAGCATTTCTAATCATGGTATTTTAGTTTGTTGTTTTCAGTCATCACAGCTCAAAATGGTCAGAAGAGCCAGTGCTGATTTCTCCTCCTTGTCATTACTCAGATAAAAGCTGAGATCCTGAGCGAAAATTAGCAGGAGGGTGAATTTCACTGAAAATGATGCAAACACAGTACAGACACAAACTCACTCTCCATTGTGCCTCAGTGGTTTGATTGTGAAAAATTGATGGTAACCATGAACAGAAGAGCCTCTGGCTGAGACTGACAACAGCAGATCCTGAAATGAGTAGCTGGAATTTAAAATTCTTTCAAAAAAATTCAAAACCTTATCAATTTTAATACCAGAATACCAATAGTATCAATACCAGAATACCAATAATATCAATTTTGAGTTGTTACCAGCTCAGAAACAGCATTTTTTAATATTTTTTCAGAACTTCTTGCTTCCATTCATACAAGGGGTGTTGGTGTTTCACAAAGACATAGATACTCTCCAAAAGGGAAAGAGCTCCCTTTCGAGGCTTGATGGATGATGACTTTGTTTCTTTCACATTTTTCTACTAAATATTTACCTGATCATAACATCCAAGTTGGGAAAAGGCAAAAATAATCTCAATCACTGGATATCAGATTAGTGGCTTGTTTACACGTGAGTTTTCTTCTCATGGATGAGAGGAATGAAAAGTCTCATTGTTCAAAGGCAGATAAATAAAACCCCATCTGCTGCAGACATTGGGAGAGTATATGTATCTATACTCTGTACAGAACTCTGCCATTAGCTAATAATAGCATTAACAGTTCAGAAGTAAAAAGAAAAAAAAGTCTCTAATACTCAGTCTTAGCAGCTGATAATGTAAAATAGGGTGGCATTTGGAAGCATAGGATGATGCCAGTCCCTGGGGAGAGAAAGGTGTTAACTTCTAATAGCTTTTCAGTAATAGCCAAGCATCTGCAGTCCACCATAAAAAAGGGTTTTTAAAAATTAATAGAGCTGAATGTGCTTCACACTGAGGAGAATGCCAGATTAATAAGCGCATTAAGGACCGCTTTGGATTGGAAATAATTATGGAAGATGACAAGGAGCAGAGGTGGCATTGGTGGTGCTTTCAGGAATGCATTTTAAAAAGCAGTTTAAAGAGCCTTCAGATGTTGGTATTATCCTGCGTGACCAAATTAAGAGCAAATGAGAAAAGTTTATCTGGCATTTTGGAGTATTGAAAGGGCTTAGTGTTATAAATTATACAGTGTGAGGATAGGCAGTGGTGAGTAAATTCGTGTTAAACATTATTGGCAGTTTAAATAGCAACTGCTTTATACAGCACTAAAGATTTTAATTTGGAAGTAAAAGTGTACTCACTCCCCTTCCAAAAAAGCATGTTTGACTTATTTATTTGCCAGCCCAATCATTAGACAGTTTTTCACTGATGAGCTGGTGAACATTGTTCCCCAGTGGGCTGTTACAAATGCAGAATAATTGAGGAGTGTTATAGGTGTAGAATTGATTTAGAGCTCTACTGATGAAAAAGTTGAAATGACATCTTCATCTTCATCTGCAGGGCAGGCTGTGAGCATTCAGGGCTGTTTCCACACGGGCCTGGTGTTTATCAATATTTAATCTCCTTGTTTCAGCTCCCTTTTTACTACTTAATCTTTCAGCCCTTACAGCAGAGATATTTTCACACCATGCTTCTTGATGTTATTGATACAAACCAATCAGCCTCAGTCTCTTGATGCTGATAACACAAACCCAGGCTCCCAGGTTTTAATTCTGGGGCACAACAAGGCCTTTCTGGACACATCAGAGCTGCTGCAGTCCTGTCTGGGGGGTGGTTTATACAAGGATAACCATCCCCGAACCCCACAGGTGCTCCCAGAGCAATTCCAGCAACAGCAAAAGTGCTATTCCCTCTCTGTGTCATGATCAGATTCCCTAAATACAAATAAAACAATGAAAAGATTTGACATTAATGCAAAAGTCTGTGAAAACTCCCAAACCAATTTTAAGACTTTTTCCTCAGTCTAAAAGTGTGCTGCTTTTTTCTCTTACCTGAATATTTGCAAGAAGTTACAAAAAAAGAATGCCATTAATATCCAATTCTCTAATAATTACTTTAGGAAAAAGCAAAACTAATGCTGAAATATCTTTTAGGTGAGTGATACTTGTAAAGAGGCAAACCCCACAATTATAACAGCATCTTCCATTAAACAGTTCTAAGTACTGTATATGCAACATGCTGGAGACTCATTATTTCAAATCCAACTTCTCAAAGATTTATTTTTCTTTTGAAACAATTTCTGACAGCTTTTGATCTTCTAAACTGAAAAAAATCAAAGAAATCTGTTTCTCTGGCATATTAATAGCAAAGGAATTTCTGGATGCTGCAAAGTAGGAACTGAATATAATAGCATCTCAGTTTTATTCATCTTCAAAGAAAACCAAATATATTTTTGAGACTAAAAAAATAGGATACCCTACAGATTTTGAAGGGATGGGATAAACCTCTTTTCACAAGAAAAGATGACAAGAAATTCATCTTGAAGGACGTTCACTATGCCTCTGTCCATTTAATACATTTACAAGCCAGCTGCCATGAGTTAATCTGGCTTTTACATCTGAAGCAAAATTATTTTATAATTTGGGGCTCACATGCCTAAGGGATTTTTTTTCTGTTCCCAAATTCTTTGAATATTGTAGATCAACCTGCCAACAGACATGGCACTGGCATGCACTGTTTTCTAAAATTTATTCAAGGGGTTCATTAAAAATCCTTTTGTAAAAGTTATATGTTACAGGAATCTTACAATCTTTCATTCATGGCTTCATCACTGCAACTCTTCACAGGTTTAAGACTGAAATAATAGCAGCTGATTAATTATCAGATGTGTGTGTTGTGCATGTTTATCTATATAACTACAACAAATAAAATACAGCCAAACCCTTAAAAAATAAATAGTTACAAAAACACATTTTACAAAGGTTCATAAATTTGGGTAATCCTGCAGAGTTTTTCTCGTAGGGCTGACTGGTGGAAATGTCATCTTTGCTTAATACCGTGGTGCTCTGTGAGCAGGCCCAGGACACTGATCACACAGAGCCAGAGCTTAGCTATGGCTGCCATGGGAAGTTTCAGTCCTGGGGGAATTGTGTTACTTACAGTGCCAGCCCTGTCAGAAGGAGGTCAAAGGGATATCTCAAAGAAGAGCTGCTGGCCACTCAAAATCAGCTGGGTACGCAAATTTCCAGAGATAAATTATACCAGAAAAAAAAAAAAAGGTAATTTAGACTGTAAGCAGTGAAGGGACAATGCAAAGGAGATACCAACAGTGGTAGGGCTGAAAAACTCCTGCTGCAGGAACTGCTGAATTACACATCATAGGCAGAATTTTAGCACCTGCACGTCATTAGCACCCAAAAAAAACAACATAAGGAGCTGTGCACACTGATGTATTTTAAATGATTTGTACAACTTGCAGCCATTCTGCCAGCACAGAGGATTTTATGTGTATTTACCAACTGCATGGCATCTATTCTGTTGTTTGGTAGAGGCAGTTAATGGATGACATAAATACCACTTTTCCAAGCTCCTTGGTTTTGCATGTATAAATGAAAGTTTTGATTTTACCTTAAATAACAGAAAGCAACAAATCTTGATAAAAATTCTTAGCTGGTGTAAATTGCTGTCATTTATTTATCTCTGGCAAACTATGCCAGGTGAGATTCAAAGGACTCCAGAGATGGCACTGCCTCAGCATGATTAGGCATCAAGTCGCAGTTGAGGCATTCAGAGCAAAAGGATGAAATTTAAAGGTCATGTTTTAAGAGAAAGAAAAGAAAAGCTGACATTCAAAAAAATCACATTTAGGGGGAAAGAAACCCCAACAAACAAATGTTTGACTCTGCCAGATGTGAATAACAAATTCACACGTAACACTACTAGTTAGGCTTTCTCATGTCTTGTTTTTCCCCAGAAAGTATTTTTCTAAACATCTGTTAAAAAAAAAATATTTTATGGCAGGCACTTGTACCACACTATGGCTATTAAAGCAGCCACTCTAATTCTAATACTTCTTTGTTGGGTTTCTCTACAGAAGGAAATACAGTTTATAAACCACAAACATGGGATCCTACAAGAGCATTGCTACCTTCAATCCAAAGATCTGAGGCACTGGAATTTATACTGGAAATTAAAGAAGGACTCTAGATAATTCATGTAAGAATATATATCAGCAACATTTTTTGTAGAAAACATCTGAATTTCCATGCAGATTGATTAAAATAAGGAGGAACCTTATTTTAAGGTGTCAAGTCTTGACCTAGATGCAAATATTTTGAAATATTCTAGGGTTATAGTTTCACAGTCTTTGCCATGCAGCTGCAGGAGACAGATTTAAATTTTCCTCTGAGTATAGAGTTGGGATTTCTGTTTGGAGCTCCTTCTGAATTCACCACAAATTATCTCTCTATGTAGGATGAGTAACAGGCATAGCTAAATAAATTAGTTTCTTGAAAGTTCACACAGTCCTAAAGATATAAAACGCTGTCCAAAAATTTGACTTAAAAAGAAGAAATAGGAACAGAAAAGTGAAGTCTATTCTACCAAGACTCCAAGATTTTTTGGTAGATTGCTGAGAAAGAAATTATTCACTCCTTTTCTAATTCATATGGAAGAACTATTCTCTGCACTGACACAATTTATTAACTCGAACTGTATGATTAGAAAAATGTGAAGAACCCCTACAAATGAACAGGGCTTTCAAAATCCAGTAATTGTTTATGAAGTCTGGGAAATCTCATTCTGATTTCTGCCCCTCATAAAAAAACAGGAAAGTTGGAGATTTATGGACTATTATAACTCACCTCAGACCAGGAAAACATGGGAAATAACCTGCTTTGAAATGGAATAAGTCAGCAGTTGTGTCCATGAAACCTGATGGTGAACCAGCAAAATTTTACAAAATACAGAAACACAGTCAACAAAATTTCATACAATTATTTGTAAATGCTAATACAGAGAACCTGGTTTTCTTGACTACCTTGAGTTTAATATGTTTGTAAATTCTTTGGAGCAGGACTGATGGCTCCTTCGTCTTTGAACAAGGCCCAACGTGATTTTTTATTTGGTTTGCAATCATGACCACAGTGTTAACAAGGATTAAAAAATTCAAAACTTCTATAATACCTATATTAAGTGTATATAATATTAGTTTACATAATTATATAATAAATTTATTTCATCAAAATATTGGCAAAAATGTCATGGGATTCAAGATACACATCCCAATGAAAAATAAAATCTCCATGTTTCCCACATGTTTTGAATATAAGATCTATGCTTGGCTAAAGGAGAAATAAGGTGGCAGCAATATTCTGAATGAAATTTTAACTCACCAGAAATTTGACTGTTGTGGTCCAGAATTAGAAAGTTTAAAATTAGTGTCCCAATCTTTGAAATTGCACTAGACATAGGCATTTGGATTCTTTATTATTGTTATTGTTATTGTTACAGTTGTTCTTATTAGTGATGGTGATGGTTATTGTTGTCATTTTATTTCAAATTCTAAGCTATTCTTATCTCAACCCATGAGTTTTCTCATTTTACTGGTCAATGGAAATGAAATCTCTGGAGTTCCTTGCCCACAGCAATCCCAGAAGCAGATTTGACATTGTGCGAATGTAGCATGGGAAGCAACCATGCAGGATCCACACAAGTATTCCTGTGATTACCACCAGGAAAATCTCCAGTCAGCTCTCCACAAGCTCCCTGCTAACAGAGGAGCTGTCGGGAAATTTCAGGGAGGGAAGGAGCTTGGTTTGGAATGGGAACCATCCGAGGGGTTGATAGATCAGAACCTGCAGAGATGTCCTCTAGCATTTCTCCGTTCTTCACAACCATCTCCTTCATCCCTGCTAAAAAGGATCTAACCCTCTGCCAAGGGGACTGAGAAGAGTGAAATAAATAAACTTTCCATAGAGAGAGCTCAGGATGGAGTGCTACAAGAAACTCCACATCTAACAAAACCCTACGGCACTGGCGAGCTCCTGAGCTGCTCACGAGGCTTTGCCTGAAAGCTTCCAGATATTTCCAAAACCTTCATCAAATCCTCAGTGGGGTGGAAAGGCAAACAAAGCAAGGCCAGATGCATTAGCAGCTGCCCACTCGTGCTGCTGTCCTCTCACTTCCAGGCTCAGATGCATGTGGAGCATCTGGGTGTTTATAGCGTTTAAATTCTATTAATTCTGTTCATTTGTGCTGGTTTCAGGCTGGCATTGATGGGGGAAGAACAGGATATTCCCTCAGCACTGATGCTGTATTTGCCACTGCAGAAGTTTTACAGTAATATTATCATTTTTCCACCAGTTCACGTTTCAGCTTCCAGACTGGCTGCTCTTTAAGGCATGGCACTGGGTCTATAACTTTAGACAGATAATGCGAAGCATGAGCTCAAATACAGTTGCAAAGCAAAAGAAACACATTTGTATCATTCAGAAATAATAAATTGCTGCACATAATAAATGTAGATAGGGAGATGATGTCTGTATAACTTGTTGTCCCAGAAGGAAGATTAAAACAAACCTGTAATAGACCTGAAAAAGAGACTGTGCTTATACAACACAAGTTCAGGTGAGAATTAATTCAGGTTAAGTTGTCTCTCATGTTACAAACTCTTCTTATAATCTGATTATCATCTTTACTAGCTTGAATCATTTCAAAGAGTAAAGAGTAAAGAGCATTAAGTCATTGAGCTGACAATGAAAAAGGAAAGTATCTATTTGGCCAGTTAAGTGGATGCTGTAATCTTTAAAGTGTCTTTTTATTTGAGTTACCACAGTGCTGAAGCCAGAAAGTTTTGCTTTGTCACAGAAGACTTGTTTGTACCTGCAAGGGAAAACAGACTGTCATCAAAACTCAGCAAGAAGTCAGACAAGAAACGTGATATAACACCCCCTGCAGACACCACCACACATGCTGGATTCAGAAAATAGATCAAAAGGTTCAAAACAAGCCTCTAGTTTGCAGTGAGACAAGCCTACTGTCCCTGTTGCTGTCACCAACACACCTGCAGGGGTGGTGAGCCTTTGGAAGGGGAGTGCTGGAAGTTGTTCTGTTTCATCACTGCTCACCATCCTGGAAGCGGTCAGCCTGACGTTGGTCCGAAGCACTGGAAGTTGCAAGGAAATTGTGTGAAGTTTGGAAAGCCCGTGAAGGTTTGCAGGGATGGGGCACAGTGAATGACAGGAGGTTTGCTCACTGGATGGGACATCTCTTCAAAGCAGCCCCTAATGACCACTGCAAACATCACAACAGTCACTTGGATGTCTAGCAGCCAGCATGAAAAGCATCCTGGATGATTGTATCAGAGCTATACCAGTAGAGTCATGTCTATTTTCAGATCTATGTAATGAAGTGATTGGCAAACTTGTGAGCAATGGTTGTCAAAGAGCAAAGTACTTACTTAGTGCTTTGAACTCCAAAAGTTCTTTCATGATGATCCATTTGAACATCAGCTTGAAATCTAAGCATGGCTTTGCTGAATTGTTTTCTCTCTGGATGTTTTCATTCCTAAACGATTTCAAGTTACATTTGCAAGCAGAGACATTAATGGCTTTGAATATTCATGCTAGAACTGAGATATCAAAAAAATTCAGTTTTGAATTTAAATAAGGATTGTCCTTCATCATTTTTTGGCTCATAGTGAAGCAGGAAGTGAAGCAGAGGAGCACTTCTTAGTGTTCAAATGTCATTTTCTCTAATACTTCCTTGAAGTGAGCTCAGGGGGTGATTAGATAAGAAATGGAAGAGCTGCTCTGGTTGTAACCTGGCTGCTGCAGAGAAACAACAAACTGCTTGAATTATCCAGCAGAGGTGACCTGGTGCTTGAGTTCAAGCAAGTTTTACCTGAACACCACAAAAAATTAAGAAAGAGCGCCATGGCTTGCAAAGTACATTATATTATTGATGCCATCCACAGTTGTGGACTTTTGTGAAGCTGGTTCAGTACAATGCTAGTGAATATACACTGTAATGATGAAATAGATATAAAAAGAGAACTCTATTTTGATCTGTCCTATCAAAGCTTCACTTTCCCTCTGCCAAAAAGCAATCTCAGTCATCTCAAATTATAAATACATAGAGGTGTACCATTTTCTCCATTATTTTAACAACCAGTTTAACCATTTTTAATTAAAATAGTTAATTATAGGTACATTACAGATCAATTTATGTAAATAATGGTTCTCCAGGGTCTCTATGTGTAAGGAATGACAAAATACTGAAGGTTCAAAAAGCTTTTGTCAGATGAAGAACTTATCCTGGAATGGGCCTACACTTGTTTTGAAGGTTTTATTAAGAGAAAGAATCAAAGAGCATCAAAGCTCTCAAATAACCACAAGACGTAGGGGGATTTTTTTTTAGCTTTTGCTCATTTCGTTGGCGTTAGTATGTCAATCTGAGAAAAGCATTTCCTTAGTCTTATATCTGCATTTTGTTATATTTTATTTGTGTCTGAAAAGCAAACCAACGCCCTCATGTGTAAAGCACCTGGGAAGGAGATGCTACAAGAGGCAAGGGAAACTGGGAGCTGAAACAAAAGTCCTGAATTTCAAGAACTTCTCAATCTGGATCAGATTCTCCACCCTTCCATTCATTACCACAATTTTTGTTATTTGCAGACCTCTAACCAAGGAAAATATGAAGAAATTCTTACCATAGCTTTAATTAAAAATTTACTCTCTAGTCATTTAAGCTGTTGTCTAATTCATATTAGCTGCAATTTTGAGGCAAAGAAACAACTTTTTTCTTTGTGTTTGGAAGCTTAAGAAACCAGGAAACAATGGAAATATTCTGCCTCCTGTTTTAAATAAATTGTTAAGGAACAATGTTATTCTGAAACCTGAACGCTCACATTAAAGGGGAGAGCAAATTTCATTACGTGATCCCTCTATTTATTTAAATCTGCTCCTTCCTGGGAAGAAAAAAAATGAATGAGAATTTAAACACACGCAGCAGTTTTACAAGAAGCAACTTTTTTTCTAATTATGTATTCTTTACTTATTAATCAGCGCTACAATTTCCTGTGACATTTAACACAGACACAAGTTATTTTCATTCCAAAAGTTAGCAGTTCACTGTATGCTATACACATGGCACAAGCATTGCAAATGTAAATAAATGTAGGCGTCTGGGTTTTAACCACTGCTTTCAGAGAAATGTCTTTTTTAATGTGGTATAACTTGCAATCACACTGAATGTCATCACAGCTTTTGAGAGTGGGCAAGTCTTCACGCAATCTTAATTTTTCACTGAGAAGAAAATCCTGGCATCTGTGCAAAAATAATGAAGTCCACAGGAGAGGAAAGAGAGGAATGTAGCTAATAATCCTATTTATGTTCTTACGCACTACATTTCATTTACTAGAAATAGCATGGCTAAATTCTAATAAATAAATATACTAATTGGTCATTGGAAATGCAAATTTCAACAACAATCTTTAATGCAGTATAATAAAACCCATTACAAGCACCAGCTTTGTAGATGCTTTGATTGTAAATAAGAGATTAGTTTTAAATTCAGATGTGCTGAACAGGTTGGCATAATTTCAGGTAGCAGTGGATTTAGGCTGCTTGCCAATCTGTGGGAAGAGCAGATATATTAATACCTGCACTGTTTCTACTCTCCAATGTTCAGTCTGAGTGTTTGCTATTTGCTACATTAAATTATATTGAGTGGCAGACATGAACATGGTTTTCGTCTTCCAGCTTCTTGCAGATCACTTTTCCTAGGTTTAGGAGATTCCATGGGGCCATTTTGCCTCAGAGCTTGTCTCAGTATTTCATCATGTCCAAACAACCTGTCTTGATGGCCACAGGATCAGCCACCTTCCCTCTGAAAATGAAAAGCCAATTTAAGTCCTAATTTCCCCCGCGCTGGGACATTGCAAACATGTTCCCTCAGCACCCATCATTTTCTCTGTCTTTCCATCCACACCAATTCCCATGCAAGCGATGAGTAAACGCCTCCCTTTGGCACATCTGCAGATGGTCTCAGCTACACGGACTCTGTGCCAGTTTACATTGGCCAAGGATGTGTTCCCTGCCTGGCAGGGCTGGGTTTACCCCTGGGAGAGGATGTGTGTGACACCACTTGAGCACACAAAGCCTTGGGGCTGCACCACACAAGGCAGGAGAAGTTTTGGCCCCACTTCCTCCCAGAGGCACAAAATCAAGCACTTAATTTTGGATAGGGCCACACCAGTGGGATTTATAGTGTTTCTCACTAAGCTCTGCTGGTTTTGGGGAGGACTTTTGTCATTACAGGCTGTATTTTCATGGCTGCAAGCTTTCACTAAAGTTCCCATTAGAGAAGAGTTCCTTCCAGAGCTGTTAACAAAATGCCTGAGCTTTGCTGCTCTACTGACAGTTTATCAGGTGGTTCTAGAGCCCTTTGAGCTCCCAGCTCAGCCACCTGTCCTAATGCCTAAAATGAAGAATTCAGCTGATACTTGGGTACACATAACTGATAAATTTTGCAAACCACGCATTTCAGATTTTTGAAAGCACTTAAGCTCTAAATCACAACTGTATCCATTTTAGTTGTTTATACCTCAGCATGAAAAAAAAAGAATTGCAGCTGAGTCTAAACCACTGTGTGGAGCTAATCAGTGTGACCACTCAGTGCCACTATGGGTTTCCCTTCCAATCCCCTCACCTTAATTTCTGTCTCACATACCCACTTGTTGCATCCTGCCTTAAATTACTTGTAAATTCTTTGGCACTGGGAATGTTTCCAGTTAGGCTTTAGCATACCCCTAAGCACAGCAGTCTGAGTAGGACCTGAGGGATTTTTGTAATAAGAATAATTAGTACTGAAATCGGGATGCTTTGGCCTGAAGGGGAAAAGCCACAACAGGGAAATTGGCTGAGGTGTCTAAAATGAAGTCTGCTTAAAAAAAAAAAAAATGAAAAGCCCTGAGTGACATCTCTGAGTGATGATATAACACTGTGACAGGTCCTTTTGATGCACTAAGTAAGCACAGTACCTGAGGAAAACAGTTTTGACATGTGCTGTAAGTAGTTTGGGGCAAGACAACCCTTCTTTCCTTCAATAGCAGACAGCAACTGCCTTTTTTATCTTGAATTTTCCTCAGATTCTTTGGTGGCGTACAAGCTTTGTTAGGACTTTTCATGGCCAAGTCCCAGAAAAAGTCTGGACCCATTGAGAAAATCCCAGTCTGTGTGCCCAGTATTTTCCCTCTCTCTAGCTTGAAAGGACAGTAGACTTTCCACAGCAGCCCAGGTTGTGTGACAAACACCATTTTATCAACTTTTGGAGATTATTGAGGTTGGTTTTCTATAGGAATGAATGGCAAATTTTAACTGACTTGTGTCAAATTTTGGTACCCATAGGATACAAAGGACAGGCGTCAATTTTACAGGCCTCGGACATTTTGTTTAATTCTTTTTTTCATAACCCATTGCAGACTGATCCAAACTCATACATTTTTTATAAACTGGGTAATCTATGAAGTGGTTGTCTAGTTTGGTTAATCATCTAGATCTCCCTGCAGGGCATTTTTCATTCTGAAGCATTGTCTTTGGCATGCCCACGATCTTCATACAAATGGATCAATTATTTATTAAAGGAGTACTTAGCTGGAGTACAACAAATCTGGAGACCCAAATTCCTTGCTCATGGAGTTAAACCAAGCTGTACATACTTCAGTGAGGTCCTCCCTCCTTACACTACTGCTATGTTTGACTGCCAGCCCTAAACTCTTATTAATAAATTATCTTAATGATTGCTTTTAGCTAAGACAATAATTTAAAAATTTCCTGAGTACATGTACACACAAAATTGCCACGAGGTTTTACATTTTGCTCTTTTACTTCTCATATCCTGTTGAATGCCCTACATAAATTATTCATTTTTTAGCCTTGCCTTGTCCCTTTCTCTTAGTAATGTCCTTTTCTCTTAGTAATGACTTGCTGATGCCCAAGAATAAGATGTGATTCAGCACGAAGAGGATGAGGACGGCCCACTGGGGCTGGCTTTAGTCTACTCCCTGTCACTGCTGCCTGCTGGGTTTGTGCAAATAAACATAGCTTTGGGGCTAAACCAGCTAGACTAGGTATTTCCAAGGTAGTACCATATTAATGATCATAAAACACACCTCCTGACTCTGTCCCAAGAGACCTTTTCAGAGCTGTTTTATGAGAGACTAGGGAGATCTGTTAATGAGTGAAGTAATTATTACCTGTGGGCACAGATTTAGAACGACTTCATGCTTCAGACTCCACAAGCATAAATGTCTTTGTTACAACTATGTTGTGTGCAGTAAACAAAAGGGATGCTCACAGAATTACAGATATGGATGTTAGGATGCATAATGCTTTTTTTTTTTTTTTTACATTCAGAAAAAAAATCACTGAGATAAACAGAAGATTTGGTATCAAAAGCTCTTGAAAAAAAAACAAAAAAAAAAGTGGAGTAATTTTCCATATAATGAGCATGATGAAATCTACAGCATGTTGTTTATTTACAAGCATGCACAAAATTAAACTACATTTCCTGTTTAATTTACAGCATAAATAAAGGCATAATATCAGATCCTGAAACCACCGTGTTAATTCAGAATCTGCTCACTTTTGGTTTGTTTCCAGTATTTAATTCTTAATGTAATGCTGTGTGTTATTCTGGTATATTTATAGAGTTACACATGTATTTGTGAGATGATATTACATAATTATAGTGTAATCTATTTCAGTGTTGCTTTTTTACACAGAGCCAGCATCATATAAGACTCAAAAATATCAGTGGCAATCTTGTGCAGTATGTTTTGAGGTTTTTTGGGATTCTTTAAAGAGTCTGATAGTGCTCCACCACTGGATAAACTAGATGACAGGGAGGACAATCAGGGTTCTGGGCAACATGGCTTGTACTATTCTTGTTTTCAGCTTTCCACAGTCCTTAGGGGGCAAATATAACTCCAAGGGTCATGATGCTGCTGCTTCCCAGGGGCCAGGTGGTGCCTGAACACACAGAGAAGCCAAGAAGCACAGAGCTGCTACACACTCCCACTCTCAGAGGTGTTTGAGCCAGGATCTGGTACCCAAAATCCCATAAAGAGAGAAACAAATAGATTGACAATGGTTTTCCTTTTTTTTTTTTTTTTTTTTTTTTTTTATTTGACTCCCCTCTGCATTTGAGGAACTTTACTGAAATTATGTGGTTAGAATGAAATGATGTTGTACTTTGAGGGGTTAGCCTGAGAAGTTGTGGATGCTCCATCCCTGTTCAATGCCAGGCTGGATGGAGGCCTGAGCAGCCTGGTCTAGTGGAAGGTGTCCCTGTCCACTGCAGAGGACTGGGATGAGATAATCTTTAAGGTCCCTTCCAACCCATTCCACGATTCCGTGACTCTGAGAAGGCAAACACACGCACAGGCATGCAAAACTTTACAGAAAAAAGAAGATTCAGAGAGTGAATTCTTTCAAATACAGAACAAATGTTATGTTTTCTCCTCTGCCTCCACTTCTCCAAATCCCCCAGCAACCATCAGATGATGAAAGGGGAAGGAAGCACCTGGCTTCATGCAGCCCACTGAGATCTTGCTGAGGAGGAGCTTCCAGGGGTCTCTGCAGTGCTCCCAAGAGGAGAATCTCAGCTGTCAGCTTCTCTAGCAAGTGGAGACCCCTCCATGGGGCACATGCAGACTTGAGAAAACCAGAGAAAATGGGTGGGTTTTTTTTTTTTTGTTTTATTTTTGCAAGTCATTTTCTCTATTCCCACTTTGTTTAGCTTCAACAGCTGGTGGGTCTATAGTGATCCCTCCTCAAGAGCCACATTTATGTTCTGGTAGTTTGAATGATTATAATTTAAAAGCCATTGTGGTAGGTCTCCTCACCTTTAACACGCATGGGCATTACATCCCTGCTGGGGTATCCAGTGGGCAGAACACAAGGAGACGAGTGAGGAAGGAAAAGCTCTTACTTCAGACTAAATGTTTTTAGAACTTAGCGATGATTATCTGAAAAGATTTTAAAAATAACTGTGTTATGTCTTAAGGTTCATTATAAATACATGTGAAGGTCTGAATTGCTCTGGGTACCTGCTTGCAAGCACTCAGGGGTTGCAGTTGTCAAGACTGGTAGGGAGCTCATTTAAAGTGTAGCTTAATGCAATCAAAAAGGAGAAATTATTTCTATTTGCAAAGGGAAGATGACTAAAATAACACCTGGAAATACCCATATAGTGGATATCAGAATCTCACTCAAAGCAGCAAGAAAGGCAATTACCAGATCAACATCATACAGGAAACACATGGTCTAAATCTTGATTTTTGTTGGAGCTCAACTCCACTGTGAGATTCTACCCCAAGAGTTGCATTTTGCTGCTTTGTGGATTTCTGACAAGCGAATTTAAGGGAAGTTTGGGGCTGGTTATGGCCAGGTGTGCAATAAACATAAAAGATTTTTTCAATGTTCTTTAATTCAAAATACTGGCTCAACTAATGCACCCTTGGTGTAAAGCCACTGAAATCAGATATTGTCCAATAAATCAATTTTATTTTACATTCTACAGTTGTGCAATTGATATTCACCTGGCCTACACTGGATCTCATCTTACTAGTTATTTCACTTTCTGGAAGATTTTCCTCCTTAAACAGTATTTCTTATTTTTGCTGTGGAGTTTTCATTTTATACAGGGAAAAAAAAATCAAACATGCACAGATATACCCCAGAAACAGCTGGGTCCTGTGTATCTGTTTACTGAAAACATGAAATTATGTAAGCCTTGATAAAACTGCTCATGTGGTTGTGTTTTGGAGTCTTCAGAAATGCAGAACCCAGTGAGTGCCTGGACAAGGCTTCAATCCTCTTAAATGAGAACCTGTACTATGAAAGCATTTTCATTCCTGAAGTCATAGTTTATCACTTATGTGTTTTGTAAACTCCATTACACATTTAGCTGCAACTTGACCACCTAAATAGGATAAAAATATAACTTTGCTTCTTCCATCTTTTTATTTTATATTTCTTGTTTGGGATTTATATCACAACCACTTGTCTCAAATAGGAACTAAACTTCCTCCTTTTTTTTCCACTGAAAGGTATGAATTCCTGAATGGCAATTTAGCATGGACACTTCAGGGAAATACTGCATGAATTTTCACATGATTTACATTAAGCTTTCATTAAAAATGAGAGTGGCTTAGATCCTACTGCGTAAGAGCAGCAGAAAGTGGATGATGGTCTCCAGAAGCTGAATGGAGAAATGGAGAATTCTTTATTATTTGATTTTTTTACTTTCTTTTTTTCATCTGTAAAGAATTGTAAGGTAGCTCCTCAGATAACAGGGAAAAGCTGAGGATCAGTATCAGTTTGGGAAGGTGGACTCATAGGGATTGAGCAGGTCAGGGTCTCTCTGTTCACATGGAATAAAATCCAAGATTTTAGTGGGAGAAGGGTTAAATTTTAGAGCTTATCCATGTGAGCCAGTTTGTCCTTTGGCCTGCACACAATCAGGAGCATGGGGCTGTTCTTGCCTGTTGGACTCAGCACCAGCACCACCAGCTAAAATCTGCAATATTATCATGCAGAAACCCAGATTAAACAGCGATATTGGTCCCTGCTTGCCTTAAAACCTATGAATACATGCCCAGTAAATGAAGATCATCTACCTTGTAATTTTCAGCGAGATTGGAGCCACGGCGAGGGTGGGACAAGAATAGCATCAAATAAAGGCAAATATTCCTGAAATCTGCATGCTATTACTTCTACCCAGAAAAAGGGGTCTGCAGGTCCAGGATGGTGGTAGTGGGAAAGAACATCTGGCAGCTGGAAGGTAACCAGAAATAAGGAACACATGGGAGCAGGGCTGTGGAGAGGAGGGGATGGGGTGGTTTCCAATACCCCGTGTCATGATGCCTAACCCCAGGTTTAGCAGGGGCCACTGAGTGAGTTTGTGGGGTTGCCAGTGCTTTGTGGAGCATTACTGTTGCTTTGTTTTGTTTCTAAGGAGAATTACAATCTGCTGCTGCATTAAATAGGGGGTTTGTGTGTGTGTAGAGATGCGTGTGGTTCTCCTCTGCTTTCAGACATCGTTTTCAGCTTCAGAAGTAATTTTCAGATTCAGAAAAGGTGGGAGAGCCAAGGAAATGTGATTTGTTTGTCTACATTATCTGGGAACTACATGACTTGCTGTTTCCTAGGGAAAGCTCTATAATTTGATTGCCGATCTATATTTAAATGTGGGAGAGAGTCTAAAGGGGACCTGACACCTCCACTGTAAAAACTCAGATAATACAGACTCCGGGAGTTTAGAGTTCAAGGCATTTACATATTGATGTTTTCCAGCACTGGTGCAAGCAATCTAACAGCACAGGATTTGCCACCAAACAACTGTTTGGTTTGGGAGTTTCTCAACTCTCATTTAAGTGCGAATTCCTAGATATTTGAATTTACAAGGGCAGGTCCACTGGATTTCCATTTGCATATTTTTGGCAGCAGTCCACCTCATTAATGCAGGAGAGAATCAGACAATATTATAAGAAAAACACATATGACACTCAAGGGAGTTAGAAATATATTGTTAATTTGACGGAGTGTTAATAGGCCCCCTAATGTCACCAGTTTTTCCTAACAGTTGTCTGCAATGTTTATTTCTTGTTGTACCAACAAAATCGTGGTTCATATTATAGATGTGAGCTCGGTGACGGTGGCTCTTTAAGAGAGATGCGTTCTCCAGGAGCTGTTCAGCATTTACTACTTCTCTTCATTTTAATCAAAGAAAAGTCTCTAAGTCAAAGGAGGGAGGAAATCAAACTCTGACTCAAATCTCTCATGTAGAAGTAGATATTATTTTTGAATGATGCCTCCTGAGAAACTTTCCATTGACCTCTAAAGCAGAAGGGCTGCAATGGAGCTGTTATCAGGTTTAACTTTTGTGACCCACAGCTGAAATCATTGTAGACGAGTGGCTACGGGGAGATTAAATTCAGAATGTCCTGTAAGCTGAAAGAAATATAAATCTAAGCAGTGCTCTTTAAGAAGCATTAAAGAGTGTGTATAGAAACTTAAAATTCCTCTGTGTTAAGTTACTTGGTACTCCTTTTCCATTCCTTGTAGATTTATGAAGGACTACACCATTATTTTTGACCTTTTCCTACTAAGGGCTGGGAGGTTATAAGTTTTGCTCTGGTAATTACCTATCAGTCTAACAAAGTAACCTTAATTAGTGGGATTTTTTCATCCCATATATAGGAATGGGGCATGGTGTGAACACATGTTATTATGATTTAACACCTCGCTCAGATCTCATGTATATCCTTTGTCTTCTGCTGTCACCACTGTAATTAGGCAGCAGAGGTGCAATATATTCAGATTTTTGTCAATACCTGCCCAAAGCTCTAAATGCACATGTGATAGAAATGAAGGCTAATATGCAAAGAAAAGCTGTAATGACCATTGTAGACAACCAAGCTCCATTTAGCTCACTGTATGAGCCCACTCTGGTTTGCTCACAAAAGCCTTGCTCATGGGATCACTCTGGTTTCATCAAGATGGATTATTGCTTAGAGAGAGCAGATTTTTTTTTCTCTTTCATTTTAGCACAAATCTGTTTTATCTTCCCTCAACCTGGCTTTTGATTAGAACAGGTTCAGAAGTGCTGCAGACAATACTTGTATCACATAATCTGTGGATTTCCAATTCGACTTGCGCTGATTAACCAACTTCATTATGCACAAATCCCAAGCAGGCAATCCCACACATCCCTGTGCCACACTTCCTCCCTCCCCCTGTAAATCCAGTTCACCAGGACTTGGGAAAACATTTTCTTGCTGAACACAAGGGTTCTTCCCTCCCTCTCCCCTCCTTCCCCGCTCATACAAATTGGGATAGCATGCATCCAGTTATTTTATGCAAATGTCACAGGAAAAAAATGAAATTAATCTAAGTATGCAACTAAGTATTTCTAGAAATAGTCATTAAAGATTTGATCACACAGTTTCCTAAAATTTTCCACTGCTTTCTTATTTGTTTCCCATCTAGCAATGAGGTCTCAGTCTCCAGAGAATTTCTCCTCCTGATCCCAAGAGCAATATTTATTCACTCAGAGATTAGAACCCATGCTCTGTGATATAGGTAACTAATCACATAACTCAGACACTGACCATCAAATAATTTCAGTGAAATCTCTCCACCAAAAGAGAAAAGCAGCACAAAAGCTCTTATGGATGAAATGGAATTTTATTTATTTTTTTAGGTCTGCCAGGAGACAGTCAGAAAGCGGGGAAAAAAGACAAATGCTGCTGCATTAAGTTACTGTAAACAACATGAATGTCACCTGCTTTTTTAATCAAGCTTATACTGCGCAGCAGAGAGCAGGAGCAATGCTCTCTTAGTAAGAGACCTGCTTTTACTATCATTTACATTTTTCCTTCGATGTTTTGTTTGGAGCTATCAGCTACACCTTACAACTGCTGCAGCAGTGAGTGACTTATTTCTGAGGATCCCCACTGCAACATTCCATGTGATAAAACAGCAGCTGTGCACAGTGAAACGTGTGAGTGGCCAGTTTCTAAAGAACATTTCTTACCTCCTATTTTTCAAAAAGCTCGTGGGAAACTTTGTCCAAGCCCCCTAGAGTGCAGCTCATTAAAGTTGTGTACGTGGTGAAAAGCCGCCTGGGAGGGAAGGGTTGGTGCTGCGAGACACGGGAGGGGAATGGATGCAGCACACGCAGGATGTGTGTGGTGGGAGATGGAAAAGGATGAGAGGAGTGTGTGGGAATGCGATCTAAATACTGGGAAAATATAAATTATTGCAAAATTTATATGCCATACACTGGGCTTTGATTTATGTTGGACAACTCCTCCCGGTGTAGTCCATGGGTCTTCCTGAAAATAAAGTAGTAATTAGCATTAACTAATGTACACAGTTTGCAAATAAGTCAAAAAATCACATAAAATGAGTGTTAAAAGTAGACATCCAGATGCAAGTGACTTGCTGAACTTTTCATCATAATTAAACAAATACTGTAAGGGCAACCCATCCTATCAAAAAACCCTAAAATAATTCAGTGAATTGCACCTTATTCTTACCTGGTCACCGTGATAATCACATAGGAATCAAATGCCATCCAGAAAAACAGCCCAGAGGAAGATATCTGAATTTCACGCAGCTAAAACTAGGTGAGAGGGGCATTGCCACATCAAAATCAGACAAAAAATAAGCAGCAGAGGGAATAAACAAAATTTTGTAA
Organism: Emberiza elegans; assembly: GCA_024865655.1. Lineage (NCBI taxonomy): Eukaryota > Metazoa > Chordata > Aves > Passeriformes > Fringillidae > Emberiza > Emberiza elegans. Next base: position 6,627,192 of record JALJVW010000241.1, read on the forward strand.
TAGTAAAAGACATACTCTCCATCAAGTGTCTGTAGTTTTCATTTTTTCAACTAGTGATGTACTAGTTATAATGCTCAGCCATTGACTGGAAGGTGAAAGCTCTTGATACTATGAATTAGCATTTAACATAATTAAAATTGTCATGTCAGCAAAGTTTCAGGAATTATTAATTTTTTCTTTAGCTATGTCTTTAAGTGAAGTAACATAGAAATATTAAAAGCCATCTATTCCAGAGGTATTTGTCATCCTTTACCAAAGGCACAAGAGTCAATGTCCTGTAAATATCTACTTAACACATTTTTGTCTATGAAATACACTGTGAGAAGTCTCATCAGGTTAATGTGTCAATATATCCACGTTAAAGGATGCTCTTACAAAATAAATGTACCATGATATCTACCTTATGTTTAAAACTCAAGGCTCAGAAAAGTAATAAAATCCAGAAATCTAAGGCAATAAACCATCTCTGAATGTAGAAATACAGGATTTCTTCTTTTCTGCTGGTTCCTGTGCATGTGGCAATGTATTTTATTTTCCCCAATGGGCTTCCTCAGCAGGAAGGAAGATACATGGCTGAAAGCTGCACAGGAGGACAGGATTTTGCAACTTTATTCCTTTAAAATCATCTGGCTGTAGCAGGACTTGAAAAATATACTCATTTTTATGTACATTTCTGTGGTATCCACCACACTGTGCACAAACTAATGCAGGCCTAGGCATGGCTCAATTCTTACTCTGCTTTCCACCAGTGCAACATTGACTTCAATGTGCTTATTTCAGATTTTCTCTAAAGGAATTGAAATTGGAGGCAGGCTGCTCTTTGAGCAGCACTCAGAGCTATGTAGTTCAGCAGAATTTACACAGTTTCTATTAGCACTTATTCAAAGTTGGCCACAAGTGTCAAATGAAGCTCCCATTTACAGAAATCAAGGTACTTAATTAAAATCTTACCAATAAAAAAGGGATTTTCCATTGTGTAATTGGAAGTCCAGATACTTAATCCTACTTAAAAATAACAAGTGCTCACACTTTTAAATCAAGAAGTGCCCTTTTTATTTTACTTTCAATAGTGTGTGAACAGTAAGCTCCCTATGGTTTTAACCACTGAATTGTTATAATTTAAATGTTTTTGAACTTCTGGTGAATGTTCATATTTGTTTTTGACTTTGAATTTGATTATGCCATTTGTACTGTGATGTCCCCAGAGCTTTGTCAGGGTAGGGAAGCTTCCTTTAGAAATCAAGATTTCCTCAGGATTAATAAATGACAGCAGGCTGTATCTTTCTAAACTAGTGCTGGGAAATGCCTGATTTGCCAAGTCACTTGAACCAGCAGTTCAGGATCAAATCCAGAGGGTTGGACACTGCTTTCCTACCCGGCCATCCAAGCAAACAAGGAGGTAGAGGATGCCTAATAATGATTGTCTGTGCAGCAGCAGCTGTAGAGCATCCTGAAGAGCATCTCTATCATGGAGATACAGACTTCAACTCTTTTTTTTACAGTGGGAATCTACATCTCGTGCTCTAATTTAACAGATGGAGAAACTGGGCTGTGGAGGATGGGGTGAGATGTATCTCAGGTGATGCAGCAGGACAGTGTCAGTCCTTTGTGAAGAACCCAGGAGGTCAGGATACCTAAAAATTAACTTATCACAGCCTCAGACCCCACAGCTCCCTTTCGGGGAGCAGCCAAGACACTGAAAAGTCAATCATTCCTGTGGAAGACACATCTTTTCACCAGTGAGAGCTTCAAAAGCAGAAAGACCAGCCCAACGCTGTTATAACAATTACACCATTCATTTCCAAACTGACAGCCATGAGGGTGCTAGCTGAGTTTCCTGAGGTGCTATAGCAATTTATGAAATGATCAGGAAAATATTTATTTAGACATTGTTTGAACAGGACCCTCTGGGAATTCTTTTTAATATAGGCAGAAACTAATAGAGAACTTCTCCAGTTTGGCAGGGTACTGTGCAGGGACTGGTGTGTGCTTACGTGTTCACATTAAATTGCCTTTCTGCTTGTTCTGCATACCAGGCCAGCCATGAATCATTGTCTCTGAATAATTTTATCTACAGTTTGAGATCGCTGTGCAGTGCCGGGTTACTGTGGACAGAGTACGTTTTAATCACTGCAGGTGGAACAACAGGAGGCATCTCAGGAGTCTTGTAACATTCACCTTCTCCCATCTGAAGGCAAAAAAAAACTTTGTGAGGTTCCTCTTTGTGGAGAATTTCCTCCTCTCCAGAAACCACCATAGGTTCTGGCAGAGTCACATGTCGTTTGGCAGGATTCATGAGGGTTTGAGGACTGCCAGGCCTTCTTTTGCCAGGGAATAAAACTGATCCAAGCTTTAAAGGAGTCTGTTGAGAGCGTTCCCATGGATTTTGAGAGCTTTAGAGCAAGCCCAGGTCAGAGATGATGTGCCATAGCAAACCATTTCTAAGCAATAAGCACAGCCTTGTACCCACTACACCCAGAGAAGCCAGTCTGGTTACACTGGGTGAGATTGAAATTCAAAGTGCAGGAGCCACTGAGGTGTCCTGGCCTTTCTCTCTCTCTGAATCTTTCATTTTTAGGATCATTAAGACTTTTCACCTGATATGGAAATAGGAGCACACAGCTGAGTGCAGTTGTAGGGACCTCAGTAACTCCTACAAGCTCTTTTAGGCCCATTATTCTCCTGCTGGTGCAAAAACCCAGCAAAAATGGGCTCTGGGCTGTCCCTGGCCTGGTGACCTCTGTTCCCAGTGGGAATGAGGCACTGCCCACCACCCCCAAAGCCTGGGCAGCAGCACAGGGTAACCAGCAGTATGGTGTGACTCTCAGACACACAAACCTTCAGATGCGTGGTGCAGGGGCTTTGGAGGTGTCCAGTGCTGCTTACCACAGAGATATTTGTCCCATTTTTAATAATTCACATGAATGGATACATTGGATGTTGCATCTCAATACTCTATTCATCCTCTACACCTCCTTTGCAGAGTTCCACATGCTGCAGCAAGGGAGAGACTGCACTGAAACCAAACCTGTGAGGGTCCAGAATAAAGTTAGCTGAATGTGGTGCCTGTTTTCAGTCTCCTTGCAAAAGGATGGACATCATCCTTGGAAATAACTGAACTGTAAGGTTTCAGGTCTTGTAAACAGGTTTAACTCTCCTGAAATTAGGCAGCATTAAACGCTGAGTCTGAGTTAAAATCCTTTTCTCTTGCTATCCCCAAGCCAAGCTGTGCTCCTAGTGTCAGATCCCACTCCAAGAGGAGCCTGTTTACAGCAGACACAGCACAAACCACAACCAGCATTTAGCTGATAGGATCAAAACTATGAATATAAGAATAGCTGTTGTGCTCTTATTCTAATTATTATCCACTTTCTCTAGCTCCCACCAGAGATTTGAGGCTTGTTTGTTGCAGCAGACATATCTATTATTAATCTTTAGGTAGTCAGTGGAATCATTTGCAGCATTCATTAAAAAGTATCACCTTATGGATTACTAAAAAGCATCTATGCTTTTGCTAATGAGCCCCAGTAGTGCAATACTTTACATATTTTATGGCCAGACAATTATGTGATGTCTTGTTTTTTATAGTCAATATGAAAATAAATTGTTTCAGACATGGAGATAGTAGCCAACATGAGAGGAGTTAGCACTGGGAAATCTTGCCTCCTGAGTTGCTGAGTTATAACTGTGAAGAGGTGACACATTTCCAAAGCATTCTTTTATTATTTCTAGAATCCTGCAGCCCACAAAAAATGTCTGTTATTCACACTTGGGATAAAGCATGACAAATGCAAACAAAAAGAAGCCAGGGAATTTCAGAAATAAACTGGTCCTTTATGGAACTTTTTTTTTACTTTATTTTCAAGCAAGTTTCATCTGAAAATAATATAGATATTTAACATTTGAGGTGATAAAAAAATTGGTTTTTCATCTATAAGTAGATGGTGAAATCATTCACCTCTCAAAAAAAGGCAACATCAGTATCAAGTATTTACTCATATGAAGTGGTTGTCTCCACAGTCACCAATTTACATAAAAATTCACCCATTTGACCTCACAATTATCCAAGAAAAAGTATTTGCTTCCATTCCAAGATGTCTTTGAGAAACAACATGCTCTTCTTTAATTTTCCCTGCTACTCTGAGTTTCTCATTTCTCCCTTTTGTCTTTGTCCTTTAAAAATAGTAGTGAAGCAAATCCATCACAAGAGGTGGCAGCTCAGGAGCCTGGCTCTGGCCTGCCCCTGCTCAGCCCTGGAGGGACCACCTTGAGGCACGTGGCAATAATTCACTCTCCATGCCCATTAAATCTTTAGCCTCTCCTTGGAGACTGCAACAAGGGCGCCAATTAATGTCAATTGTCACCGTGGTCTGTGTGGCTGGGACTCCTGCCCACGAGGGGCCGAGCAGAGATGCCCAGCAGCCCTCTCTGTGGCGCTCAGAGCAGGAATGATTTCACAGGTGAGGAGGCAGCACTGGCTCATCACAAATTTCATTCACTGCTGGCACAGGAGCTGCAGCTCAGCCAGAGGGGAGGACTCTGCAGCACAGCTCAGCTCTCCTGTCATCTTCTCCTCTTTCCATGGTGTCTCTCTTGCAGCAGGGCTGACATTCTCTATTTTCTTCTTTGCAAACTGACTGGAATCAATACCTCATTGAAAGCTGCTGCTTACACAGCTTTGCAGCCCAGCAGGTACAGCCCAAGCTGGTGTCATGACAGATGCAAGTGTTTTAAGTGATATTTGTTCTATACCTCCATAAAAGTGGGCTAGAAATAGTCTAGGAGTTATCAGTTATTGCAGTTTATTGCTCTTCAAATGTTTCTTAGCTTATTAAAAAGAGAGCAGAGCGTTAATCAGAAAAAATCTCCTGTCAGCTTCCACTCTGCTCTGCTCCCCATGTTGTATCACCAACCACAGTCTGTGGAGACTGGGAATAACTGCCCACAGCTTGGGTTTCCAAAACCCATCTTTTGCCAGTGGGCAGTTAATTTTGAGAGTGAATATGGCAAACTATAATAACTGGTTTATGACTGAAGGTACTTGGGCTTTCCCCAGCCAGGCTTGTGTACCCTGTCCCACCTGCAGACCACACTTAGGTTTCCCTCATGTATTTCCCCTTTCTTTTTCCTCAGATGTAAACACTCACCTGATTTTCTCTGGAATAATATTTGGCCTCATTCCCTGATTTTCAGTGGAGCCTCTGTTAAAATTAATTGGTCCCCTGGGACTAACATTTGCCCATATCACCAATAACCTGTTGTACACAGAAGCAGATTCTGCCCACCCAAGGGAATAATTAGGGAGAGAAATCAGTGTGGAAAACTTTGTGGACTTTTTTTTACTCTCTTCCTCATTGGCATGGGCTTTACCAAGAAATTTTTTTATAATCCTGACATGCTAATAAAATGATTTTTGTTGCCAGCCAGTTCAGTGAGCTCATATTGTGCCACAGGATGAGATGGACAATTTCCTTTCTCTCTTCTGACATGTCCAGCTATTACTCAGTTATATTCTGTTTTTAAACTGGCCCAATCACCTCAAAATCTGAATCACCCATCTGCCAGTAAGCTATGAAAACTGCAGAGTGCAATTAATTGTACTATATAATTAGTGTATTTTCCTGGATTTCTGAGTCATGTCTTTCCAGCATTCTGCAGTGAGAGTTATAGAGGTGTTTCAGGCTTAGGTGTTCATGGGAATGAGATTCCTTTTGTGAGAAGCTCCTGAAAACATTAAAGGCTGTTCAGAACTGAATTAAATTATATTGAGATTGTACACACTGGAACTGTACACACATTAAAGGCTGTTCAGAACTGAATTAAATTATATTGAGATATTAGGCTGCATTTGAGAACTGATGCTGGATTGCACACATATAGGCACATAATTGTACACACTGGAATAAAAAAGAATAAAAAGAAACTTCTGAACATTAAAATTCTATTGTAAGTAAGGGCAGGACAATATCTTTATCTTCTTGCAAATTTAGATGCCATCAAACCCCCCAAAAAAAACCAAGGAATAGGTATTGAATATCTGATCTTTTAATTACATCTCACACCCCTCCAGATCTTCCCCATGCATAGTGCAAAATTAAGGCCTGAGCCCATCCACTGTGCAGGCAGATCCCTCCTTGGACAAACAACAGGATTTTCCTGGCATCACAGAACTGCAGACAACACGGAGAAGTTTTCATCTGAGCTTCCATTTTCCATCCTTTTGGTGGCTGACCCACAGAGAATGGAAGTGGACCCCCACTGGTACTCAGAGGGGACCTGCTGGCATCGCAGGGAGAGGGGCAGGCAGGGCTGGGTGTTTGTGTTTGCTGTGCACAGCCTGTGGGCTGGGCTGGGTGCTGAGCACTGGGCAGTCACCGATGCAGAACCCGAGCTTTTCTCATTTAGCCAATTGCCCTGGACCCTGGCTGGGGGGTGTGATTTGCATAATCACTACCCAGGTGCGGGCAGCGTGTGCATGCCCTGCTCTGGCAATCAGCCCCTGCTCACCCAATCAGGGATTTGCATAATCCCCTCGCAGCTCCTTCCCAGCAGCTTCACCCTGGATATGCAAAGCCCTCCATTCTCCTTGGCTGCTGCAATCCCTCTGTGCTGAATGAACGGCTTCTCTGCCGCTTCGTTTTTCATGTTTTCCAGCAATAAAGACATTTCTTTTGCTCCTGATGTCCATTTCCATGAAAAGAAGAGAGAGAACACACTGAAATCTTAGCACAGATTGGTTTTCCCCTTCCATTTCTTTTTGATTCTATCTCTAAATTTCTAGGGTGAGGCTGAGGGAGGGGATTCTGCCCCTCTAACCCACTTCAGCAAGACTCCACCTGCAGTAGTGTCCAGCTCTGGAATCCTCAGCACAGGAAAGATGTGGAGCTGCTGGAGAAGGTCAAGAGGAGGGCCACAGAGATGGAATAGAACACTTCTCCCATGAGGAAAGGCTGAGAGAGTTGGGGTTGTTCATCTGTGGAAGGAATGCCACACAGAGACCTCAGAACACCCTCCAGTACCTACAGAGGACAAGGGGTTTTTCAGCAGGGGTTGCTGCAAAAGGATAAGGGGTAATGGTTTTAAAATAAGAGAGGGTCAATTTAAATTAGATATAAGGAAGAAGTGCTTTACAATGAGGGTGGCAAAACACTGGAGCAGCTTGTCCAGAAAGGTGGCAGATGTCTCATCCCTAGGAACACCCAAAGCCAGATTTGATGGGGCTCTGAGCAACCTGGTCTAGGTGAAGATGTCCCAGTTCTGTGCAGGGGAGTTGGACTGGGTGACCCTTAGAATCCCTTCCAGCCCATGCCATTCTAATATTCTGTGGTTCTGTGACCTTCCCTGTCCCACCATCCTGCACAGGCCGTCTGTCCTGGTGATGTTGGCACCAGGAGAGCCAAGTCCCAGTTTCTGCTTGACCTTGGCAAGATGACAGGTACACCCAGGCCAGGTCCTTTGGGAATGAGAGAGGGAAAGGAGGGGAAGAATGGAGAGCACAAAGCAGTTTATGAATGGAGAGGTCACCTCCAGGGATACACATCCCAAAAACCTTACTGTACTTAGTCTGTAAAATCTGCTCTTCCTGGCCTTTCTGGTCTTAGACTGAATATTCTAATTTATTTTCAAGGCAATGCAATGTGTAAAAGCAGCTAAAATGAGCCCCATAATTGCAATGTCCCTTGTGTATCCCGTATAATATCACTGTCTGTTACATAGCTATGAAGTTTAGAGATAAAATCCTTGACTTCCCCAAATGAAGTGCCAGTGAGGGTGGAAGCACACTGCACAAAAGCAGCAGTGAGTGTGACTGATTTTCCTTTCAAACTATTTTGAATGAGGATGTATAACTTCATCTGATTTTAATGTGTTGTACAACTACACAAGAAAATCACATTTAATGAGTGCATGAGGAATCATCAAACTCAGAAATAAGGCTGATTACAAACATCAACATCATCCTAAAGTTGAGGTCACAGCTTCAATCTGGAAAAAACATTTAAAACCTCGAGGTAATGACTTTCTTTGTAAAAAAAGTAAATGGTATTAACTTCAACTGCTAATGGAGTAAAAGGTGCTCCCAGCCTGGCTGCTGAGGTCACAGACTATTTGTGATATACAACACCTTTTCCAAGACCTATCAAGGAAATAACCTTAGGAATGATGAATGGCACAGCCTAATGGCCTAAGAAGAGTCTTTTGCTGCCCACCAAATAGTCGTGCACTCAGATTCCCCACATTTTATGATGTCACAGAACACAGCAATCCATAAATCTTTGGTAAATACCTACTTATCTCTAAAGCACCTACACACATTGTTGACAACGTTTTTTTGTAGAACTGTAAATTCTTACTAGTTACAGGTATTTTAATGTTTCTACAGCTCAGATATTTACTGTTCTGCCTTAGGAAGAAATATGCTCAAGGCAAAATTTTTACTTTATTGCTGTCTGTAATAGGCAGATATTTTTCTTGCAAGGGATTTCCTGCAATAAATACCATTGTCATTCTTATGACTGAAGTTGTTGGCTTGAAACACCTTGTCCTGAAATACAGCCTTTCCAAGCCATTATTATATAATTACTGCAGCTTTTGACCTAGTTACACCAAACAGGATGCAGTCCTTTTCTCTTCAGTATTCCCGAGAAAAGGACAAAGGGGGAATATTTATTTTTCAGGTGAAAATTTGCTAACTTCGAATTCCCAGGAGACAGGTACAAGCCCCCTTTTGAGTTGTGTCTGGGGCTCTGTGTGCTTTATAGCCCCAGCAAGCACCTGTGTTTGCAATGGAGAACAATTGCAACAAACCACAGTAGCCATGATCCAGCTGCCATTAAACCAGCCAGACCACACGGGGACAAAGGAATTGCTGTCAGGGGTACAGGGGTGTCTCAGGCTGATGGGGTTTTTTTCCCTGCCTGTGAGCTCTGGTGCATTGAGAGGATGGGCTCTGCAGGTCTCCCATTCCCAAGGTTATGTGGTGCTGAAGGGACAGGACTGTCCCCAAAGTAGATCTTTCATGTCAGAGTTGTAGGAACACAAGCAAACCAGAGCAAAGGAAAGGTTCAGTAGAGATAATCCAACCAAAAACAGGAGCCGTGTTCAGCCACTGTTGGGTGTACCCTCAGCAGCACAGTTCACGCCTGGGTGCTGAGGGTAAACAATTCTTCTGCCCCGCACAGAGTTCTCCAAACCCAAGGGCTTAAAAAGCCTTCTGCATAGAGGACTGTGGTTAGCATCACCAAAAGAGGCCTGAAATAATCTTCCCCTGTCAAACAGAAGCCTAAAGGTGAAAAGCTACTTTAATATGTCCTTGGGAAAATTAAAGAAGTTGTTGTGAAGCCAGGTGAGTGTGGGAGATGAACCTCATTCTTTGACCATTCTGAACAATTGTTCTCTTTATCCATTGCATATTTGTCCCCAGTCAGACAATTCTAATACAATACTTCAGAATATTGTATTCCTATGATGCAAAATACAAAAATGCTTTATTAGTATCCCAGACTTTGTTGCAGTCATGTGGTTTAATCTGTTTTCAAAAAAAATTCTTTTTTCCCTCTGAATTATGATCTTCCTTTACATGCAATGAAGTGTTGGCTTTCTTGTTTCAGTGCTGCTGCTTCCTGTTTGCAAGTACCAGAACCCACGCTCTTTAAACTGCAGTTGTTATTAATAAAGGTCTCAATGACTGACAAATCCCTACTTCATGCCTCTTTATTTTACCCATGGGAGCTAGTTAAGCTGTATTGTTTGATTTGTATACATTGATTTTCTGATAGCACTGGCCACTTCTGTTTCAGTTGGAGTGGAAATACATTCCTTGTTGGCTCCTTATTAAACATTTCTGGGCCAGCTTTTGTGTCCACTCACAATCCCTTATTTTCAAACTACTTAAACACTGCTATATTTTTTTTTGTCATTTTCTAATCTCCTGTGTCTTCTGAGTGTAGGAAGAAAAATAACTCACTTATTTATGTCTGATTCTCCCTTAACTTGCCCAGTTCTTCCAAAAGAGTCTCTGTATAATTACCGTGCTGTTAAACCACTGCTCCAGAATTCCTTAGAAATTTACTTCTTATCTCCCTTGGAAGTAAATCACAGTTTAATCACCTGCCAAAGCTGGTATTAGGTGTCCAATTAAAACCCAAACCTTTTGCAGCTTATCACTTTATGCTGTAAGGAACAGGTGTGTTTTTAGGTGAGTCCTGGGCTGATTTCTATTGAATTATCTGGTAGGACTCCCACTGGCTTCAGGGCGTGCGGAATGAGGCAGATGGTGGAGGGTTTCTTTGGAAAAAGGACCTGATGGATGTCTTCCGAGCCTGGAGAACTCCCCCAAGGCTCACTGAAGCCTGCAGGTCCAAAATTCCCAAGGATCAAACCCGATTACATTCCTCAGCCACACAGCTGTGGATTTGCAAATTAGGCAGAACTGGAAAGAAGCATCATTAGAAAAAGCTGCTGGAAGAGCTGGAGAATGACTGAGGGGCACATCCTAAATGGATGTCTCAGCCACCGGCCCAGGATTCCCAGCTCTGTTTGGAGCTGGGTAAACACTTGTCACTGTGCCCCCAGAGATGATAAATTTGGCAGAAAGTTTGTCCTGGTTGCACCTGTGCCATGGTTGTCACTTATTCATGACTATGAAGTGTCAGCACAGTTTTGTGCAAATTACACCAGACACTGTCCCAGTAAAATGTTCAGCCCATGCTGTGGGGCCTTTAGGTGGGTTTATGTTGGAAAGCTGCTGATGTCTCCCATCATTTACAGTCATATTTGCCTTACCCTTACCTGCCCATGTTTAGAATCTGATCCCTACCTGCTGCATCAGAGCTGCACCAGCTCTTTTTCTGGGAGACTCTGTATCTGGGGAGATAACCAGCTGGATTTGCTCTTTATCAACCTGCAAGGATTCCATCACCATGCTCAGAGAAGGATTATTTAATTTATGCTTGTTCTGGCCTGTTTGTGTGCCAGTGACAGATTCACATACAAACCTCTGTCCGGTACATGGGGAGTGCAGCATCCCCTGAAAACCCTTCCTGACCACGAACACCAACCCAGCTTCAGCAGCACATCCCACTTGTTCTTATCAATGCTAACAACCCAGGCAGCCTCCAGAGACTCTCCTCTTTTCCTGCACATTGTATTTCCCTGGTGCTGAATAATCCACCGCACACTCCCTTCCTCCCACGTATCTCCATGTTTTAATCTCTTGTGTGATCGTTACACATGATATATGATAAAAGGTAACTTTTCCATACCCAGAAATGGTGTCATTCCATAAACAGGCCATTTTGTCATAAGATAGCACAAAAGATGTTCATACTCACTTAGTAGATGCCCTCAGGGTATGGCAAGGCACAGAAGATTGTGACTGAATGGAAACTTCAATTCTTCTGATTCACTCTGCTATTACCACATGCAAAACCCTTTCCAGTGGATGTTGTTGCAAATGGATAGGTCTGGGTCAGACCTGGAAGACCCTGCCTAAGGAAAACTGCTGCTGAACTGAAGCCCTGGGTGAGAAGTGAAGTCAGAACCTCAAAGTCTGTTCAAATAAATCAGGGCTGATTATCAGTGAGTGGTGAAATTGCAGTTTTTACACAATGATATGTACACGTTTGGCTGTTTGAGTTTTTTGTAGTTACAGTCATTTTCAGTCATCTTGTTAAATGAAAAACAGATGCCACCAACAAGTATTAGAGCTCACAAAGATGGATTTACACATTTCTTTTACTGAGTGTTTTTATCAATAATGCACATGAAAAAAAGTCTGTGAAGTTTTATTACATTAGTTTAGCCACCATAAATCAGCACAGAATACAAAACACACTAAAATTACCACCTTAGGGCCAACACAGCAAAGATGAAGTGTTATGTTCTGACCCTTAGAACAGACTGGGGGATGATCCTCTTTCCCAACATTGGTGAAGTGATCATGAGTGCTCTTTTGTGAATGTTCCATTCTGCTCATCCAGAGAAGACAGGAAAGCAAAGGCAGGCCTGTGGAAAGCAGCTCTCAGGGGCTGCTGTGTGTGCAGCCAGGCCCAGGACAGGATGCTGTGACACTGCTCACCGCTGGCTGTTTGCTCGGCCTCAGTGCAACTCCTGCTTTTCCTGGCAGCTTTTCCTGGGTGGTGAGCAATCCCTGGAGGAATCCACACTCAGAAGGGGTTTGAACTGCTGGCACCGGCCAGAAGAAAGGACACAACCCATGGGTGAGCCCATGCCACTGCTCCTCCCCACCACAGTGCATCCCCAGGCAGGGTGGGAGCTGCTGCAGCCCTTCCTGCAAGAGCAGCACCCAGTTCATGCAATGCCAGCTCTGATTTTGGGTCCCAAGCAGTGACAGCCCTGGTTCTGTCCCTCTCCAAGGCAGAGCAGCCACAGATGCTTCCCTAATCCAAACACAGCTTGCATCCCTCATCTCAGCCCTGCTTTGCAGTAATCCCATTCAACTGCATAATTACTGCCATTCTCAGACAACTGTATAATTTCCTCTTGTGAATTAATAACAGTAATAATAGTGCTACTAATAATAACAGTAATAAACTATTGTTGGGATTTCCCCCCATTATTAATTGCCTTGCTCCTTTGGCCTTCCTATGGAGATGGCCAGCAGTAATGCCAAGCAGGAAATTGCTCTTTGATTTGAATATTGCCAAATGCCTCCTAGAGCTCCTGTTGAGACCACCAGTTTGTTCCAGAGAGGACATGTTCAGTAACTATCAGATGATGATGACTAACTGGTTTATGAGTTCAAGTCAGTGGTCTAGAAGTGAAAGGATTTATTTTTCTGTTTGCTTTTTTTAATCTCAGCATCAATCCTCAGAGCCAGAATCATCCCATTTTTGTCCCTCCATCAAGTTGTGGTTATACTGATTCGTCAAGATGGTTTGAAATCCTTTTCTCTTGTCCTTTGAGGTCAGAGGCTTCTTTGTTCCTTAATATTTTCCTCTCCTCAGTGTATTTTAGGATGATTCTCTAACCCTGTCTTGTTAAACCTAATTGGACAGGACCTTAATCGAGGTGACTACATCAGATGTCATGTTTTCCCCTTCTCTCACCACGACTCTAGCCTCTTCCAGGAGTTATTATTTTGGAGAAACTTTTTCTTAGGAAGTATAAATGTTTGGAAAAGAAATTAGCTCCAAATGTGACTAGCCACTCACCCATAAGTCATGATTTGCCTATTTTCCCAGGCTTTGTTTCTTGTGCCAGTCAAAGGAAAGCTGAAAACAAAATAGATTAAACGTTTTCGCAACGTAGCATCAAAGGCCATAATTTTGCTCATTCAAATAATTTAAACAAGATCAGACAAAGTGAATACTTGGAAGGGACCCATTCTAAACTCACAGGAAACCCAAGTATTTCAGGAACTGATGGTGTCTGTTGTGAGATGGGCAGCTAGTGCTGAAGCGATGCCACAGTGTGGTTTTCAGAGAAAATTGTGAGAAATTAATCAGTTTGAATAGATCCAGTCAAAATAAGGGAACATTTTGTACATCAGATTTATGGCTTTGGTTAGAAGTAGTGATATTCATTGAGTACAACATATCTTTTGAAAGCACTTTTAAGTGGGCATGTGGTGTTCTCCAATCACTGAATGTTGTTCATGTATGGGATTTTTTTTTTCCCACTGGTTCCTTTTTTGACTGAAATGCAAACTGTTTTCTTGATCCCATGATACTTTTCAAAGTATTGAATACACAGCTGAAGAAATATGCACAGTGAACTAATTAGACAGTGAAAACAAGCCTGTTTTCCTTCTTGTGAATTGTCTCAGCAAACATAGAACCTTACAAATCCTAACACTTTGCTCATTTACCGTGCCAGCAAGGAAATAGAAGGATATTTTGATTTAAAGTAAGGCTGGAGCTGAGGACTTCACCAAACCTTTCTAACGATGCTCAAAGCCCACAGTGACCCTCTGCCCACCTCCTGTGCTGGGGACAGCACCAAAGGCAGCTGCTCAAGCCCAGCAGGACTTCAGGGCTGGGATTCATTAGTGGGAGAGCAAGTCAGAGAGACAACTGCAAGCTCTTTCTGGTGTCCAAGAGGCTCATCAAATCAAATATGTTACATCCGTTGCACTGGTGTCCTGGTGAGCTATTACGTCACCCAGCAGGAAAAAATATTCACATTTGGATCATGCAGACGCAAACCCAGGAGCTCGTTAGTGAAACTGTGTTTGGAGACATTGAATCACTCTCAATTATGTGTTCTAACAATTGCCCAATTGCATCTCATACAACTTCAGCCTTGAGTTTCTCTTCTTAAATTCCTTTACGGTGCTCGTGAAAACATTGATTGTTCTGTAAAGGCTAAATAAATGCCTAATTGCATTTCAGTAATGTATTTTTTCTCCAAAACAATTTTTAAAACCACTCACAGATAAACCCATTGCCATTTAAACTGTGTATGAAACATGAGTTTTTATTCAGGGTGAAATCCTGGCCCCAATGAAATCAATGGGAGTTTTGCCATTGACTTCAGTGGGGCCAAGATTTCTCCCTTGATGCACATGATATATTTTTCCTGACATTTAGAATGATGAAACAGCCCTGGTTCTGATTAGCCCAGGGTATAAATAGTATCACTCAACTAGAGCAAAATTCAAATCAAACCTCAGGCATCTTTGCTGATGCTGCTTTGTTTCGCAGGGCTGTGTGCTCGTGGAGAGGCCCAAATGGCCATTTGGAGTCAAGGACTTCATGTGAGCCCCCTTCTCTGGGTTCACACTTCAGGGTACATGGGGAGCAAAGGGTTGGTAAGCATGGAGGCATCCAGTCGTATGTCTTGTGACATACATTTTTCCAGCGTGAATTCTTCATTAAAGGAACCCTTGATGTCTCACAGCTTGTTACCAAATTGGGCCTTGACTCTTAATACAATTTAGATGAGTTTAAAATACACTTCTAAGAAAAGCTGCCTCCACATTTACAAAAATTGTATACCATAATATTAGGGAGAAATCTGCTGCTTGTTTTGACAAGTTTCATTTTTTTTTTTAGTATCTTATGGATATATTTTAACCTGCTGCTCTATGTTTGAATCAGCAGTACTGTAGGAGGAAAGCAACATAGTTGGATTTCTGAGACTATTCAATAAATTGCTTGCATATTGCACAGAAGAAAAAATTATTTTTAACCTTTCTCTAAAATTTAGGTCCCTTTTTTTAGGCAGAAGGAGTCATTGGAAAGCAGAACTAGTGGGGACACAGTGGCAGAGATGAATAGATGCTGAATGTAGAGGGAATCGTTGCAATCAGGTCATTTGCTTTGCAGTTACTCCATAGCTTCCAGGACCTGTGTAGTTTCCCTGGCCACCCTCAGAGCATCTTCCAGACATCTCCAGCATGGATGGAGCTCACCAGCTGGAGGGAAGCTCTCTCCAGAAGTGGGGAGGCAGTGGCACAGCCCCTCTGCTCCTGCTGCCCCTCCCCAATCCCCTCTTATCTCCACCACTCCCTTATCTGCCTCTGCAGCACACATGGGGCTGTGATATTCCATGAGACATGATAGAGAGCAAGGACCTGCTATTGGCCTGATATTCAGGCAAAACTCCCACTGGCATCCCCGAGCCCTTAAATAGTACAGCATGTTGCAAGTGGAATTGTTTATTGTGTTCAGTCAGAGCCGGCTACAGCCAGCTCTCACTACTGACTCAACTACACAAAATCTCACCCTCCTGTCATCCCACACTGCTGCACACACTGGGCCCTGCTCTGTTTCCACTTAAATGCTGGGGAAAAAACGGAGTCAGGATTGCTCCACCATCTTCTTCGGAATTCCGAATTCTTTTCACTCTTGAAAAACTGTGAGAGGGTCTGGAAGATGAAGACAGCAGCTCAGGCACTGTGTGGTGCAAAAGGCAGTGTGGTTCACAGAGCCCTGGCAGCCAGGGGTGACCTGAGCCCAGGCTCTGCTGTTCCTGCAGCTCACCCCTCTGAAGACCAGCAGGTCACACCCATGGAGGGGCTCAAGGTGAATATCAGCAGCGGGATTTGATCCCTAGAGGGTCAAACAGATAAACTCTCCCTGCTCTCCTGTTTTGTGCTCCAGTGGAGCTCCTTGCTGTAGATTTATCCCCAACCATCAAACAGTGGCTGGATTTAGGATCTGCAGGTATTATTGCAATTTAATTGGCTTTACAAAGCACCCTTGCAGCCTTTTTCCACACACACCACTGGGGAATGCTGCATGCAGCAGGTTGTTTTGTCATTTTAGCAGTGTTAAAATTCATCTGGTATCTCTTTCTTGCTAAGTGCAGGTAAAGACACACTCTTGAGTGAATAGGATATGCTCCACTTGTGAAGTGTAGAAGCAGGTCAATAGACAACTTTCAAAAGGAACCATTTAGGATAATTAAGCAGCACATACACACCAGCAAGAGTTTATTTTGTATTGGAAGGCATGTGGTTAGGGAAACAATAGCAGTTTTTTCCCTGGAGAACGTTAATTAAATTGAACACCCTGGAAAACTGAACTATTCTTACCACAAATCTATAAATCAAACTGTTCTGTTTGCTTAATATAATGCTTTGCTATTCTAGTCACACTGAAGTGGGCCAGCCACACAATGCCAAGATATTTCCATGATGAGCACATTAGAAACACTGATTGACTATAGATCTTATGGATGTGAGGCCAAACCCGTATCTCATTTACTCCAGAATAACCAAGATCAAAATCTGGCCCACACTGTTCAGATTAGTGCATAAATAACATGAAAGGTTTGTGAGCTCTGCAGCAGATGCACTATGTACTTGTTATTTGTGCTGGAGAAGTCCCTGGCAACTCCAGCAAGGCACCAGGACTCTGCTGTGTGAGGTGCTGTGCAAACACAGAGCAGAAGGATTTCTCTTTCTGCTTTGCCAAAGTGGCTGGAAAATACCTGTGAGCAGATATTCACCTCCCCAGCTTATCTCAGCAGGGTGAGGGAGCAGCCCTCCCTGCTAGAGGTACAGGACAGGCATGAGCAGCCTGGTCTGCTTGGTCCTGTCCTCTCACAGGCTAAAGGGGCTCTGTTTGCAAAGATGTATTGTGGCTCCCAAGCTGAGATTCACCAGTTTTTTGCCCAGGGGCCAGCTGAGTTTTCATCTGATGTAACCTGAATTTGTCATCCAGGCTGAGGCTGCCTGCAGGGGGTTTGGCCCTGAGAGCATCACCCACAGCAGGGCTCCAGTGCCACCACGGTGACTTCGGCTGCCACTCAGGTTCGCACCACAAGACGCATCAAAATACACTGCACACATGGTGTAAACCTGGGGAAGCATTTTCGTGTTTTCTTGAGTGGGCTGTGACTCAGGTTCCCATGGAAAACCCTTGCATGCAGTTGTTTCCCTTCACACGCAGTTGTTACTCATTGGAAAAAAAAGGTCGTTTTAGCTCCAGCCTGCCAGCTTGTTATCTATGTCTCACTTAGATGCTAAATAGAATTTAGGCAAGGAAAAGATCCAAAATTTCAGGCTCCGAAGGGAATTTTGCATGCGCTGAGGAAATCAGTTGAATATCTGGCTGTGTGCTCTGCAAAAGCAATGCACAGGAGTGAGCACGTGTCCCTGAGACAGGGCAGGCTCCAGGAGCAGCCATGCACAGAGCAATGCAGGAGCCACACCAACCTGCTCGTGGGAAACCACTGGCTGCAGTGGATCAGTAACTCTGGAAAAGGTGCTCCTTCCATGGAAGTGCTCCAAGAGATGCATAATTGGGAACGGTCCTTGTGCTATACAGAAGATTTTCTGGGCCTTGTTTGCACCACAGAACTTGTATCAGTCAGCAGAGCAAATACAGAGAGAGCTGGGCTTGAATAGCCATGGGAATATAGAATCCAAAGGCCACACTTGCCCCCTGAGCAGCTCAAACTCACCAGTGGCACTCTGCTGGAAGGGCTCTCGCTGTAGGGTCACCTGCACAGCATCCCAGCACTGTGGGATAAAAACTTCTGACACCAGTCATGACACAAAGCAGCCTCATTTATCACAATCTGCAAGTCCTGTTCATTGGAAAAGCAAAACAGGTGGTTTTTTCCACCAGTCACAGGGTGGCAGCTGAAAGATTTGCACAAATTTCTGCTTTCTTTTCCAAGCAATGCTCACTCACCCTCTTTCAACCTCATCCCTGGGCCAGAAGTGGAAAAGTTTCCAGTGTTTGACCTGATGGCTCCATTCAGAATAGCAATCTTATCTGGAATTAATAAGTCTGGGTGACAGTGGATAGGCAGGAAAAGACAGATACTTTGTGTCTCCCTAGAAAACTAAGTGACAGTATGAAACAGTGACTATTAATACCTTCTCAGTTTTGTCACAATTTACTGGCCTTCATTTGTGAGATTAAATGTAAAGCCTTTATTTTACAGCATGTAGAGTTACTGACCTTTAATATACAGCCTAAACATGCTACATATACCCACTGGAATGGTTTAGCTGCTACTGGATTGCAGTTATCACTTGTAAAAAAAAAGACAATTCCTCAGCAGTAAAACAGTGTCATGAGATGTGCATGGCTGCAACTTTCCAAACCATGTAATTTAGCCTTTCTGAGGGAGTTATTTCTGATTCTGTCATGTATGAATGTTTTGGGCTCTCTCACAAGAGTTGCAGAAGTATGTTATATTAAGGGAGAGGCCTGGTATAAATCACACTTGTTCAGCCAGACATCAGTCACATCACAGGGAAAAAGGAACGCTTCTTTCCTCTCGTGTCTGACCCCTCCAACACAGCATTGTCCCCGCTAATGAGCTGAACATTTTTGCTGATTTGTTACATGCAGCAAATATAGAAGCAATGAAACCCATCTGTGTAATTTATTCATTGATTTGGACTTGAATCCAAGTGTGCTCTGAGTAGTTCTTGTCTGCGTGCACGTGTGTGAGAGAGAATAGCTCATCAAAAACAAAAAGTCTTAAACTTACCTGCTTGAAATATTTATGAATAATGGAAAATACCTTGGATCTCCTCCTGTGCAACCCAGCAGCCATTTCAGAAATGATTTAGTGTTAAGTAAGGGCTGCTGGTTTCAGCCCTATATTTGCAGTAAGATCAAAAGATCATTTTTAGGGAAGTGTCCTGATAATTCTTTCCATTCTAAAAATAAACAAATAAAAATATCAGAGAAGGATGGAAGGCTGAAATAAAATAAAGCAAGCTCAAAGACACTTTATATCACTTTTTAATGCTGAAAATATACATTGTGATGGTAGTCTTTTGCATCCCCTATGATTTCAACTTTCTGTAAAACAGTTTTAATTTGGGGGGGGTGTCACTGTTTCTACCCTGAGCTCTTCAAAACATTGCTGATTCCAAGTCACCTGTTAAAAATCTGCTTTCCTTTAATCTACCCAAGGACCTATCTCTTTCATTTCAGAAACAAAGCAATGTTGTGAAGGAATTGGTTTTGAACAGTTGGTTTGAGCCTGTTTAAGGTTCTATTTCACATCTCCAGCCACTGTGGATATTTGGTTTGGGATGCAGGGGTTGTATAAACCTCCCACACAAACATTCCCACCTGCACAAGCAGCTCTTTCTGTGCTCTGTTGTGAGTGACAGAGGGAGGTTTATGGAGCAAGGTTTCTGGGGGGTGAAGGTTTGCATGTCCATCCCGAACTTTTGATCACACAGCTGCCTTCTGGATGGGAAATGCAAAGGCAGAGGTGCTGAACGGTGCTCCTGCTCTGCAGACACCCTCTGCTTCATAATTCCAACAGGCTGGTGCCAAACCTCACAGCATCCCAATGAAGAAAGGGAAGAAAAAATAAATTTAAAATAGAAAGGAGAACAGATTAAACAGAAGATATATTACACTCAGCAAATGGAGGAACAGTCCGATAGAACACAGACAGGGTTCACTCAGAAACCCTTCTTTCTTTACAAGTGGAACATTAACGAGCTGACCAGGTCTGAGGTAAGTCAGACTTTTTCTCCATTCTGCAGATTTTTCGGTTTATTATTTTCTCCCCTGACTGAGCTCCGGTTGCAACAGATTAACAGGTCACCGGACCGGCCCTGAGAATTGCTGCCAATTACTCGTCTCCGCCTGTTGCTCTGCGCTCTAATGGCATCATTTACCACGCACCTCTCTCCCCGCCGCCCGGCTGAGATAAACCTGTCGAGGGGCAAGTGGGGCTCATCGTTTCGGGGCTAAACGACGCTTTTTGCTTCTTCCCCATCCGGGCAGGCTGAGCAGGAGCCTGCAAAGGGACACGGAGGTGCCGGGCCCGTCCTGCCCAGCCGGGAGCAGCGGGTCCGCCCGGCCACTCCGCTCGCCCCGCTCCGAACCTCCGAGCCCGAGCCTCAGCTCTTCCCCTGAGAGAGCGAGAAACCTCCGAACCAACACAGCGTCGTTTACTTACAGCACTGACAGCCCTTCCACCCGAACTGCTTCAAATTAGTCGACGCCACAATCTTTTCCTTCTGTGTGTTTTGTTTTCCGCCTTTTTTTTTTTTCCCCTTTCCCCCTTTAAACGGGGATATCAAACTGCTCTGTTTCACCCAGCTGAACGCGGAACAGTCCCGCGGAGGGGAGGGAGAAGCGGCGGGCAGGGCTGGAGTGGTGAGGAGGGAGATGCAGGAGATGCGCGGGCAGGGGATGCGCGGACAGGAGATGCGCGGGCAGGAGATGCGCGGGCAGGGGATGCGCGGGCAGGAGATGCGCGGGCAGGAGATGCGCGGGCAGGGGATGCGCGGGCAGGAGGGGCAGGGGGGCGCGGGCAGGATGAGGGGATGCGCGGGCAGGGGATGAGGGATGCGCGGGCAGGGGATGTGCGGGCAGGAGATGCGGGCAGGAGATGATGCGGGCGGGCAGGGGATGCGGGGATGCGGGCAGGGGATGCGCGGGCAGGGGATGCGCGGGCAGGGGATGCGCGGGCAGGAGATGCGCGGGCAGGGGATGCGCGGGCAGGGATGCGCGGGCAGGAGATGCGCGGGCAGGGGATGCGCGGGCAGGGGATGCGCGGGCAGGGGATGCGCGGGCAGAGGATGCGCGGGCAGGAGATGCGCGCCCGCGGGAGGCTGCGGAGCGCTCCGCGGCCGCGGGTCCCGCCCAGGCCGGGCAGCGTTCCTCAGCCCTGGCTTCCTCACGGGAACTTACCTTCCGGACATGTGCGGATGGAAAAGTGGGGACATTAAAATCAAATTACAGGCATGTATAAAGACAGAGCCCTTCGCTGGCAGCAGGAATGATTAAACGGAGCAGCTCGGGAAACCTCCCGGATGAATATTTCATGTGAAATGATGCGATCCCCCCCCGCCCCAAGGTACAAGGGCCCCGCTTAATTAAACTGGTGTAAACGTTGCCTTTTACTCCTTTTTTTAATTTAAGTTATGGGGAGGAGCGGGCAGATTGGCCGAGTTTTGCCCTTACACCCGAAAAAGAAGGAGCAGCTTTTCTACGGGAGGGGGCCCCGGGCCGGGTGCGGGGACAGGGACCCTGGCGGGACACGGGAGTCGCTGGCCGGGACAGGCGAAGCTTAAGCGATGGCAGAGGAGGGCAGGGACGAGCTCTGGGCCCGCATTTGCCGGCCCGCATCTCCGTCCATTCCCGCGGTCGCCCCAACAAGGCGGGGACGAGAAAGGACTGCTGGCCGCTGTCAGTCCCCGTTCGCTGCCGCGCAGCTCAAAGCCGCCCCTCGCCTGTCCCTGACCCTCGTGACAGGGCGGAAAAGGAGCAAGGAAAAGGAGTTCCTCGCAGGACGAGCCCCTGCCCATCGACGGACGGGGCGGGGAAGTCGCTCGGGGTCCCGAGAGCGGCAGCGCGGCTGGGGGGTCCCTGGCAGGGCCCTGCCGGGCCGAGCTCCGGGGATGCGATGCGGTTTCCATGGCGATGGTGGGCCCCGCCACGCAGGACGCGGCCGCACACCCCGGGCAGCCCGCGCTCTCCCTTCCCGCCTTCCCAAGGCCGGGATGGGGCGCTCGGGTAGGAAAAGCGCCCAGCGGGGAGAGGAACCAGGCCCCGGCAGAGGGACCGCCCTGCC
Source organism: Emberiza elegans (assembly GCA_024865655.1). Taxonomy (NCBI): domain Eukaryota; kingdom Metazoa; phylum Chordata; class Aves; order Passeriformes; family Fringillidae; genus Emberiza; species Emberiza elegans. Next base: position 6,649,164 of record JALJVW010000241.1, read on the forward strand.
CGGCACTGGCGGCACCGCTCCCGCCCCCCGGACCCTCCGCTCTGACCTGCCAGGGAAAACCTGCAGAAAACACCGACCCCAGCCTCCCAGGACTTCGCCACAGTGGTGGGAAGAAAGCGGATTTCCGACAGCCCTTGACTCTGCTAAAAACAAATAGGCGTGAATTTCCGAGCTGAACTCACGGCCCGTCCACCCAGAACCCTGACAATGTCCCTGTTGCATTCAGCCCCACACTGGGACCTTGCCTTCTCCTTACACACGACATTTCCTTCCTTCCTTCCTTCCTTCCTTCCTTCCTTCCTTCCTTCCTTCCTTCCTTCCTTCCTTCCTTCCTTCCTTCCTTCCTTCCTTCCTTCCTTCCTTCCTTCCTTCCTTCCTTCCTTCCTTCCTTCCTTCCTTCCTTCCTTCCTTCCTTCCTTCCTTCCTTCCTTCCTTCCTTCCTTCCTTCCTTCCTTCCTTCCTTCCTTCCTTCCTTCCTTCCTTCCTTCCTTCCTTCCTTCCTTCCTTCCTTCCTTCCTTCCTTCCTTCCTTCCTTCCTTCCTTCCTTCCTTCCTTCCTTCCTTCCTTCCTTCCTTCCTTCCTTCCTTCCTTCCTTCCTCCCTTCCTCCTTCCTCCTCCCTTCCTCCCTTCCTCCCTTCCTCCCTTCCTCCCTTCCTCCCTTCCTCCCTTCCTCCCTTCCTTCCTTTCCTCCCTTCCTCCCTTCCTCCCTTCCTCCCTTCCTCCCTTCCTCCCTTCCTCCTTTCCTCCTTTCCTTCCTTTCCTTCCTTTCCTTCCTTTCCTCCCTCCCTCCCTCCCTCCTTCTCCCCCTATCTCTCACACACATTTTTTCATCTTTATTTTTTATTTTTTCTCTCTTTTTCTTTTCCTCTCTGTTTCTCTTGCAGATTTTTAGTCAGTGCGGGCTTTCTATTATTTTGCATTCCAGGGGAATTTAAATAAAATAACATTATTCTTATGAAAATACCTCTTCATTGTTTATTTTAACAGCCTTTACTCTTCCAAATCATATCTTCCCCTTTCCTCTCTTTTTCCTTAATTCTGAGCAGATATTTGGCAGCCCACGGAGAAGCAGGTAAGGTGTGGGCTACAAAAAGTCAACGTGCTTACCGGGACGAGGAGGGTGGCACAGGAGATAACTCTCTGAAAAGGTTTTTAATCATATTTGGATCCTAAACTTCCCATCGCAGCAAACGCCTCCTCTCGACACACGTATGCCAAATAAAATAGCCGTGATTGCGTGGATTATAAATGAGATCACAGAAGAGTTTATCTGGGAATATCTCAGTCTCGCAACCCACAAGAATGCACTTTCTTCCCTGCCTCTGATACCCACTTGCTGATCTAAAGATAAAATAGCAGCCGTGCTTGTATTCTCCGGCCTTGAGGAGAAAGTCGGGACTTCGCGCGTTCTGTGAGCGCAGCAAAACCACAAAAAGGTTGTTCAAATACTGATAAAGCTCGGGGTGTAACTCCACACAAACACCGGCATCCAGCAGCTTCTCACGAGTCTGGCTTGGATCAGCTGCTGCTCCCAGACCTGCGGGATTTGACAGATGAGTTTCCACACCTTATCTAAGTTTATTTGGGTCCATGTCACCAACACTCATTCAGACAACACTTTCACTGGGGGAAATCGTTTCGAATTCTTAATTCCGTTTTTTTTTTTTTTTTTTTTTTTAAATTCCTTTTTAAATAAAAACAAAATTATATAGGAAAAGGAAAAAAAAAAGAAAACACGCAGTCGAAGCAGAGCATCTCTGCTCTTCTGGACTGCTCCCTTCCTGACTGGAAATCCCTGAAACTTTCCAGAGCTCCATGTGTCAGGCGGGAGAGAGTGGAGCAGGGAAAGAGGATACTGCTAGTCTGCCCTTCCCTTTATAGGTAAAGGACTTTTAGAAAGGTAATTCCAAGCAGGAGTCTGGGTAAGAACATTGATCCCTGCGGAGCGGCTTTCTGCCCCCTCCAAGCGCCCAGGGAATGTTTTCAGGCATTGCAGGGAGCAGGGAGATCCCCCGCTCCCGCTTTATGGCCAGGCTGTAAACGCCTCGCGGAGGTTTACTCACACTCCAACGCTTAATTAAGAAAACATTAAGGGTCCAGCTTAAACCAACAAAAGCCAAGCAGCTCCGAGACGGGTTCCCACTTTCCACACGGCGGCTGCGAGCCCCCTCCCCGCCCGGAGCCGCCGTCCCTCCATCCCCTCTGGGTGAGGGCTGGGGCTGCCCGAGCTCCGCATCCCTCTCTCCCCCTGCGGGGCTGATGCTGCTCCAGGCGGAATCGGCACCCAAATCCTTTCCCGCCCCTTCCCTCAGCCCAGACGGACCAAACGCAGCCGGGACTGGATTTTTTTGGAGCCCTTTCCCCAGAATGCGAAGGAAACAACCACTCGGGGGGGACTCAGCGTCCCCCGGCCGGTGCTGGGGTCTGTGCGGGAGCAGCCGGGGCAGGGGTGCGGGGGATGTCCCCTCCTGTCCCCTCCTGTCCCCTCCTGTCCCTCCTGTGCCCGGCCTGTCCTCGCCACCCCGAGCGGAGGACCGGGGCTTTTCTACCTGCCCGGGATAACAGGCCGGCTCTTTCCTTGCTTCCCCCAGATCCTGCCTCTGCCTGCTCCCTATTATTTAACTGTCCCAGGAAAAAAAAAATCGGCCACTTTTTCCGTCTGTCCAGCCTTGGGGAAGGAAGCAGAATTAACACGGGGGAGGCGACGTGCGGAGCATTGGCAGAAAAGCGTGGACTTTGTTTTAAGACATCAAAAAGGAAGGACAGAAAAGGATGGACACTACCTTCCAATACACTTCAGTTGGCTGGTGACAAAAACTCCGGGCATGCTCTGAATGCGTAATTACCCCCAACTGAAAATTCCCTATCTAATTTGATATTTGGTGCTCAGCAGAAGCTAGCCTTCGTAAATAATATACAAAGTAAGAAACCTAATCCAGCAGGCTAGAATGTTTAATTCATCATTATGCGAGCTAATTGGAAGGTGATTATATGGTAATTGCTCATTAGTGGTGTATATTTATCGCTGTACCTTATGTCAAGGCCATGGGAATTGTGTAGAGTCTGTTCTCTCATTTCAAGGATCAGTTTCAGAAGCAGGAGCAAAGCGGGCGAGATCAAGTTCTTCCTGACGTCAGGTCCAGCCGTGGGCGATGGAGAGCGGGTCTATAAATGCTCTCCCGGAGCCCCCGCAGCAGCCGGGGCTCCGGCCAGGCCGTGCGGGGACACGGGGCTCCAGGAGGAGAAGGACGAGGATGAGAGAAGGCAGATCCTGCCTCCCCTGCTCCGGCCAGGGCAGCCACCTGCGAGGCGGGCTGAGCCCGGTGCGGGAGCGGAGCCCGCAGCATCCTCCCTCCCGGCCGGGCCTGGCGGGGACACCGGGCAAAGAGGGCTCCGAGGGGCACCGGGAGGGTTCCCCCACAGCCCATGGGCGGCTCTCCCTGCAACAGGCGCTAATTGCCAAGGGTCAATTAAAAGCGAGCGGGGGAAGGTGATTAATGGCCCTTTCGGCTCCAGGCGCGGGCCACGGGCTGGGCTCGCCCGGCTGCGAGTGTCCCACCAGGGGAGAGGCTGGCGGGGAGAGAGGCGACGGCTCGGGGTCAGGAGGTTCTCTAAACTCCCGCTTCCCCCTCGCAGCGGGACCCTTTGCCGGAGTAAATCAATGGCTCTGTGAGCTCCGAGCAGGGGTGAGCCGCGGACGGACACGGGAGCAGGGCTGGGAGAATCCCGTTCGTCAGGAAACCCGGCCCGGGCGGCTCTGCCTGTTTGCTGCGGGCTGCGCGGAGGCTGGGCGCTAATTAGGGGGGACCGCTAATTTCCGCCGAGCCCTCGCAGGTAACAGCGCCATCCGTCAGAGGAGGAAGGCAAATAAACAGCGTTTAAACACAACAAAGCGAGGGCTCCAAAGCCCTCCGGCCTCAGCCCGGTCCAGCGGCAAAGAGAGCGCTGCGTGGGCGCGGGCTTGCGCCGCGTGGGGAGCGCAAATCCCAGCGGTGGGAAGCAACCCCGGCTGGGAGCCGCTGGAGGGAAAGGGTTAAACCCCCAGGGCCGGAGGGGTCAGGTCCCGGAGGGTGGGGACGCGGCCCCGGCGGGGACCCCGGGCTGAGAGGGGCCGGGGAGGCGAGGGGCGGGATGCGCTGACCTTGGCCGACAGGCAGAGCCGAGCGGCGGAGGAGGGACAGCAGCAGAGAGAGCCCCGGCTGCCCGGAGCCCTGCCCCGCTCCCGGGACACTGCGGGGGCAGCGCGCTCCGCTCCGCACCCGCGGCCGCCGGGCAGCGCTGCCGGGAGCGGCCCCGGGGTGCGGCGTGCGGGGGTCCCCGCCTGTTCTGCACCCCTGAGCAGCACCGATGGGGGTCCCCGCTTGTCCTGCACCCCTGAGCAGCACCGACTGGGTCCCCGCTTGTCCTGCACCCCCTGAGCAGCACCGACTGGGTCCCCGCTTGTCCTGCGGCCCCGGGGTACGGGGTGCGGGGGTCCCCGCCTGTCCTGCACCCCTGAGCAGCCCCGGCGGGCCAAATCCCCCTCCGGGCACCCAGGGCCGCGCGTCCTCCGGAGGGAGAGCCGGTCCCCGGCAGCCGTCCCCCAGCTTTCCTTCAAAAAAGCCGTAAAAATCCGCCCGAGTTTGCAATTCGCCACCCGAAATCCAGGCTCCCTCCCCCACCCCTCTGAGTTATTTAATGTAAAATGTATTTTTGAACGCCCGCTCGGATAGCATCTCGCCAATATTTATATTTCCACGTTGCCTGGCATCCACTGTCCCACATTAGACTCTGCCTCTCTCTCCCTCTCTCTAATCCTGCCACTTTAAATAGATGAATTAATAAAGCAAATGAGGGTCTAATAAGCTGACTGTCCTGCCTATTGAGGCAGGGGGAGAGAGACTAGAAAGTGCGCCAAATTTGTTTGCAGTGGATCAAGGCTAGCCGCCTTTGCTTCACTTTCTTTATCTTAATTCCGACTTGAAAAGATATAATTATCTAGTTTGAACAGAGCTGCTATCAAATCCTTCTCTAGGCAAGGCAGGGGAGAGCTGGAGTGGATTGCAGTGTTCTGAGCCGCTTGGTGCAGCCGGAGATAGGGAGTAATGAAGTTGTGGAGTCCTGAGATACAAAGGGCATTAACCTCATTAGCATGAAACCTTTTCTTCTAACCATTGTGGGACCCTTTCAGACTCCTAATCCCCCCTATTTTCAAAGCTGGGTTTGTAATAAAGCTTTTAGGGTTTTTTTTTCAAAGCTAATGGCATTCTCTGAAGATTTTATTGCTGTTACGCTACATAGGACGCTTAATTTTTTCCCCCTCTCTCCCTCTCTTCCCTCACGGTTTAAAAAAAAAAAAAAAATAAAGAGGGGTGGGGGTAGAAATATATGGTTCCTGCAGAAATAAGCCTTTTATCAAGATGGGAAACAATTTCTAGAAAGGCCCAAGTGTGCTGCTCGGCCGCGATCCGTTTAATGTTTGCCCATTTGCCCGGGTTTGAAGTGGGGAGCGAGGCAGCCTGGGCGAGTTCAGGGGAAATGTGCGCCCTGCTCGGCTCCCAGACCCGCACCATCAGCTGCTCGAGGAGGGAAGAAATGCGACGAGAAGTTTACCTTGGGAATAGCTCTACTAAATAATTAGCCTGGGTTTGAATGGAAGGGACTGCATTGCGACATGCGTCCTAACCCTGACTGGGCCTCTCTCATATTTGTAGCTCAAGTGAATGGAAAGTCACCGGGATCGTATAAGAAGAGATGCTAAAAAAAAAAAAAAATTAAAAAAAAAGGATATATTTTTAAAAAAAAATTAAATTTACATAGTACCCGATAGAGCCAACACGTGCGCAGAATGTCTAATCTTAACTTTTCAAGGCAGTATGTTTAACAAAGCTCGTATTTTTGCGATGCATTGTAACTTCGCCTTATCACAGTGTAAAGGGTAGTCAGATTGTCCTAAATTATGTCCAACTAGCCCCCCTGGATCCACGGATTAAGAGATTAAAGGAGACCACTGGGCAATGCCTCCTCTTTCCCCTTCATATTCCTGGTATGATAATTGCCTAAACTGATTTGCACTTTCACAAAAGCTCGCAGGATTCTTTGTAGCTCGAACAGAGCAGACGAGGTTTCTCTATCAATGGAAATAAAACTGATTAATGCAGTCTATCAGGCTAAGGAGCAAATGAAGCATGAAAAAACAACTGTGTACCCCCAGAAAACCAGCTAGTTTCCTCAAGGACCCAGAGCAACATTTCTTTTCTTTTTTTTTTTTTTTCCCCTTCCCTTTCCCCGACTCTTTAATGTCAGAGTTTTACTCCGTGCCCAGGATCGCTCCCTGAGAGCGGCAGGGAGAGCAGCAGCCTCTGCTTGCAGGACCTGCTCCTGCTCCTCACCGCACCGACCTGCACAGGGGATGCAAAAGATGGGGCAAAAAAGACCAAAAAAAAAAAAAAAAAGGAAAAAAAATCTTCTCTCGCTAAATAAAGCGCACATTTTAGCCGAGGAAAGCCTCTCTCGGCGGAGCGCGGCAGTTTCGCCATCACGAACCGGTCCGCGCTTCGGTTCCCAACCAGGGAAGGGGCTGGGTTTCTCCTTGAGGTTTTTGTTTGGTTGGTTGGTTCTGTTTCGGGGGGTTTGGGGTATTTATACACAGCAAGTGCGCCTCTGCGGCTTATTTTTAGAGGCTTATTTAGCAGCCAGCGAATGCATTAAGAAAATGCGCCCATGGCCGCAGGAATGCGCGGCGCGGCCGCGGGGGTTCAGCAGCTAAAAACAAGGCGGTGTGGGGGGAAACCATTGGTTTCCGACAAATTTGGATGCGAAGGGGAAAAGATATTGCTTAAAAAATTAGGGCATATTGATAAATCTTTATTGACAAAATATTGACAATGACATACTTCTTGGAAGTATATAGTGTGTTAGAATTCTAACAAATTAAACACAAAACACAAAAATATTTACATTCTGGTATAGGAGACATGAAGGAAACATTTGTCACTTTTTTTTTTTTTTTTTTAGTAGCTCTATGATCTCAGAATATTATAAGGTCAGTGCTTGAAAATTGACCCAATGAAAATGGTCATTAGAAAAAAAAAAAATCAATTCACGATTTTAAGTCCCTTTTCTCTGGATCCTCCCAGCCTAGAAGGTGTCCCCACCGCCAAAATTGGTCGCTGGGTTTGCGCTTTATAAATCTTAAAAAAAAAAAAGTAATCGTCATCCTGTTTTGCAATGGGGATACAGTTGGGGGGAGGGGGGAGATAATTCCATTTGATTTTTTTTTTTTTTTTTTTTTTCCCCAGCAAAAGTTATGACCAAGCCCAACCTCCCCCCCCCCCGCCTTTCCCTCCCGTCCCTCCCCTCCCCACCGTGTTTGTCCATCCGGAAGGAACACTATGCTTTGTTACTGCTACTTCATTTAGCTTTCACAAACACTTCGACGCCAGAAGTTATTATAAAATGTTTACAGACTGCACATTTCTCGTAAAATAAAATTAAAAAGCACACAGAAAATGCTACTTCCAAAACTTTCACAAACACTTCGACGAAAAATAAAATGTTTACAGACTGCACATTTCTCGTAAAATAAAATTAAAAAGCACACAGAACCTGTCTTAAAGGGAAAAAAATTACAATTCATTTCTGTCTTTAGGAACCAGAGTAATTTTTTTCCGGTTTTTTTCTTTTTTTTTTTTTTTTCCCAGACGGCTTTACACATGCAATTCAAGTTTCTGAAACAGGTGTGGGTTTTGGCTGCTTATGGAAATTTCTCTTTCAAAGACGGAAAAAACCGTGAAGTGCAAAATGTCCCGTAAGGTGTTAATTTTTCTGGTTTGGTTGGGGGCTTTTTTTTTTTTTTTTGCTTCTATTTTTTTTTTCTTTTTAAGATTTTTTTTTCTATATTTTTTTTTTTTTTTTTTTTACGTTATGCTTTTAAAAGTGGACTGCGATAAACGGAATACCTGTCAATCACCTCGTCCCGGTGTTTTGGCTCTGATTGACAGATCCCCTTTGGCAGAGCGGTGCCGGCAGTGCCACAGTCCGGAGCCCTCGCTGGCTGCCCTCGCTCGCTCCCAGCTCCCTCCCGGGCGGGGATCGCGCTGTGATGAAGATCTCCGTGTTGGGATGAAGATCTCCGTGTTGGGATGAAGATCTCCGTGCTGGGATGAAGATCTCCGTGTCCTTCCCCGCACCGCCACGCCGCGGGGGTGGGTGGGTGGGTGGGGGGAGTGGGGGGTGAGCCTTTAACACTTTCGGTTCGTGGGATGCTGGCTTGGAAAAGTCCAAAAGTGCCAGTTTTTTAATCGTCCGACGTGACGTCGATTTCCTCTGGGCTGGCTTGTTTGGTGGCGATTCTCCACCGGTTAATGTGATGAGTCCCTTTTTTCTTCTGTTGTGAGTCTGAACCTTCCTCTTCCAACTTTTGCCGCTTGAACTTTGTCCGTCTGTTCTGAAACCATACTTTTACCTGCGGGAGGAAAGGCACCGGGCGTTAGTCCCGCCCGGACCGGGGAGATGCTCCGCTGCCCTCCTGCTCCGCGCTGCGCTCTGTCCGCAGCCTGTCCCCGCTGCTGTCACCCCGGCCAGCCCGGCCAGCGCAGCCGGGGCCCCTGTGCCCCCCAAACCTCTGCGAGAAAGGCACGGCCAGGCCGCCCCACGCCCTGCGGAGCGCTCAGGAGCGGGGCATGCTCCTGGAGCTTCCGCGGGCGCGTAGCCCCGAGCAGCGCCCAGGTAGCCCACGCAGCGTGGGGCTCGTCACCTCGACGGTCCCCGTGCCCGGAGAAGCTCCGGGTCCCCGCTCCTGGCGGGGTGTGCCCCCTCTGCAGCCCCGGGAGAGCCGTCGGGGCCGCGGGGCTCCCACCTGCCCGCAGAGCAGGGCAAAGGCAGGGCCTCGTCCGTTCTGAAGGGAGCCGGGATAGGGCCGGGGGGAGGACGCACGGGATTTTTTTTTCCTCGTGGAAAAGCGAATAAAATGTACAAAAATGGCCCGAATAGAAAAACGCCCTGCATCTCCCCGGGACGCGCCGTCCAGGAGCGATCGCGGCGCGGTGAAAGCGGCAAGTGGCATCATAAATATCCCTCTGGTTTTGTTCAGCGCCGCGTAAATCTGACTGAACCATCCGGCAGCTGACTTCAGTGCTTTAATTACAGATAGTATTGATCTGGGAGCTATCTCCAGGGCTGGCCACACTCCTTGTAGCGTCCAAAGGTAAACTTTTTTTTTTAAAGAAAAGCAATTTAAACTCTGGTTCTGTCTGAAAGTGCCTGATAAAGGCCTCAGCAAGGGGGGGAAAGGGAACTGGAGCATTTTAATAAGCTGGTTTAACCCGCTTCGCTGCCTCTTCAGAACAGAGACCTGACTGGCCGGACACACATCTCTCCTGCATTTTCATATTCTCCAAAAGTCCCCCATTAAAAAGCTGAGCGGGGAACAAGGGGTGAGTTTAATTTGCTTTTAGTTTGCTAATTGAAGGGGAGGACGGTTCATTTCTGCACGCTGATCTCCCAAAAGGGAGCTCATTTGTAGGGGACTGGGGGTTTGACATCCGGACAAAAGACCCCAACCAGCTTCGGAATCAAGCAGCACAAAGACCACCTTAAATACAGCTTTCCAGTAGAAATAAGCCTGTGACCGGTCCCTTGTTCGGGGAACCTCATAAAAGTGGCGATCCCTTTTTATTGTTTTGTTAGGGAGACATTTTAAAACAAAAGCTCCAACCTCTTTATTGCTTCCCCCACGAAAAGGAGTTAAGAAAAAAAAAAAAAAGTGTTACAACTTAATCCGCCCAGAGAACGCTGTGTTTACTGGGAACTTTGAACTAGGCTGCGGCTGGGTATTTTGGCTTTTTTTTTTTTTTTTTTTTTTTTTTTTTTTTAGTACAGTGCCACATACTGTAGCAGAGACAACCCCCATCTGGAACCCTCTCTCTCCGCGAGTCTCCTGGAAGGGCACAAAACAAAAACCCGACACAACAACAACAACAACGACAACAACAACAACAACCACCACCAATCCTCCGAACTCCAGCCTTTCTTCCGGCGGGGAGAAAACCGCGTGAAAAACGCGCTCGCAGCGGGCCCGCCTGCCCCGGGCCCCGGCCGTCGGGGGGAGCCTGAGCCCGCCCCGCCGCTGCTCCCGGCCCGCTCCGCGCCGCCCCCGGCCCCGGTACCTGCCGGGACCCTCGGCCCCGCACCACGGCGGCAGAAACACCGCCGAGAGTCCCGCCGGAGAGACCGAGCAGTCTCCGGTGCGGTTCTGGCCCGCAGCCAGTCGGCTGGGGCTGGGGGGGAGAGAGGGGGTGGAAGGGGTAAGGGGGGATTCCTTGTGAGTAAATTTCCTGCTTTTATTTTTCATCTTTCTGCCCTCCTGAACCGGCTCGTCACATCCCCTGTGTCGGCTAGAAACGAGCGAAAATTCATCCGAGGAACTGTGTTCCTGCTGTAGGGTCTGAAGGGGAGGTTCTCCTCCTTGTCCCCCGCATTTGTTTGGGGGCTTTTCCCCTAACATCGAACTCCTTGAGGGTCACACCAGTCCCGCAGCAGAACGACCGAACCCGCAGATGGCAGCTCCGCTCGGGCCGGAGCTCCGTCCGGGGCCGCCCGGGGGACCCCAAATCCCCAAATCGCGGCCCGAGCGCTCCGGCTCCCCACGCCCGGCCGAGGCACCGCGACCCCCGGCACGGGAAAAAGATTTCCGGACACTCAGGCTGGGGAGATCCCTCTCTCCGCTGCACCGGTTCGGGATGGAGGCCTAAACACCCCTAGAATCCGCCCTTAGCGCTGCCCGGATCCCGGCCCGGCCGGGTGGCATTTCCACAGGAGATGCCCGTAGTTTCGCTTTCCCGGCTGCCCGCTCCCTGCTGCCCCTTACCTGAGTTTCCGTGAGGCTGAGGCTGTGTGCCAGCTGTTTTCTCTCCGCTCCTACTACATAATGGTTCTTCTCAAAGGCATGTTCCAGTCTCAGTAATTGGGATGGGGAGAAAGCTGTACGGATCCGTTTGGGTTTCCTGGCCAGTGCATTGTGCAATAGGAAGCTCTCCGGGCTGGTTTCATTCCCTGGGAAACAGGGCAAAACAGATTAATAAAACACCTTTCCCAAATGCATTCGACAGCACTTTTTAGCGCAAGAATTTTTGTCTCCCACCATTACCCTCAGGATAAATCCAACTATACTTTCTTTTTATTTTTCAACTCCATTTTTGTATTGAATTTTCCTTTGATAAATACGTGGAGGGAAAGGATAAATAAGCAGGGGGAGGAGAGGACTGGTATAAATTAAAATGCTAAAACACAACCTGGGGAGCACTACAGAAAATAAAGAAGAAGAAAAAAAAAGAACTGGCCAGAGCACGGCTGTGGTGTCTGCGGCTACACCTCACGGCTTCCCTCCTGCCCCCCAGACCACCGGAGCCTCACATCTTTCCCTATTTGTTTGCTATTTCCATCTTCCCCTCGCGGCCAGCTGCTCTCGGGGCTCCCGGGCCGCCCACCGGGCTCCGGGAGTCTCCCGCCTGCTCCCCCGGCCTGTCTCGGCTTCCCTCGCCCAAAACTTCGGCCGGAGCCTTTCTGCCGCCGCTTGCCTTCGCCGTCCCGGTGTGCTGCCCGCAGCGGGCTCCCACCGCCGCCTTCCCGGCCCCATGACCTCCCCGCTGCCTCGGGAACCGGCGTGGAAATAAAGAATCAAACTCCGAGGAGGCCACAGAGCGGCCATCCCATCCCATCCCATCTTATCCCATGCCATGCCATCCCATGCCATTCCTGCCGGCCTGCATGGAGCGGGGGCGGGAGATGGGGGTGGTGAGCCGGGGCTTTTCGGGGGGCATTTCCCTCCGGGGTGCCCCTGTGCCGCTTCTCCGGGCTGCTCCTTCCAAGGTGGAAGCGGCACCGAGGGGCTCTCTCTGAAAGTGCTTTCAAAATCGTTGGAGGAGGAGGGTGTGTTTGAAATCAGGCTGTGGCTCAACACCAGGACATTTCCGCCTTTCATCTACCCCTCGTTACCAATCGCCTGGTGCCTGCGACAAATAATTTGGTGAGCGAAACCTGTAATTTTATTCTGAAAGGGCAATAATCCATTTTGTGTCTCCGAGCGCTTGGCTTTGGAGAGAGCGGCTCCTTTTTCAACCCTGCTGCAGCGGCCCGGCTGTGGAAGGCCGGGGAAAATGCAACATGCAGGTGGTTTGTTTTCGTTCCGAATTAAAAAATAAAAATACAAAGGGGGGGGAAAGGCAGATAGATCCCTGCGAGTGGAGGCTGATTTTGTTTTGTTTGTTGGTTTGCCTATAATGAGAGCGGCAGAAGACGGACCCATTATGGGAGAAATCGGCTCACCCCTCGGAGAAGGCGCTGCCGGTTACAAAGGGTTAATCAAGGGGGATTTTATTGATTGTCCGCCATTGGATTCGGTTATTTCCCTTCAGCTGGTCATTAATCGCCTGGCATTTGGAGCCCCTGGCTGCCCGCACGGTCGGGATCGCCGTCCGTGCCCCTTCCCCGGCTCTCCTGCGCAGCCCCATCTCCCCGCCCTGCTCCGCTGCTGGGATTCGTTCTCCACACACACTTCCCTGCTCCTTTCTCCGGGCTTCGCTTCGTTTCTTCCCCTCTAACAAGGGCAGCGGCCGCTCTCGGGGCTTCCTGCGGCTCGGCCCCGCACCGCCGCCTTCCCGGGGGAACGCAGCCTCACATTCCCCGCTTGCTTCGGGGGCTCCTCTCTAGCTCTCAACACAACGGGGAAAACAAAAAAAAATCCACCTTTTCGTCTGCTTTTAATGGGAGCAGAGAGCTGACGAAGTCCCAGCCGGCCTTGCCTTCCCGCTCGCCCCCCTCTTCCCGGGAAACCAAAACAAACCGGGAAAAGCAGCAAAACAAAACCAAGCCCAAGCTCCTCGGCTCTGACAGCTCTCCCAAGTTTGGCGGAGGGGGAGACAGGGACAAAAGCGCCCGGGCCCGGCCGAGCCGAGCCTTCCGCTCCGGGCAGGGGCCGCCGTGCCCCGACATCCGCGCCGCGGGGACCGGCCCCGGGATGCAGGGCTGGGCCCGGAGGAGAGGAAAAGTTGCACGTACCTTGGAACCTGTGGCCCAGATACCGGTAGCGGTGTATTAGCCACGGGTAGAAGGTGGAGGGGTCCCTTTGCTGCGAGGCGAAGAGCGGGTGCGTGGAGTGCGAAGCAGGCAGCGGGTGGGCGGCCAGGGCGTGAGGAGGGGGCACGGGATGGACCGGCACGGCCGGGTTCGGCGGGTGGGAGACGGCCTCTGCAAAGACCAAGTCCGGGTTGGAGTAGACCCCCCTGCCAGTGGAGTGGAAGCCGTTGAGAAAAGGGTTCATCGGGCTGGAATTGGCATAGCTGAGCGCCGCCGGCCGGATAGGATCCTCGGAGCGAGACGCGGGCAAGGGGCTGTCTTTGGCCACCAGCGACTCGATGGTGAAACACCGCTTGGGTGTGGGCTGAAACATGCTGCTGCCGCGACGAGAGTCCCCGACCCAATCTCTGCCCGTCTCTCTCTGGTGCGCGGGAGACGATCCGGGGAAGTTTGCAGCAGGGAGTGACTTGAGGAGGGATAGATACACACATAAATAGACAGGGGCTGGAGGAAAAGGAGGCAGCGGCAGCCAGCGGTACCCAAAAGGGAGACACACACACACACGCACCACGCACACACTCACACAAAAAAAAAAAAAAAAGTTGCTGGGAGAAGTTTCCCTCCTGCAAGGAAAAGGCGGTCGCGCCCCCCCCTCCCCCCCTAAGTCCAAAGACAATCCATGGATGTGATCGGCCCCTTCACAAGTTGTGCAAACGATTTGTTAGTTCATGAGCCTAATTAGTGCTGGGATCACATAAACAGCTTCCTCTGAAGCCTGGTAAATGGCTTGATGATTGGTCGCTATTACTCGCCTTGAGGTTGAAGGGGGAGACTCTTTAAAGTGCGTCAGAGGGGAGGCGAGCGCCGGGCAGCGCCATCGGGAGGGATGGAGCCGCGGATCGGAGTGCGGCGGGAGCGCGCCCGCCAGCGCGGGGGGAGCGCGCCGCGCCCGCCCCCGCCCCCGCCCGGCTCCGCGCCCCTCCGCGGCCGCGCTGCCCTCCCTGCCTCCCTCCCCTGCCGCCGCTCGGAGAACAAGGTAGGCGGACGGGGACCGGGGAGGGGTGGGGGCTCAGCGGGACAGGAGATGGGGGGCCCTGCATCTCCTCGGGAGGGGGCAGGGGGGAGTTGGGCTGCTCCGCCAGCGCGACACCCCCGTCCCTGCCACCTCCCGGGAGCTCTCGGCCCGGCCAGGTTACCTTGATCGGCCCCGGGGCGTCAGGCGGGGATGCCCCGCTCGGGAAAGGTTTCGTCCCGGTGAGAGAACGGCTCGTCCTCCTGCTCCGAACTTATTTATTTCCCCTCGGCTCCTCGGCGCTGGGCGCAGCGCGCGGTGCGCAGCACAAAGCGCGGGGCAGCCGCATCGTGCAGAGCTGGGACACGCCGGGCGCTCGCAGACGGGACAGGGGATCGAGTCTCCGGTTCCAGCCTTGTCCGTATTTTCGCGTTTACCTTTGGGTCCGGAGATGATTTTAGGGCTGAGTTCTCCTCCTCCCATTGGCTGGAGCTGCAGAATAATTATGATCACATCCTAATACTCTTGGCTGGTGCTTACTGTTTATTGGTAGTTAAGGATCTATTATCTATTCATCAGCCTCCCATTTTTGCCAATTACATTCTTCTAAAGTGAAGTACCAGCAGGTATTTTGCACATTTACAATTAATGATAAAAAAATCTGGCGTACTTTAAATCTATTACGCCGCTGTGTAATTTATCTTAAAGATGCCGAATTGCTAATGTAAATTAATGTTTCTGTTGAACCAAGGGATGGGGGGAGTCTTAAAACCAGTCTAGCGTTTCTTTCCTTCTCTCCCGGACGTTGTTTGCTGTTTTCTTTCCACTTTATACACTAAAAACCCGTTACTCCACTGCATTAAATTATGCTAAAAACAAATCGCCGTCTAAATGGTTGTTTCCAGTAAAGGGCGAGGTGAATTCTATTCTCCTTCCCCACTCTCTGCTAAAAGCATCTGTTCCCAGCTCGCCGATATTTTTAACACAATGCCAAAACGAGGGGATAATGCAAGTGACAAAACAGTGTCGGGCACGCAAAGATGCGGCTGTTCTTGCGCCTTTGTTCGAGGCCGAGTTTCCCTTTGTGTACCCCGCGCTGTGCGCACTTTGTGGAGGGAGAAGTTCACTTTCTGTAGGAAATGTAAATCTGATCCGCAGGCGTGGGGCGGCCGCACGTACAGACATCCACAGCCACACGTGCGTGCGGGCGCAGGGCGAAGTGAGCTTTACGCGGCGGAGCTCGAGTCCTTGGGCAGATTTCGCTGCGAGGTGCCGTTCTCCCAGGTCCCGCGCCTTTGGGAAAACCTTCCCTGCTCGAAGACACCGGTGCGCAGGGCTCCGGCCCCGCTGAGCTGAGGGAGCCGAGCACGGGAGAGAAGGATTTCCCCTCAGCCCCACGCGTGTCCCCCGTGAATCGCTGGTATCGGAACTTTTTCAGTTCCCTCACCCCTTCTCCGTGCAACTTTTGTCCCCCTCAAGCGGCGGTCATTACTTCTCGGAAAGATCTGGGGTTACAGACACGAGCAAGGATGAGAAAGTGCCCTAAACAGGACGGGTGTTTCATGTGCTGATTTCGACTGGGGTCTTGGTTCCAGAGCACCGAATATGAAGAAAAAAAAAGAAAATTAAAAAAAAAAAAAAAAAAAAAAAAAAAAAAAAAAAGAGAAACTTCTCCTTTTCCTAGGAAGAACACTTTAGCATCTGCGTATTTACACTTCTCCAGACTGAAGAATAAATCTGAATTGGAAAAACTTCAACTCCTTTTTTTTTTTTTTTCCCTTTTTTTTTTTCCTTTCCAGACATCCTGACATAATCACGGGGCTCCTTTGAAAACTGCATCGAGTAATTTAGCACTTGGGGAGGGAGGAATTATATCCGTTTGAAAAGAAACCTCACACACGCAGAACCTCCAAAACGATCGATAAATTTCCCTCGACCTTCTTTACCGCCGGGGAAATATCCTCTAGCCTAAAATCCCTCTCCGAAGAGGGGTCCCGTTGTTTGGGAGCTGAACGGAGGAGGCTGCGCTTGCAGCGGGGAGCTCTCCACATCCAAGTCCCATTTTTTTTCGGGAAAAGCGAGTGATCTCGGCCGCAGCAGCCTGGAGGTCCGAGCCCTGCCCGCTGCCTGTGCTCTGTACACAGGAGCACATATCTGTGTGCATGTGCGTGTGTGCGCGGGGACACATCCAGGCACAGCCACCGCAAGCAGAGCCTGGAGAACACAAGCTTTCCCTGGGTTTTGTCAGAGATGAAACAGGCCGGGAGCAGGGAGAACAAAAACTGAACGGACTCGGGATGGGATTTCCCGGAATTTCCCTCTTCTCCCTAAACTTCTGTGTCATTCTCGCTCTCGTCGCCGTGGCCGTTTCGCTGGGCCGCCGAGCCCCAGCCCGGCCTGGCCCGGGAGCCCCTCTCCAGGTCCCTCTCTTGAACTTTTCCTGCCCAAGGCCTTGGCAGGTTGCTCTCGCTGTCCTCTCGGCGCCTGCATGGAGAGGATCTGGCAGGGGCTCCTTTTCCAGGATCCCCCGATGCGCTCGGAGCGCAGCGAGAGGCGGCAGCCCCGCAGCCTCCCTCGGAGGGAGGGGTGCGCTCCGCTCGCAGTCAGATTACATGGCTGGCCTCGCAGGCACGGGCTCCGGATTTCCAAACTAACACTCATCTTTTAAAAGACGAGCCAAGAAGAAATTGCGAGGAAGGTCTCCGGTGCGGGGGCCTCGGGGTAAGACGGTTTTTCATGGGCTAAAGCAGGCTGAGCTTCCACGGGTATGGGGGTGGCGGTGAGGGAAGTTTCAGCCTCCCCTTAACTTTCTTTTCCAGGTGGGATCTGTCTCCCTTTATTCCCATCTGTCCCAGAGATTCATGCAGGGAGGAGAGGTGACCTAGGCAGGTCGTGTCTGGCGTGGGGCTGATGGAGTTAAAGGACAGGGTGAAATGCCTAATTTAATTCTTTTCTGGACGCCTCAAACCCTACTTAGTGCGTCTAAGCCTCCTGCGAATCCTCCGCAAAACGCGGGGCTCGGCAGGAGCGACGGGCCGGGCCGGGCCGAGCCCAGCCGGGCTCCCAGGACCTGGGCCGGGCTCCGGGGCTGCGGGAGAGCCCGGGCCGGGCACCGCGGCCTCCGCCGGGCAGGTGGATTCCGTGGGCAGCCGGCCCCGAGCAGCCGGAGCCACGCGTGGACAGGGCCTGGCTCCCCGCTCATCCTGGGCTCCCGGGCGGGACGGACACACGGGATGCTTCCCATGGGCCTCCCCACCGAGGAGAGCAGCCCTGAAAACCTCACCCCTCTGTTTCGGTCCCGCCAGGCCGGGCCAGCGCTGGAGCCGCTGGGATCCCATCTCAGCAGCAGGGAACCGGGAGCAGGAGCAGGGAAAGGCCTCGCTGCCCGGATCCCTCTCACCGACCCGGTGACAGCGATTGGGCAGAGCTGCTTCAGTTTTTCTCTTTTCGACGCTAATTCAGGGCCTCGTCCCCTCTCGCTCCCGAACCAGCGCCACTTGCGCGCTGCACAGCCCGGCCCCGCCGCGGTTCCGCGCGGTTCTTTCGTGCCGGGGGTGCCGGACTCGCGGTTCCAACACCCTGCCATTAACACGGGACTCCCGTAACCCCCGGCTCCACATGCCAAGCCCTAACCCGCCAGACCCATCCGTGCCAGACCTTTCGAACATCATGTGCGGGGGCAGCGGGAGGAAATACCCGCGGCTGCGTGCGGGCGCGGTGGGCAGCGCGGTACCGAGAGTGCGGGCCGGGCCGGGACAAGCCGAGCCGAGCCGAGCCGAACCGGGCCGGGCCGGGCCGCTCGGTGGCTGGGAGGGTGCCCGCCCGCCGCTCCTGCCGCTCTCGTCCGGTGCCGGTCCCGGTCTCGGTCTCGGTGCCGGTCTCGGTGTCGATCTCGGTGCCGGTCTCGGTCCCGATGCCGGTCCCGCTGCGCGGGGCGCGGGGCCGCGGGCGCGCATCCGCGGGGCGGCAGCGCCCCCTGCCGGCCCCGGCAGCTCCGCCCGCCCGCGGCCCCGCCGCCGGCAGCGGATCCCGGGCGGGCCCGGCCGCTCCCGAGCTCCCCGACCCCGTCAGAAAGTGACCAGGCCTCTTAATGTGTCTATTAATAAAAGCAATCAAGCCCTAAAGGGCCTTTTTATTTTATTTTTATTTTTATTTTATTTTATTTTATTTTGTTTTGTTTTTATTTTGCGTGGCTCACGGAGAAAGCTCCACACGTGTGTGTTCACGTCCACTCAAAACTCTCCCTGGTGAGCTGGCAGAGCGCTTGATTTGGGCTACCCACTGGGGACCAGCCCGTCTGAAATGTGTCCCCCGGGGCAGCCACCGGCACGGCTGGATGCAAACACTGCATCCGGCCCCGAACTTATTCTCGCACTTGGACCAAAATCTTGGCTTGAGCCACGCCGTGTACCGCGACTTCTCGTGCGTGATGCGGTACAAGCGAGAGGGCTTTGAAAAGGCGTCCGTCTGTCCTGCCCGCCTGTCTGGTTGACCTGCGGGCCCTGTCCCGAGGGGACAGGTCCTGTGGGACACCCGTGGGCTCGGAACCGCTGGTTTGTCGGCGGCGCGGTGCCGCACGCCGGTGAGTTACAGCCAGTTTGCAGCTGTTGAGTGCTGAATTCATGGCAATACACTGCTTTGCCCGGCACCGGCTACCTGGGCAAGCCCTGAAATTCTGTCAGCCACAGGGGCTCTTCCGTGATGGAAGTTGGTCAGACTCACAAGAATAAAATAAAAGTTAAAAAAAATTTAAAAAAGAAAAAGAAAGAAAGAAAAGGAAAGGAAAGAAAGAACTAAAAGCAGAGGCAGAGTTGCAGGCCAGCCAGGGACTGCAGGTGTCCGCACTCAGGACACCCTCGTGGGAAACCGCTCGTCTCCTGTGGGAACGAAAAGGTGTCCGAGCCCCCACTGCTGGGGAGGTTGCGTGGGAAGAACGTGCGGGAGATGCTTTTCCACCCGGTGCTTGTTTGTTTTAATGGAGTACAACGCGTACCAAAACAGAAACTCAGTGTCCACCGCACAAACCCCCGCTCTGCACCTGGGCGGGCCGGGGGGACGCGGGCGGACCCCGCGGGTGCGCAGCGCTCGCTGCCCTGCGCGGCGCGGCGCGGAGCTGCTTTGCATTCCCGGCTCTTCTCGTTCCCCGTCCCACCTCAGATCACGGCTCCCCATCAGTGCCGTGCTTCTCTTCGGCGGCCGCGGGGATCCGTCCCGCCCGGGGGTCCCGCACCGCAGCCCCAGCATCGGCCGGGGGCAGGCAGAGACAATTCCCGGCGGGACAGATCCCGCCCGAGGAGGGGGCTGCAGTTACAAACTTTCCTAAACTTTCCTCTGGACCCAGCTCACCGCTGTCCGTACGGGGACGGGGAAGAAGAGAGGAGAAGCAAACTAAAAATGTCTTCAAAAGCAAAAGTTTTGTTTCTAAGGGGAAACAGAAAACCACCATGTAGTTTACCTCGAGTTCTGTTCGGCACTGTCGGGTACTACTGAGATAATTTTAGTTTCTCGTTCAGACATTCAATTTTGTGAATTATTCCATTTTAACTTGCTCCTAGAGAGCCTGATCCCGCGGACCCGAATAAATTTGTTTTGCATTTCACCAAGAGTTTTTCTGGGCAACGGAGAGAAGGTCATCTCTGTTTTCCAGTGCCTCCTGACCGGGCTTGGAGAGAGCCTGGAACGAAGTTAGTTCTGCTGGGGGTCATCTCTCTCTGCTCTCTTTGCCCCATGGTCAGGTCGGGTTTTTTTTTTTTTTTTCTGTTTAAGTTTTTTTCATTTTTATTTTGTGTGTGTGCGTGAATCCGCTCTTGTCCATCCTTTGGGGAAATTTGAGTTTGCAAAGAGTAGAGGGTTTCAGAGTGGTTCTCTCTGTATCCCCCCACAAGCCCGTCCATCTGCCCGAATTATCTTTCTCCTGGTGACCTGCATGAGGCACAAAGAGTTCGCAGTGAAGGAGACCTATCAACTTCCAAATAACTCACCAAGCTTCTAAAATTTGGTGACTAAATGTTAGCACACTGACGTGTCATTGAGGACACTAATTAATATGTGTTTCCTTTTAAAACCTGTTTTTTTTTTTTTTTTTTTTTTTTTTTTGAGGACCTCAAGTACATAATTGCTTGTAACGGCATCTTGGAATACGAATTTAAGGATCCAGCTTCGAAACGCATAACCTCCCCTGAATTCATTCGTTTGATAATGTGTTCCCAAATATTCAAGCTCACAGGGATGTGCGCGCTGTGGAAGTCATACAGAGTGTAATAAAGCAGGACTCCTAAAGCAAAATTAGCGGTTTCTCTGGATGTTCCAGGCCTCCGAGCCCGGGGTTACTTTTTTTTTTTTTTTTTTTTTTTAACATGCATAATGTATGTCAAACATAGACACGGGGGCTTTTGCTTAAATTCTGTGTGTGATTCCATGGGGTTGCCGCTCCGTTATCTTCCTTCCATCCAACAACTTTTTCCATAGATTAGTTCCGAACTAAGAATGCTTTTACAGACTAATATTTTTTTTATCTTTCTTTCCTCTCTGAAACGGAAACAAAATAGGGAAAAGTCTTTTTTCGGAGCTTTAGAAAACTTCACCTCGGTGCAGTGCGCAGATGAGGGGAATACCTGGGCAGAGGCGCTGCCTTTCCCCGCGTCCCTTCGCTGGCCATTCCCCGGGGGTGATGCAGGTCTCTCATCGCTTGTCCGGCTCTTCTCGCCGCAAGAACCCCGGCAAAGGTCAGGCCCGCCTGCGCGCACCCTGCTCCGCGGGCGAGCACCGCTCGGTGTGCCCCGCTCCTCCCCAGCCCCAGGTCTCACCCGGACACGTTGAGGTGCCAGGGCCGGGCTGGAGCGGCCGCTGCCAGGAGAGGAGAGCGAGCAGCGAGCGGACCGGCGGCAGCGCTGCCCGGGCAGGGCTTGGCCCCGAGCCGGGGCTGGCCGGGCACGGAGCGGGGCCGGGGAGCTGCGGGGAACCCGGGACCCCGCTCCTCTCTCCTCTCTCCGGCCGTGAAGGCTGCAGGAATAGCAGCCGGGAATCGAAAGTGACCCCGTCTTCCGACTCCTACCAGGTCTGCGCTGTTTGATGCTGCGATCCAACGAAAGTCTGAACTTCGGCGATAATCTCCCCCATATGGGCAAAGGGAGCGCGCACACGGCGGTTCTCTCCACAAATCACCTAACTCCAATCAGTTTTCACTTTCCACAAACTGTTACAGGGGGAATAAATAAAATGAAAATGAAAAGGAAGGGAGGGGGGCGGGGAAGTGATGGTAAAGAAAGCGGTTTTCTGACCGCAGGTCGGAAAAAGCAACCGGTGTCTCACCGCGCTCCGCGCACCGGCGAGGGGCGGGCGCGCTGCTCCGTCCGAGAGTCCCGGGCAGGGAGCGGATGGTGGAGGCAGAGCAGGAACCTGGACCTCCCTGTGGGAAGAAGTGCGTGCGGCTGCGAGGGGTCTGCTCTGCAGGCAGTGCCGGTGCAGAGCCCGGCTGCTGAAAATCTGCTCTGCAGCTTCCCTGCAGAAGCCCCAGCGCAGCACAGCGCAAGGAGAGCGCTGTCCGCAGCTCCCGCACGGGCAGGGCCGGCAGCGGAGCCACCGCGGCGGGCAGGGGCAGGGCGGTGGCGGAGGGGGGACGGCAGCAGGGAGAAAGGCCGCCCGGTCTGCGCTTCCCACCTCCCCGGGAGGTTACCAGGGGGGGCTTGCTCTCCCCTTTTCTGTATTTCGGAGGAAGGGAGCGGAGAAGGAAGAGGAGAAGCTGGCGGAGGGTTCGGGAAAGGTCGCAGCCGGGCCGCGGTTTGACAGGGCAGAGGAGCCGAGGCGCTGCAGGGAAGCAGTACGGGACCCTCCAGGGGCAGCGGGGACCCTCGGAGACAGCGTGATGTATTTCATACATTTGGTTTTTTTAAGGTTTCAATGAAACTAGCAGTTTTATTTGTGTTTGGCTCCTTCCAGCCCAGCGAACATCCACAGGCGAGGATGTTTGCGGAGGTGGCGGATGGTTCCTCGCCTGCTTCCCCTCGTGTGTTACCGAGCGGCTCCGCGAAGCGATCTTCCCGACTTAGGGCGCTTCCTTCCAAACGAGCAAACACGATGTGTTTGTTTGTTTGTTTGCTTGTTTGTTTGGTTGTTCGCAAGAGTTGCGCTGTTTTCCTGCTCGCAGTTTGACCGTGGGCAGAGAAACCCGCTCCCGGCCATCGCCGCCGTGACGTTGAGCCAAGGAAATACTACAGGTGTTACTGCGGTGTTCGGGAATTAATTCTCCTTCCTCTCCCCCTCCTCCTTCCCCCAGTTATTTCCTAGCCTGCCCAGATAGCTGGGAAAGGGTCCCACATACCCCGGAGCTGTAAATTGAGCGCTGAAATACTTGATCTCACTGATCTTTGGAGAATTAAATCTGGCCTCATTTTACAGGAGGAAGCGAAGTCAATCTCGGAGGTTTTGCGAAGAAAGGCTGTTATTTCCTAGAGGATAGGCGTTTAAGTTGTTAAATATTAGTTTTTAATTACGTATTGTTCTTTTAAAAAATAATATTTATACTTAGGTCCGTGAAGGTATTCAATTGAATTTTCAAGCCATCAGCTAAACCATTCTTTACACGCCTGATGGAAAATAGCCCATTGTATCAGCGCCCGGCTATGTTCCATCAGCAGACGGTGTTTCAAGCGCACCCCATTGTCCCCCGCACCCTCGGAGGGGACACCGGGGCTTCACACGGTCCTCGGGGGGGAATCCTGTCCCAAACCTGGGCTGGGGACCCGGCGGGGAGCAGGACACGCTCTGCAAAGCCACAGAGCGAAGGAACTAGAGGGCAAGAACTGGTGATAATGAATAAAAAACTAAATGTACCCGCGATGGCCGCGGTGATTTAGGAGCTGTCCCCAGCAGGTCCCCGAGGCTGAGCGCCTTTCCCCGCACAGGGACCTGGTGGCCGGGGGACCGCGGGCGCTGCAGCCTTTGCGGGGCCGGGGGTCCGTGAGCAAGGCGGGACTGGCAGCACATCTGTGGGATGGGGAATCCCCTCGGACTGACCCCTAATCCCCCGCACGGCTCCCCAGCACCCCCGGCTCTGTCCGGAGCGCACAAACACCGCGTCTGCAAACACCTCCAACAAGAGGCTTTGCCCCCGCCACCGCAAGAGGCCATTTTTGCAAAAATGAGCATTTTGAGCTCCGTCCGGCCTCACCATCTCCCGGGCCCGGGCCCTGCCCGCCTCTGCAGAGCCCCAGAGCCCAACCCGGGCTCTCCTGCAGTGGCCAGGGGTCCGGCCGTGCGGTAAACGCGCTTTAAAACAGCGGGGCAGGCACCACGCACCGCGCCCGACGGGCTTGGAAGTCGAGTTTGTGGTTTGGAGCGGGTGGGTGAGGGCTTTACTTCGGTGTGTAAATATTTCTGCTCTCCATAAACTTGAGGAGCGGACTAAAATGAGCACATGCGGTTCAGCATCTGTTTAGCTGCATGCGTCTCACAGAGGAATATTGACTTTTCACCTCCCGATCCTAAATGGGAAATAAAAAGAGGTTGGTGTCCTCTATTGTGTTTGCAATTGCCTATCCCAGGATTAAAGAGATCTCCATTTTACTGGCTGTCTTTCGTTTAACTGTTTGGAGGCCAGAGATGGAAAATATTTGCCGAGAAGAAAAGAATAGCTGCATGGGATCATTTGCAATTCAGTGTGAAAAGTATTCTACCAAACCCATTTCTATCCCAGTGCAGTTGAAAAAAATAAAATAAAATAGGGCATAGCCGTCAACAGCCCATTCCACTCTGCTGGACAGCACGGAAAGTTTTAGGCAACTAAATTCCTAATGGGAGACAGCAGCAAACAGCACAATCATGTCTTTGACTAAACTATGTGGCAGCTTTAATTGCTAGAAATGCTGGGATTAGCTAAAATATCACAGTTTTGGTAAACGGGAGGGTTTCCAACTGTAGTGAACGGTACAGCCTGGATGGGCAGACCCCAAGAGAAGCCTCAGCTTCAGGTGTCACAGCTGGAATTGCAGAGGAATGGATGCTTGGAAGGAAGTCAGGATAAAGGCAGAGCCGTCCAGTGTAGCACGCAGGGTGTGTGCTCGAGAGAAGCAAACCCAAGAAACAACTGCATTTCAAAGCGACAAAGAAATGAGCATCATTTATCTTCAAATACCATTTCATTATCGGTCTGCCGTGGGCGGGACACGTTTTCACACAAAAACATGCTTTGCAAAGCGTGAGCGGAACTGGCCACCCTCGATCGCCCCCAGAGCCGTGGTTTAGTTGGTGTGGGGAGCTCTGCCCAGCTCCGGGGGCAAATCAGCCCCTTGTCCCCGAGCTGCCCGGGCCGCGCCGCAGGAGCCGCAGCCGGACAGTGCCCACTTGTGGCTGACCTCGCTCGGAGCACACCCAGGGAGCCCCTGAGCGGCAGGAAACTCTTTGAAAACGCAGGGTTTGCCTTGTCCAGAGCTGGCTCTTGCTTGCTGTGAACACCCCGAAATGCACAGGGAGGGAATTGCTGGAGCTGTGAACCCACTCTGTGCTGGAGCTGCGGGTGGGCACCCAGGACGCCTGAAGAATGGCTCTCATGGATCTCATCCCTGCACTGGGCGCTGCAGTCATGCACAGTTCAGTGCAACTCTGATGCTTTGGCATCCAAAAGCCTCCCTGGAGAAGGGTTTGGTTGTGGATAACTCATTTGCTTTGCAATATTATTTAGTGTACCCTGTACCAGACCAAGGATCAATTGTGCCACGCCCTTCTTCAGTGCACAGAGGAAGATCCTTGGCACAGTAGTCTCAGTAAGAGGGCAAAGCAAATGTCTGTGCCTTGAAAAAAGCCAAAAAAAAGAAAGAATCAACAGTACAATAAGTAATAGGTAAGAAACGGTGAAGTTGAGGACAAAAGGACACTCCTAACTCCAGTGTACTGACTATGAACTGTTTTCTACTGTGGATAAAGCCAGTGGTAAAATGTTTCTTGGCACTCAGAGTGCAAGATTAAACCACATTACATGTGGATGTAATGATTGTATTTAGCTCTCACACAGTATTTCTCATTTGATTTTTTCCCTACAGCCTGAAACATGTGCACTGTCACACAGTGCTGCACATCATCCAGTACAGAGACAGAACCACCTAGAAGGTCAAAAAGCAGATCACAGGAGGAGCTGTAGAAGCAGGATGTGCAGCCACAGTGAAGGTGTTTCCTGTATGCAGTTTAGGAATTAAATTGCATCACTTACTCTCTGAGCTTCTGCATCACTGTGGAAAATGCTTTGTTAATACTTCCTATGGAGAATCTCCTATAGAAAATCTCCTTTCATGCTTAGAACAATTAAATAATCACCAAGTCATCAAAAAATGGCCATGTGAGCTCAGAGAAGGGAGCTTACCACTAAATTCCTTTTCTGACCATGATGCTCTATAACCTGTATCTGCAGTCAAAATGAAGAAAGGAAACTGACACCTCAGAGGAAATCAGTCACATCAGATGATACACAGATGTATTTAGATTGCTATCTTGATTTTTCCCAGCTTTTCCACCAGACCCTGATTCCTCATTTGTTATCCTTAGGCTGGAGAGTCTCAGAGAAGGTGTGAGGAGCTGCAGCTTCCTCCTTCACCATAATCAAAACCTGCCAGTATCCAGGGAATCTCACTAACGTGAGTGAAAAGATAAAGTTCTTGCAGGGACACATCCACCCCAAGCTCTCCTTCCCCTCCAGTTGTGTCTGACTGGAGACTGTGCTAAGCCAAGGATGAGCTCCCCTGCAGTCCCAGGCACTGCTCTTGCTGTCAGACACCTTTTGGAGAAGATGCAGAATGCCATTATTTCCCAGCAAACTGTTCCCTCAAGGCTTTCTGTTGGGCAACTTTCCTGAGCCAAAAACACGTCCTGCAATTCAGCGCAGGAGCAATAGCAGCTACCAAACAAACACACAGAACACACACAGGCAGTGAGAACAGGATAAATGACTGGTCAGGCCTCTGCTGGGCAAATGCTTTCAGACAGGTAGAGCGGTGCTGTGTTACCTTCAAAAAGTTCATTGAAAGCTCCCCTGGAGCTGTGCTTTTTACCCACAGCAGTCAGTTTTCAGGTCACTCACCATGTAACCTGCCAGGTGCCAGCTGTATTATTTGGCATTGCTGTCGTGCCAGGCAAGAGACAGAAACACAGAACAAAATGATGGTCCCTGCCCCAGAGCACTTCCAGCCTTAATCCAAGACGCAAAAAAGGGAAGTACAAAAAAAAAAAAAAAAGGAAAAGAAAACAGCAGGTGGAGACAGGAAAGGGGAAAGAAAGGATGAGACAGGACTGATTAGTGTGATAGTGAGCAGCCTCAACACAACAGCTGCTATCTGGCATCAAATCCTGCACATAAGTGATGGCTGGATGGGGCCTGCAGGGAGCTTGCCAGCGCATTTTACCACACGAGCCATACGTTCTGTGTCACAACTGCCAAAAGCGCTCTGGGGCTGCAAGGATGGCTTGTGGCTGTGGCTTGGCAGTGAGTCTAAGGAGGCAAGAGAGTGTGTCTTTCAACTGTGCTGGTACGCCAAGAATAAAGGAAAAAAAATACAGGGAGGCCCTCAAGCTCAGTCCTCGTGACGCTACCATGAAAAGAAATGTTTGTTTATGACAAGAGAGCAAATTTGTGAATCACAAAACCTAAGCGGCAGCTTCCAGTGATGTGTAAGAATCAGTTTGAAAGTCTTCTTCCATCCACTATGCGTTCAGGCTGCAATTGCAGGCACAGTCACCTCGTGCTGACTAGCAGCCCACACAGCGCTTGGCAAGCCTGAGTTTTGAAGGGAGGCCGAGATTTGGGACCTCCTGGTTCCTGCAAGGAGCTGCCAGATGTTCACAGGAGGTTGTCTCACAGTGAGGGTCAGAGCTGGACTGCCCCAGTTTTTTGGTTTCTTGGTTTTTTTTTTTTTTTCTTGAATATATCTGGCACAATACACACCTCAGTTTGGAAACCTTGGCCCATATTAGGTTACACTTCTAGTTAAAAACTCATTCGTGTCAGTTTGAAAACCACACACTTCAAAATATAATGTACTTGAACATTCTTTCTCTCCCCCTGTGCCCCGTGGCCTCTAATTTAGTAGTTCTTTAAGAGCATCATGTGCTTGAACTTCAAGCTGCTCCCAGGCATCTAAAAAAAGTAATTGGAGTATTTAGGCTTTAAATGGATTCTCTTTTCAATCTAAATGGTATCACACATCAGAGATGTCAGTACGAGTGGTTGAAGAGAGATTAGAAATTCTCCTAAACAGTCTGGTAATTAAATCATTTATACATCCACATGTTTGTTTGAAGAAGCTCTGGCTGCCCCGGGCCCCATCTCCTCTGTGCTGCCACCAGCTCAGAGTGTGGGGTTTGCAAACCCATCCTGCCTGAAGGATGTGTCACTGTCAGAGGGGGTGTCAGCCCTGCTCTCAGCTGCTCACTTGGGATTTCTCAGGACTCTTCCCTGAAGGAATGCTACTTTCTCAACAGAAACTCACAAGCCTGACTGAAGGAATTAGGCACTAAAAAACCTTCAGGATTTATGCCTTCATCTTTTTATTCCTTTCATACAGTATCTAGTGCCTATCAGCCATTGCAAATAGGAATATGGTAAGTAATGGCTAAATTCTGCTTCAAGTTCAGACCTGAGAGCTGTTGCTGTAACTAAGCCATACTAGTTACTTATCTTTTTAGTTCCTTTCTTAAAGCCCATACATTATTATCTTCTCTGAAAAGAAGCACAAGCAGCAGCAGGAATGGGCCTGCTTCACGTGGGGTAATGGCTGGTACCACCACACAAAGAGGCTGAGGATGCACTTGCCTCTGCCCCTTGTGTGCCCCCTGCCTCTAGACTGGTTATCACTGCAAGGACATTGCAGAAATTCCAGAACCACCTATTGATCTCAAAATAAGGCACACCTAAAATAGACTTCACTGGCTAGGAGTAGCCCAAACAACCTCTTTAATGCTCTTACATCAGCTTTGTTTTCTTTCTTTAATTTGCTTACAGAGGAGCTGATGCATGGATGTGCTTACCTTCTGTTAGAGTCAGCTTTGGAGAGCTCTGTGCTGGGACAATCCTGACACACAAACAGAGATAGGCCCTTTTCCTACTCCTGTCCTTCCAAAATGTTTCAAAAATATGGAGAGGCAATGCAAAAGTTTTCACACATAGTCATTGCACTCAGTCACATGGGCATGGAGCAGCAGCTCTTTTGCTAACTGCACCCTTCTCATTAGAGTAATTGTCACAATAACCCAGAAATACACAGCCTCAAACACACGTGCCCAGCCATAACAAAGGGTAATGAGATTTTATGGTCACCAGCAGTGAATCAAATGATATCAGCTAAACCTTAGCAAACACTTTATCTTAAAAATGTGACAGAATTCCTCTACTTTGTCACTGTGCCCATCCCGTGTCCCTCCTGAACATGCCAGAATGAGATGCTGAACCTAAACAATGACCCTCTGCTGGGTGGATTTTACATTCTGCAAGATCAGTTTCTTTGTGCTTGGGAAGGAGTGACTCACAGCAGCCCAGTAACCAGAGGTAATTATCCAATATACACAGTGACTCCAGCAGGTTTCCCAAGGGCACTTGTTCCACACCCTCTTCCACAAGGCACGGAGCAGCCACATGCTCCTGACCAGATTTCAGGTATTTCATATAAAACACAGATGTTTACAGCTATGTCTTAGCCACCTGGGCTTGTGGCATGCACATCATCAAGGGGAAAAATCCCTTCACTTTAAATGCAGTTTTAAAATCATGCTAATATTTTTTATAAATTCCCCTCGTCCTGAGTTTATAGCACCAAAGTAGTCATGTCCATGAATCCCAAGACCCAGGTGGCAGGGCATGTCAAACCATCTGTCTTTCAAGTGTCTGAAGCCTTTACATTTGCTGCTTTATTTTGTCTTTCTGAAAATGCTCTTCATTGAATTACTTTCAGTTATAAATCTAAGATGGAAAAATAAAACATTAGGCAGATCTGGCTCTCCATCCTTCAAGTAGTACCCATATGCACATTCCTTCCTCTTTCCAATCCCTGTTTGTTCATAACTGTGCTGGATTTAAAGCAAAGGGCTTGCATGTGGTAGCACCAATCCACTGGTCACAATTCAAGGCAGCTGCAGATTTCCAAATTAAATACAATGTGGAAGTCCTTAAAACAAACAGAGACGCTTGGACTTGTAACACCAGAAGTGTTTGAGATTCCTTAAATATACACAACAGCTCATTCTTAGTGCTTCCAAAGCTTGCTGGAGGAAGCAGGGCTTGTCATTTAGTAGGGTAATTATAATGATTCATTATTATGATTATTAATTATAATCATATAATCACAGTAATGATTAATAATTATAGTCATTACTATTTATATTAGAAGAGATCCTAGAGGCCCCAGTCTAGAATAGTGGGCTCCATTGTGCTTCTTAAGGTCAGGACAGATGATTAGAGCATCCTAAGGACGTGGGGACTGTGGGGAAGGACCCAGATCCTCCAGATGTGAGCCCTGCCTGTGCTCAGCGCAAGGGGCACAGTGGGGAGGGGTGGCACACAGGGTGGGCATGGAGATGTGCCACCCTCTCAGGAATGGGGTGTCAGAAGGCAGGTGATGCCTTGGGGAACGGCAGTGGGACAATGGCAGGGGGACACATGATGTGGCAGTCACAGTTTGGAGTTTGGGACCTGCAGTGGCAGTGTTTGTAAAGCCCCTGGGTGCTTCTGAGCATCCCCTGGTGCTCCACTGTGTGACAAGCCTGTGCTTGGCTGAGGAGGGCTGCTGTGAAAGCACTGCCTAACTCCCCTGGTTTCCATCATCAGCTCACATGGATGCACTGCTCTAGGTGTTTTCCTGCCCTGGCTTGGGAGGGATTTGCCTTGTTCTCCCCTCTCTTCTCCAGCATCCCCCTTGTCTACATAGAATCATTAAATGTTTGGGTTGGAAGGGACATTAAAGTTCATCTCATTCCAACCCCCTGCCGTGGAATGGGACATCTTCCACTAGACCAGGTTTCTCCAAGCTCTGTCCAACCTGGAACACGTCCAGGAATGGGGCATCTACAGCTTCTCTGGGCAACCTGTGCCAGTGCCTCAACACCCTGACAGTAAATTGTTTCCTCCTAACATTTAACCCAAACTTACCCACTTTCAGTTTGAAGCTGTTCTCCCTTGTGCTATCATTACATGCCTTTTGTAAATAGTCCCTCCCCAGCTCTCTCGTAGCTCCCCTTTCAACTTTGATTTAAACTTGGGGATTTTGAGATGTAAAAACACCACCTATACTTGGATAAACATTATTTATATCACATATTACCAAGCAGGGGACAACCCTATCTTGTCTGCCCAGCACTGCCTGCAGTAATTGCTGAGCCCATGACCCCCTGTAGCACATTTTGTTCACTCCTGCAATTTGCTCTCTGCAGCAGTTAAACACAGTGCACATCAATGAAATAGTCCAATACTGCATGCTCAGAACCCTCCTGAAACCAAGGCACTACCAAAATTAATGGGGCTAATCATAAGTCTAAAGATAAGTGTGTATAACCTTCTGAAAGATAAAGTCCTTGGCCTCTTGTTCTGTCTGTACATAAATTGCTGCTTTCTTGACACCACCTTGTACATGTCTGAAGATGTAAGAGAAAAGAGCTCTGCATCTAGTGCTGTGATTTCTCTGTTCTTCTCCAGGCTGCTCCTAAACTCAAATTTCTCTATTCCTCTAGTCTAGTCCCAAGTTTCTTGGTTAATCAATAAAAGCTATTTGAATTGTTCTATTTAGAGACTACAGGACATATTCAACTACTGAGTTGTGAGCCAGGGCAATTTAAAGAGCTGTAAAGATATCTATACCATCTCCAGTTATAGAAGCAAGGAACAAAACCCTTTTGTAAAATGTGTGAAAACCCTTGACTTCAAAATGCTGGGGAATACAAAAATTGGTGATGCTTTAAACATCTCCCCACAACTCCCCCAGAGAGGGGAATCCACAGGTGACAATATTATTGTCAAACACTCAAAAGTTGATCTCTTCTTGCACAGGCAGATCTGCTGCAAACTTCTTTGGGCAAGTTGATGAAATGATATCTGGCACGTTCTCTGTGACACAGTGCAGAGGAACAAACCAGGAGCAGCCCTGGAAGTGTCCTTGTTCTTTCAGAAAAGCAAGAAAAGGGCCCAGCTGATGCTCAGGCACAGCTGTCCTCTATCTGCCAGACACTGATGCTGTTGCACAGTGTGGTGCAACATTCAGGGGATTATTTTGATACTTCAAGGTTTTACATCCCAGTTAAAACATCCACAGGAAAAAAAATAAATCCGAGGCTAAAAAAATAAGTTTGGAAATGAGTTAAAGCCTTCTTATGCTCCAGTCCCTGAATACATGATCACAGATGTGTGTCAAACAGGGAGCAGGGTGGAGCTGGATGCTCCAAGTGAGTGAGTTCTGGTGGAGCCTTGTCTGATTCACTCCAAAGGTTGGACGGTATGCGCTCCATGAGACATGTGGCTGCACAGCAAACAATGAGCACAAAAATAAAACCTGAGCAGCTGCCTCATTTGCTAAGCATGTCCATCTTGTACATGGAGCAAGTCTGGGTTTCTGTGTGGAGAAAAAAAGCCCCATCTGATGGTATTATCTATATATATACACACACTGCATGTGGATACATCAATATCGGATGCTTTATAAGGCTGGGAAATGTCCTGGGCTCCAGACAGATACAAGAAGAAAAGACATCTTAGAGAATACTGCATTTTTGGCAACATGTGCTGGCTCAAAGGAATTGTAAAGGAAGTAAATTAAATAGTACTAAGAATGTGTATATTTATAGCACTTTTCATACCAGGATCCCAAACACCACTCAAAAAATTAAGCTTCACAACATTGCTGTGATCTAAGTAACAAGCATCACTTTTTTCCTAATGTATGAAGTGAATCAGAAAAGGACAAAGTAATTTAACCAGACCATCAAGAGCAAGAAAGTCTGCATTTTAGGCTCAGATTTTAACTCTTAGCCAAACTGTCTTCTGTGAAGGCATACAGGGAAGCTATTGATTTTCATGCTTCCTTACTCTTCTCCAACAATCCAGCGCAGTGCTCAGGCATATGGTTAACTTAAGGCCATTGACTGTTGGCTTATGCTTCTGAAAAAACCTTTTGGCATGAAGTACACACAGTTTTGAGGGGAAAAAAAAGAAGTAGGTTTATAGGAGCACTGGTCATTTTACCAACTGTGCCTAGAATTTCCTGGACGTTATAAACGTTCAGCCAAATCCCCAGCGTCGGATTGTATTAAAAGACTGTCCTCAGGAAGGAGCATTCCAAATTTCCGTGAGCTTTGCCAGTTTCCAATGATTCGATGTTTATTTGAGCTATTGTACAAAGTTTTCTGTTGAGTCAGATCATTCAGGACTAGCTGCTGGGACCACAGAGTGTCAGCAGAACATAATTCATCTGTGGCTGATGGCAGCACGGTTTATTGGAAGGGTAATGCTTCTTCAGGCAGAGATACCAGCAGGACATTTGGTGGGGTTTATTTCTGTTAAAACAGAAATCAAGCCTTCTGTTGCCCCTTTGCTTGCTTGTTGGATCTCTTTAGGGTGTGGAGAAATACCTGTAGCATCTTTCTGGGGTGAAAGAGGGAGGGAGAAGCAGTATCGTGATTGTAAAAAATGTTCCCAGCATGCTTTTTTCTGTATCATCCCTGCTGCCTTAGTCTTTTGTTGACTTCTTGTCTTTTTTCAATCTTTTTGCTTCCCACATATACCCACACACACCTGCTGAACCTCTGCCTTTTCAGTCCATTCCAAAGGGAATTCCCTCAGACTGCACGAAGTACCAAGCTCTTTTTCTCTATAATAGAAGAAATACCTACCAAGATTATGCCTTGCTTTTGTGGTATGAACTACAGTTGAATAAAACTTCCCCAGCTGCACAGTGAGACCAAGTCTTTGAGCTCACATGTGCTTTCTGTGAAAACATCTTGCTCAGAAATGTAAAGCAAGAATTTTTTTCCTTTTTTTTTTTTTTGCGACCGGTTCTCAAAAGTAGCTGTGCATGGAGCTCTAATTAGCTTTTACCTCTGTAGATGGGACATCTTGGCTTCAAGATAGAGCCTGTGTTGACTTAATTACTTAGATCTTAAGCTATGCAAGGCTCTTGGTGCTTGTGTAGTACCTGGCAGTGCTGGAACTGCAGCTCCTCAGCAAGACCTCAATGCAAATAATGAATGAAGCTGCATAAGAGGACTTTGAGTGACTCGTTCTGAACCACGAGATGTTTGGACTGCAAATAAAGGAGGATATGTGGGATATAATCTGCTGTTGAGCTGTAGCACAATTCCTGTTAACTCTGAGCCTGACACAGCCAGAACAATAGCGGGCTATAGATTTTGTTTCTGTCCCTGACATTTACTAAGCACTGCAAGACTAAAACATTTTGAAGGTTATATCCAATGTCTTGCAGAACGAATGACAAATGTCAACCCTTACACTCTCACAAGATCTGAGCA
Organism: Emberiza elegans; assembly: GCA_024865655.1. Taxonomy (NCBI): domain Eukaryota; kingdom Metazoa; phylum Chordata; class Aves; order Passeriformes; family Fringillidae; genus Emberiza; species Emberiza elegans. The sequence continues at coordinate 6,682,720 of JALJVW010000241.1, forward strand.
GGAATAAGACAACTCTATAGACTGAGGCAAGTTTATTATTACAAATACCTTATTAAATCTAAATGGTAATGGCATTCCAATTAGCTCATTGTTAGAAATCTTTCATGTTTGACTTTCATTTAGACTGATTACGGGAATAATGCAGACCCTGTATAAGTAATTGGCACAAAATAAAAGCATTTGAGCTGCAAAAACCCTCCTAGAGGCTGTGCTCTTTAAAAAAAATAAATAAAAGCTTCCTATCTTTCCCAGCTCATGAGCTCTCTCTGTTCACCATAATAATGAGACAACCCATTGAGTCTCCTGTGGGCCTGGTGGTATCAGAGCTCCCTTTTACCTACCCCTCTCTTCTCAGAAGCTGTAGGGGGGCTCCTTCTCTTTTACTCTCCACCATCCTATTCTCTGCTCCCTTCGTCACAAGCCTTGGCACTGTTGCATTGATCCTGCCCAACTGTGGATTCTTTCACACCCAGATCACAGGCTAGCCTCTGTCTCTCCCACACCCTCCTCCTCCTCCTCCTAACAGCCCTGCTGGTCTTTCCAGACAGGCAGCTGGGAACCTGCCTTTCTGCCCTTGGAGAGAAAAGGTGTTTCCTCTTGCAGGAGAGCCTCTGAGAGCTGGACAGAGGCTGCTGGTGACTCCTCACAGCAGTTTTCTGCTTGCTTCCTTCAGAGGGCAGAATGTGAGAAAGGGCTTTTTCAATTCTTTCTGCACACTGGGGCGGAGATTTTCCCTTCTTCCCCTGGTAGAAGGAGGTCTGGAGAAAGAGTGGAGTCCCTCTTACCATGAGGGAGGTGAGAGCACAGCCCTTGTAGAGCTCAGCCGGGCTGGTGGGTCCTGGCATCCCCCCATCAGTTAAGTTCCAGCAGGGCAAGAGTGCACCAAGGCTGGAGAAACCGGCTTGTAATTTTGTGTAGGCTGAGGAGGAAACATCCCACTCCAAGAGACACTTGTTTTGGGGAAAAGCACCAAAAGCCACTGCCTGGAGCCCCAGCTTATTAGGGTAAGAGAAGGAGCAGCAGGAGATACTTGGTGAGGCATCATCCCTGCCAGCCCTCCCTTCCTCCTCTGACTAATCTGGTGCCAGCCCTGGCGTGTTTCTGGGCACAGCAGCTGCAGTAAAATAATCCATGCAGGAAAGATTTCCTGCTCTTTGGTCTGGCTGTGCACATCCATGTCACCCTGCCCTGCGCCAGGGCCAGCGCATCCCCAAAGCTTCTGCCCCTTCCCACCCCAGTGTGGGTGAGAAAGGCACAGAGCAGTGGGCTCTGGGGGTCTGAGACACATTCCAGCCCTTTCCCCAGCCCTGGGATCAGGCTGGGAGCAGGGCTCTGGCTTGCAGCTTCCTGGCAGTGCAGACACAGCATGTGTTATCCGTATGATGGCGCCAGGAAAGGTCTCTGGGGTGGGAAAGGCCAGCAGTTCCTCCTTAGGAACTCTTTGGCTTCTGCAGGGCTCTGCAGGGTGAGCTAGGAGTTGCAAGTAAGCAGCATCAGCAGCAGGGCTTTGGGAAAAGCTGGGGAAGTCGATGGGAGCAGCAGGCAGCTGTAGAGGAGCAGGAAACTGAGAGCCGGGCTGGGATGGGCCTGGATGCTGCTGGAGGGGAGCAGGAAACTGAGAGCCAGGCTGGGATGGGCCTGGATGGGCTGGAGGGGAGCAGGAAACTGAGAGCTGGGCTGGGATGGGCCTGGATGGGCTGGAGGGGAGCAGGAAACTGAGAGCCGGGCTGAGATGGGCCTGGATGCTGCTGTAGAGAGCAGATGGGCCTGGATGGGCTGGAGGGCTGAAATGGGAGCTGGGCTGAGATGGGCCTGGATGGGCTGGAGGGGAGCAGGAAACTGAGAGCTGGGCTGAGATGGGCCTGGATGGGCTGGAGGGGAGCAGGAAACTGAGAGCTGGGCTGAGATGGGCCTGGATGGGCTGGAGGGGAGCAGGGCTCATGGCACACAGGGGCTGGGCTCACTGGGCACTGCAGAGGGCCCAGAAAGGTCCTCTCCACTCCTGGAGCATCTCAGGACTGAGATGAACAAAGCCCTGAGCTACCTGGTCTGCATTCAGTGTTGACCCCACTCTGAGGTGGAGTTTAGGCTGCAGAGCCCCAGAGGTCCCTTTTGCCAGTAACTGCATGTCTGAATATTGGGAATGCCTGCTTTGTTCTGTCCATTTGGCGAAAGCATCTTTCATTTCTGACAGGGCTGATCAAACAATCCCTTCCACTGCTGGAACTGAGGAGCCTGCCCGTGCAGGAGGGCTCTGTCCCGGGGGTGCTCACTGCACAACCAGCCCACAGATCTCTAAATCAGCCTGGTAATTCTTGGCATTTGGTCTCCTAGAGGGTCTCTCTAGGGCTGGTGACCCTTTGCCTGCTGGTAGAATACCTTCTCTCACTCCTCTTGCCTGCTATGGACTGGCAGGTGACTCTCCTGATGAAATTAGGGAAGATTTACATGGACTTCCATAGGAGAGTCTGGAATTTCAAGGGTCTCTAGGCAGTGATGTGGACTTTTGGAATTAGTGGACTTTTCATATTGGCTGGATCATGATCTGGCGCAAAACCCAATAGTGTTCTACAACATTTCATCTACTGTAACCAGGTATCACAATCTTGTTATGAATTAGTTACTTTAAAAAGAAAAGCAGCAAATAATGAAGCAACTGGCTCAAAAAGCTGGGGAAATGACAGGGGAAATGTTGACAAGTAATGGGCACATACCTAAATAAAGTGTATAGTTAAGCATGTGCTTAATTACTTTGCTGGACTGATTATGGGTACTTTCTTGAAGTGAAATGAAAATTTCTCCATAACTGAAGCACATAAACAGACCTGTGCAAGAGATCCTGTATTGTGTGAATAAGAAATACTCCCATGGATGGCTAAGTTTTAAATTAACTCTGATTTTTATGGGACTCTTTGAACCAGAAACCACAACAGAACTTTTAATACTGAGCTGGCAGCAATTTAGGCATTGCTGTATTGTCAGGCCTATTTATCCTGCCTTTGTGTTTGTAACTGGGCTATATTTACTTGTCACATTAAAATAACCAAGAGTTCACTTTTGTGTGTTTGAGCCATTCCATGAGGTACACGAGGATCAGAGCCTTGTTATCTGTGTGCAGCAATAAAGATGAAAAATCTGCTGACATCCCCAACAAGCTGTAAACCAGGTTGTTGAACAAGGTTTGTTTTGATGCTCACAATCACCATGTTGTCACTGTTAATTAGGAACTTTCACTTCAGGTGAAGCCTTGGATGTGTCCAAAGTGATCTGCAACAATGGATCTGGAGCTGGTGACTGGCTTAATAGCTACAAAATTCTTCTGAATAACCCTACTTACACTTCTGTCTATGAGGTTAGCCAGAAAGGAAATTATGCAGAGTAAATTTTCTCTGTTTAAAACCCATAAGCCTTACAAATTATATTTACATTTAATTAAAAAGTAGACACATTAGCCTTTTTTTTTTCCTGCACTTTTTTTTTCCTTTCAGATTCTACGGTGGGTCAAAATTCTTCTGCAAGATATTTAATGATAATCTTTTTATAAATAATAAGATAGCTAGACAGGGTTGCCTTTAACCCCAGGTCTTGATTTGTAAGTTTAATCACTTTCCAAACATATTATTAAGAATTGTGAACACACCAAAAAAAAAAAAAAAAAAAAAAAAGAAAAAAGAGAGAGAAGAAAGAATTGAGGCATTAATAATACTCAGGAGTGATACTCTTCCATCCCACAGAGCTGGATGAATTACCTGTGTAGCCCTTGAAATTCAACCTGCTTATCTGTTGCAGAATTAAATCACCTCCTTATCTCAGCTGTTTATCCACACTATATTTTTTATCACATAATATATGCTCTGTCAACATCCTAAAATTTACATCCAGAGTGATTTGTGATTTTGGTATCTGGATTTTGACATGAGGCTACTCAGAATGAGCCTAATTTGGGTTGTGATTTCTTTGTTTATTCCGTGTATAAGAAGAATATTTAATTTGAAAACCAAACCAAAACAAAACAATTTTAGGCTTCTGAACATTAGATTCCCCAAGTTTCCATGAATTTCAAGCACTGCTCGGGTATCAGACAGCCCTGTCCTCTGCATACACCAGTTTGGAGCCGTGGTTTCAGAGGGAGCTCCAGGAAATGACACATAAAACCAATCCCAAGGAGATCTTTTAGATTAGAAACAAAACTTTGTTCACAGGTGACAGCAGCCCACCAGGGCACTGCTGTCCCTAAGCTCTGCACTGCTATATTAGCACCATCTGAGCCAAATTAGGCTTTTTCGGGATCAAAGTAATAAAGAGGAGAGGAGTGAATGTATTGCTCATAACAAGCGAGTTCAAATGAGAAAGATGAGATAATCAGGCCAGAGGGAGGTGAAAGAGGGAATTCTGATGATTATAGTTATTTGGAAATCCAGTGGAGGGAGGATCCCTGTGGCTGAAAAACGTTTCCACACCTACAATTTGTGGAGGATGAGGTTTTGGTGGTGACTACTTCTTTGATGTCTTTTCTTTTCCCCGCCTTTATCTAAGCTTCACTTGAGCCTCAACCAGCAGCTTGCTCCCAGGTGAGGTTAATTCCTAGATGCTGTGAGGAGCTATCAGCTGACTTCTTAAACCACTGTTTAATTAGCAGTGGCATTACATTTTCAGAATGGGAGCGTGTACACAAAGGGCTGGAGTTATAAATGACTCTAACAGAGGATAATCTACAGAGAGACCAGGAGAAGATGCATTAATGCAGTGCCCAGACATGCCCATGCATTGTGCTCAAAGCTGCCCCAATGATGAGTGTGTATGTGGGATATTTGACTAAAGGCTCACATAGCACAAAACAAAATAAAGCGAAAAGAGGGAGGTAAAGAGGAAGGAAAAAATAAGACTTAATTCCCCAAGCCATTACATCACCTGCAAATTCAGACATCAGTAGCCTTTCACTGGAGATGCAGCTGTACAAAAATTAGGCAGGAGGTTTCCCTTCATGCAGCGTGAAATAAAGAAATACACAAATATAGAAATAGAAGAAATATGAAATAAAGAAATACACAGGCAGGAGCCTGTACTGCCACCATGAACAAACTTCACAATGCATCATTCCCAAATCAGAGTAATTTACCCCAAAGCCAAATTAAAATCTTTTTTTCCTGTAGATCCAGAACCACTTTGGAAAAGTCTGATTAGCTGATTACTATGAAAAGTATTTTTTCCTCCTGCACCATTGGAACCCCATTTTAAATATCAAGTTTAGAGAAACAGACTAATAATCCCACCTCCCTATGCCCCAACTTCCACTTGACAAAACCAAGACAGCTCAGAGTAAAAAGCCACTTAGAGAAACAAACCAAACCTGAATAGTTTGTGTATGAAAACCAAAACTGAATGGTTTGAGCAGCTCCAGACCCGACATTGCAGTTCCTCTGTGGCAAAAGGAAAGAAAGGGCATGATGGGATCATCAAATCTTTGCAGAAGTCACAGCTAGGCCACAGATCTGTGAAAATTTGATCAGTAAGTGAGTGAAACAAGAATATTTGGATAAGTTATGATGGCTCTGGCTGTCAGTAAACTAGGCACAAATTAAAATACTATTAATGAGGAAAACTGACATATTTGATGAGCAGAATTTTAACAAAATGGATCTTCAACAATGAAATATCCTCATGAGCATTTCACAGGTTTTTCTCAGAAGAGCAAACATGGCATTATTGTGTTTTAGAAAGCACAGGATCAGTGGGGCTGGAAAAGACCTCTGAGATCACCAAGCCCAACCCATGACCCAACACCACCTTGTCAGCCTGAGTGCCATATCCAGTCTCTCCTTAAACACCTCCAGGGATGGCGACTCCCCCACCTCCCTGGGCAGCCCACTCCAATGTCAAACCACCCATCCTGAGAAGGAATTCCTTCTAATGTCCAACCTCAACTTCTCCTGGCACAGCCTAGGGCAGGGTCCTTTGTCCTGTCACTGGCTGCCTGGGAGAAGAGGCCGAGCCCCACCTGGCTCCAGCCTCCTGCCAGGTTCTCAGATGCCCTGAAAAACCACGCATTTTCCTCTTTTCTCATTTACAGCTTGGAGGTCCATCCATGTTTTCCACAGCAATCCATGAAAGTAGCTCTGCCCTTGTAATCTTTCCACCAGGAAAGGGGGGTTTTGTCTGAAATATAGAAAGAGCAGTGAGCAACCTGAGTACCTTCAGGGATCCAGCCCCAGTGACTCCTGAAGGGTTTAGCAGAGGAGCAGGTGGCATCTGCTGGGTGTGTGAGATGGACAGCTGCCTGTGGGATGGGGCAGGGCTGATGTTAGTGGTGACAAAAAATGCAATTGGATGAGTCACGGATTGTAAGGAAGATCCAGATGCTCAGAGGTACAGAACTGTGCTGGGCCCTGATCCTTGGACAACACAGGGGTGAAATGCCCAGTCTTTGCAGAGGGGTTAAGCACTCCAAAACAACTTAGCCCAGCTGAGGAGCAAACAACAACTTTGTCCACGTGCAAAGCTTGAAGCAGAAAAGATGTCATTTGGCACTCCAGAGCTGAGGCAGACCCCTCTTGACAAGCCAGGCCTCACAGAATTTCCTATTACTTATAAAAATTCATATATTATTTAAGAATTATATATTATAATTACTATTCAGTATTACTCTCTGAATTACAAGCAGGGGAGTTGAGGTTGTGGCCAACCTGCAACCCAATTAAATTTCAAGAGCAGCAATCTTCCAGACTTCTGGAGCTGTTTCTCCTTGCATGGAGTGCTCCTGTCTGGCTGAATGATATGTGGAGCTAGGGTGACAGCCTGTGGCAAAACAGAAGAATTTCAATATCTTAATCCTTTTGATTCCCACTCGCTTTTGATCTTTTCTCCACTTCTTGTCAGTCCAGACAAAGGTGTTTAGGTTGTGGTTGCTGCTATTACCTCTGGTTTGAAGAATGGGAAATTGTGATCCTCTCTCCCTCTACGTTCTCCCAGCTCTTCTTTATTGGTGTTTTTTGGGTGCTGCATAAACTAAAAAGCCATTTGACAAAATGGTGCTGCTCCTGGCAGGAAAATAATCTTCCAACCTGAAGAAAATAATCTCATATAGGTCTTTGTAAGGATCACACCAGGGATGGCTGGTTGGTTCCTTTTGACTCCAAGAAGAGGAGCAATGGAGCAACCTCAATCTCAGTTCTGCTTTTTTCATGTTTTGCTGCTCCTTCATCAATGGTATGGAACTTAGTTAATGCCATTTCATGTTGAGGTCTTCTATTTGCCAGGGCAAAACCCATCAAAGTTAAGAGGGAGTCAGGAGCTTCTGCACTTCTAATAACACTTTAGGCAATTTTTATTTGCAAAGTATTTTTTTCTGAGGCAGGGTTTTCTTCTAGAAACATAGAATAGTCTGGGATGGAAATGACCTTAAAGATCACTTAGTTCCAACTCCCACCATGCGGGCAGGAACATCTTTCACTAGATCTGGTTCCTCAGAGCTCCATCCAGCCTGACTTTGAACACTTCCAGGGATGGGGAAAACACCTCCAGGGATGGGGCAGATCTGCTGCTGCTTCTTTCTCTTTAGCAGTAGAGTTTTTGGGGTTTTGGTTTTTTTTTTTTTTTTTTTTTTGGTTTTTTTTATATTCTCTTTATACTCTGCCCAAATTAATAAAATAAATTTTCCTTAAAGTGACATGAAATGAGTCACAGATGCTGTTGCCCTTTTTACAGGTTGCAGAAATCACCCATTACAGTTCTTTTAATTTATCAGTGGGGGAAAATAAGACAGCCTCTTGCTCCCTTGGCAGTAATAATCAGAAACAGTCTATTTGGAGCTTAGTTTATCCCAAATACGTATTGATAGTTGTAATGAAGAATATGTGACCTCTTTGGGAGTCACCAGCAGACGGAAGGTGGATAGCTTTTATAAAACCACCTTTAATAAAAAAGAGTGTTATATTGTGTATGTTTGGTGGGGTATTTAAGCATATGGTTTCCATATCAGGAGTGAAGATGGCAAACACATGCTCCACCTTCCCAAAAACCTTTCTTGTGCTCATCACTCCTTGTAAAAAAAAGAAAGCCGTGAGGGTTTGTTTTGTTTTATTTGTTTTATTTTTATTTTGCAACTCGGGAGAGCTCAGGTAATTCCACAAGGAATGTTAAACTTGTATCTCGTCTGCTTGTTGTTTTCCTCTTCCTTGGAAGAGAGGTGATGGAATCTGCCCCTAGGCTCTGCCTGGTCCCAGTGGGATCCCTCGGGGGAGGATCATGCCAAAAATTGAGGATCTGCTGTGGCTCTGGGGACCCCAGCAGATCCCAGCTCTGGGCACATCCTCGGCCGTGGATCCTGGATTTGTCCATGCCCAGCCCGGGCACAGCATCCCAGGATTTATCTGTGTGAGCCCCAGTCCTCTCAGCATCCCCGGGTTTGTCTGTGCCAGCCCAGCCTGGGCTCATCATTCCGGGATTTGTCCGTGCCCAGCCCGGGCTCAGCATTCCCGGGTTTGTCCGTGCCAGTCTCAACCCAGGCACAGCATCCCGAGTTTGTCTTTGCCCAGCCCGGGCTCAGTATCCCGGGATTTATCCGTGCGAGCCCCATCCCGGCTCAGCATCCCGGGTTTGTCCGTGCCCATCCCGGCTCATCATCCCGGGATTTCTCCATGCCCATCCCGGCTTAGCATCCCGGGTTTGTCCGTGCCCATCCCGGCGCAGCATCCCGGTTTACCCGTGCCCATCCTGGCTCAGCATCCCGGTTTGCCCGTGCCCATCCCGGCTCAGCATCCCGGGATTTCTCTATGCCCATCCCGGCTCAGCATCCCGGGATTTCTCCATGCCCATCCCGGCTCAGCATCCCCGTTGCTGGCGGCGCTCGCTGCGGGCCGGGCGGGTCCCGGGGCCGCCGCCGCCCTCCGGAGCGGGGCCGTTCGGCCTCTCGGTGATAAATCTCGCGGTCCCGTCGCTTTTTCGTCACTCGCCTAATCCCGTGCCCCCCTTTCATGTGCGGTAATTGCGAGCAGCTGCCGGGCGGCCCGGCAGAGACAGAACAATGGCAACAGCTGTTTCATTTCGCCTCGGGCAGCGCTTCCTGCTCAGTCTGCATCTGCCCTTCTGGGTCCAATTTGTGCTCCTGGGCTGTTTTTTTTTTTTTTTTTTTTTTTTTTTTTCCCTGTGACCCCGTTGAGGAGGGATTTGGAGGAGGACACGCTCCAGCCGGGACGCTCTGCCCATGGCCAGGGGCAAGGGGAGAGAGGGATGCCGTGCCTCTTCAAATGGAAGTAATAACAAATGTCATGGGGAAAAAAAACCCCAAAACACCCTGAAGTTATACAAATGAGCAGTAAAGGGTGAGAGGTTGGCAGCCCCCAGGACATCCATTCCCTGTGGGATGTCTCCCAGGGTGTCCATTCCCTTGGTGGCCAAGGTGCAGCTGGGGCTGGCTGGTCACAGAATCACAGAATCACAGAATCACAGAAGGATTTGGGTTGAAGGGACCTTAGGAATCAGGGTTCCAAGCCCCCTGCCATGGGCAGGGACACCTTCCACTATCCCAGGTTGCTCCAAGCCCCATCCAGCCTGGCCTGGAACACTCCCAGGGACGGGGCAGCCACAGCTGCTCTGGGCAACCTGTGCCTGGGCCTCACCACCCTCACAGGGAAGGATTTCTTCCTAATATCTAAATATCTAATCCAAATCTGCCTCCTTCAGCATCAAGCCACTCCCCCTTGTTTTATCACTGCCTACCACTGTAAAGAGTCCCTGTCCAGCTTTCCCAGGGCTGCTTTATCACCCAATCTTTACAGTCCCCAGAGAGCACAGCCCACACTGGTGGTGGCCTTTAGGGTCCCTTTAAGCCCCTGCTCATCTCCCAGTTCTTTGATTTCCTGGTCCCCAAACAACCTGGCAAGGGGAAGCACACGGTCCCAGCATTTCCAGGCAGAAAGAGAGGTGGTTTAGGCTGGAACCTACAAGTGTTTAGGACCAGGAGTGAGCCTTGTTAAACTGTGGGCTTATTTAAAGGTCTGGAGCTGTTCAGGATGTTTCTTTTGAGTCAGATACACACTCAGGATCTGCAGGATCAGCCTTTCATGCTTCACCTTTTATCATGAATCCTTCCTTCCCTCCCTTCTGGCTTTTCCCCCCTGAGAAAGTGGCTGCATTCTTTCCTGGGTTAATTGTATCTTTCTGGGTTGGATAAGGCATATCTCATTAGAGGGGGAGAGAGATTTAATGTGAACTCCAAGCTGCCTTCTCCATGCTACAGAAAAGAAATCCCTAATCAGCACAGTATATATTTTGTATAATTGCTCTTTGACATTCCCTCTTTGCTTGTTAATTAAAGTGAAAGAAAACCGTGGTGAAACGTTCCAATGTGTTTTTCTAGCACAAGAAAACGAAACCCCTCCTTTGTTTATAAATACAGGGTATTCCAAGGGCCCAGTAAAATCAGATGTTTTCACAGGCACGCTGCTGAAATTTATTATTATTTTCCTTTGGAGCCTGGCACTGAGCACATCTGCAGCTGAGGATCAGCTTTGCAGTGATGTGAATGGCACAGTGGAGGTCACCCAGTCACAGCCAGGTGACAGCCTTGGGGCAGGTGATGCTGTGTGTCTGCTGGGAAGCAAGGAAAGGCTCTGTGAATGTAGTTTAGAGTAAAACACTCACTTCTGTTTTGTGAAATATTTTATTTTTCTTTCAAGAATGAAAATCATAGCAATAAAAAGTAAGCAGAGTGTAAACAGTAGCAGAGATCTGCAGCTACTGCTGATTATTTCTAGTGTCCTGGAGACTGTATCATGATTTGTGCATGGTATTGCTCAATCAGAAAAGGCTTGTTTCCTCATCTGCCATGGACATATTTTATGAAAAATCCCTTTTGCTAGGATCTTTTCTCCTGAGAAGCTGAGAGGCCTCAGAAACGAAATGTTAACAATGGTTATCTGCTGCTGTGGAATGTGGCAGGTGCATCTTTGATTGGTCTCATGTGGTTGTTTGTAATTAATGGCCAATCACAATCCGGCTGTCTCAGACTCTCTGGTCAGTCACAAGATTTTATTATCATTCTTTTCTTTTCCTTGCTAGCCTTCTGATGCAATCCATTCTTCTATTCTTTTAGTATAGTTTTAATATATAATTTTTCTTTTAATATAATATATATCATGAAATAATAAATCAGCCTTCTGAAACATGGAGTCAGATTCTCATCTCTTCCCTCATCCTGGGGCCCCTATGAACACCACCACACTCATCCCATCAGGTTTGTGTATTTATTTGTTTGTTTTTTCCCCTACAAGCATGTTCTTGTCAGGGGAGATGCTACCAGGGCATCACTTCTCTCAATGGGATCTTCTGCATCACAAGGCTGACACTTGGCATCTTTTTGAGATGCGTGAGAATTCATTTAAAAGTCTTCCATCACACAACAAATAGATGAAAATGTACTGGTTCAGCTAAGGAAAATGAATTGTAATATGCATTTCCTGTGGCCCTGACATGAGATTTACCCAAGGTGTTATTCCATGTCCGTGTCCATGTGTTCCCAGGCACAGTCAGAGCTGTGCAGCACGAGGCTGTCCCTGTGCCCTGCTGATGGTGCCACCCTCTGCCCAGCCCCTGCCCCGAGCCACCAGGGCACGCTGCCTGCTCTGATCACACCTTTGTTGTGATGACATCAGATCTCATCATAGCCCCCTGGAAAAGACCCAGAAGGGCATTCAAAGCTGCTGATCACACAGGGGAGCCAGGGCAACTGGCTGCTGACAGATTTATAGGTTTTAGTCCAATTAAAGTGCTGTTTATTGCCTTTAGAAGGGGCCTGTTTGTTTCTAATTTTAGAAGTCAGTTTGGGAAGTGACTGCCTGGGCAGTAAGTTGTGAGTTTGGGACCTGAAATTTTCCAATAGCACTACTGTTGTTATTAACTAATGAGTATTATTAATAACTATTTGGCCTTGGACATCCTTCTTACAGGGCAGGGCAGGAATTTGGGACCCAGAGAACAACAACAAAATTACTTTTGCTGTGAAAGTGCTCAGCTTTGCTTCTCTCATCATAAGTTACATCTGCTTTGACCAGGACTGGATTTGTGTCCAGTTTCTCTTGCTTTCCACCCTTCCTGCCACTCTTCTTGGCTTTATGATCAGCATGGCAGCAGCCATCACCTCCAGAGCTGATGTGCCAGGTCAGGAGCAGCCAGCACTGGTTTGGGACTTGCAGTTGGTGTTTGAACCTGTTGCTCCTCTTCCTTGCACACCTTCTTTTCTGATTGCTCACATTTATCCATTTCATTTATTCATGTTAAAGAGGGGAAGAAGAATCAAGCTAAAAAAAGGGTACATTGTTCTAAATGATCAAGTCTATCTCTGGCCAGCATTTATGGCAAATTTGGATAAATAAGAAGTGCAGAAATAACAGAAATAACACTCAGAAGTGTTTGAGAGTGAAACTAGAGCTGGAATTGGGATGTATTAGTTCTGTTCACAAATTGGTGCAGTTTTGATGTGTGGTTGTGAGAAAGCCCCTTGGATGTCAGCTTTCCTACTATCTAGAAAACCTGGAGTGAGAAATTGTTATAAAACTGGGCTATTTATTTGTGCAGTACTTTCAGAGCCTTTGGTGGAAGGTACTGAATAGCTGCACGCTTCCCTGTGGTTTATTAATCACACATTGATCACCACTGGCCAAAGGCAGTGACAAGTTTCCAGCAGGAGGAGACCCAACCCAAACACAGGATCCTCACGTTTCCAGACTCTCGCAGACATCTCTTCATGGAAAATCCTTTCCTTAGGATTTTTCCTCCTGAGAAGCTGAGAGGCCTCAGGAACAACATGTAAACAATGGTTATCTGCTGCTGTGGAATGCAACAGGTGCATCTGGGATTGGTCTCATGTGGTTGTTTCTAATTAATGGCCAATCACAGTCAGCTGTTTCAGACTCAGAGAGTCGAGACACAAACCTTTGTTATTTATTCTTTCCTTTCTATTCTTAGCTTAGCCTAGCCTTCTGATGAAACGTTTTCTTCTATTCTTTTAGTATAGTTTTAATGTAATATATATATTATAAAATAATAAATCAGCCTTCTGAAACATGGAGTCAGAGCCTCATCTCTTCCCTCATCCTGAGACCCCTGTGAACATGGTCACACCAGACCTTGGGAGGTCCATGTGCTGAACTCAGAGCCAAAGCTGGCGTTGCTGCAGAAAGCAGAATGAAAACCACAAGTCTCCATGCAAGCCTTGAAGTCTCAGTGAGAAGACAGGGGCTTAACCCCATCTCCTGCCTGGCGGTTCTTAATCCCCTGTAGGAATGTGACATCCCCAAAAAGCTTGGGGTGATGAAGGGTTCATTGCCAGAACCCATTGAGATGTACCTTTCCTTCTCCCCTGAATCATCTGTGACAATATTTTAGCTGGGTTCTGAGAGCACAGGGAAAAAAAAAAGATGAAAGGGAACTTGAATCAACACTATCTCCTGTGATAGAAAGGGCTTTAAAAGTGCCTGAAGATATCTTTGATTGCACACTGTTTGGGCCATATGCCATCCTTTTATTACTTATCCATGTATTGGAGAGGTCACTGATGTTCTGTTGAAAATAAATTTTTTCTTTTGGCCAAATCCAAAGGTATTTTTAGCAGAAAAATAAAAGGTTGAAATTATTAAATTACTTTTTTCCCCTCAAATGATCCCTTCCTCCCCTAGGTAGAGAAAAGCAGATATTTTACGAGAAAATTTGGAGCTAAGTGGAATATAAATATCTGCTGAAATATTTTTGAAGTCAACTTTTTGCCTATGGCTATTCTTTTTGTCTAACATACAGTAACTCCTTGGGAGCCTCTCTTCTGTAAACAGGATTATTACTAAAAATATACTAGAAAGTAAGAATGCCAGAAGGGGGAAATGTAAATTCACCATTTTCTTTTATCCTAGCCAGATCACTTCATTGGGCTAATAGCCAGGAAGGCTCAAATACAAATGGATCCTGCACAGACCACACCAGATGGAAAAGATCTGAGCTGGGCAAAAAGCTCTTTGTTGGAAGTTGCACTTTTGGGTGAAATAATTTCAGAAAGGTAGAGCATTAAGCAAAGGATCACCTCCATCCTTTCTGTGGACACATTTCTGTGCTGTTTCAAAGGAAAAGTTGTGACTTCTTGCTCATGTTGTCATGGATGTATATTCTTTCTAGCTCTCTGAAAATCTTCCTTTTCCAGTGAGGTTGGGCCTGTGCCTCCCTGCACAGTGAGGTTGGGTCTGGCCCTGCCCTCCCTGCAGGCTGTGGGCTCATTTCAGACCAGGTCTGCAGGGACCTGGCACCTTTGCCACGTTTAGATGGGCAGGAGGAAGAGGGAGGCAGCAGTGATGGAGAAGCAGGGTGAACCTCTTGCTGTCAAGCACCTCTAACCTCCCTCTCATGAGTTAATGCCTTTACAGCCCTGGAAAAAAATAATGAAATTATCCATGACATCAGGTTTCTTTGGGATTTCAGTGCAAGACTCCTGTAGGCTTTTAACAGGAGCTCAATGGAAAAAAATGTTCCTATGCATCGGGGAGAATAACTCCTGGGCAAGTGACCAGATTCCCTGTTTTACACCGTTTGCTGCCCTGCCCTGCTGTGCTGCCACTGAGGTGCCTCCGTGCCCTCTCAGCAGCAGGGGAAGTCAGCACCAAGAGGCAGAGCAACAACAACAGCCCCATTTTCCAGGGCCAGAGGAAAGAACAGTTCCAGCAGCAGCAATTCACAGTCCCAACAGGAATACAGCACTTAGGCCTGGTATTGGAGCATATTTGCAGACCTTCTCATGCCCAGTGGTGTTTTGGGGAGAATCCACTGCCTGGGCATGGCATTAATGCACAAAGCTATTCTTTTTGTCTAACATACAGTAACTCCTTGGGAGCCTCTCTTCTGTAAACAGGATTATTACTAAAAATATACTAGAAAGTAAGAATGCCAGAAGGGGGAAATGTAAATTCACCATTTTCTTTTATCCTAGCCAGATCACTTCATTGGGCTAATAGCCAGGAAGGCTCAAATACAAATGGATCCTGCACAGACCACACCAGATGGAAAAGATCTGAGCTGGGCAAAAAGCTCTTTGTTGGAAGTTGTACTTTTGGGTGAAATAATTTCAGAAAGGTAGACCATTAGGCAAAGGAGCACCTCCAACCTTTCTGTGGACACATTTCTGTGCTGTTTCAAAGGAAAAGTTGTGAACTCTTGCTTGTGTTGTCATGGATGTATATTCTTTCTAGCTCTCTGAAAATCTTCCTTTTCCAGTGAGGTTGGGCCTGTGCCTCCCTGCACAGTGAGGTTGGGTCTGGCCCTGCCCTCCCTGCAGGCTGTGGGCTCATTTCAGACCAGGTCTGCAGGGACCTGGCACCTTTGCCACGTTTAGATGGGCAGGAGGAAGAGGGAGGCAGCAGTGATGGAGAAGCAGGGTGAACCTCTTGCTGTCAAGCACCTCTAACCTCCCTCTCATGAGTTAATGCCTTTACAGCCCTGGAAAAAAATAATGAAATTATCCATGACATCAGGTTTCTTTGGGATTTCAGTGCAAGACTCCTGTAGGCTTTTAACGGGAGCTCAATGGGAAAAAATGTTCCTATGCACGGGGAGAATAACTCCTGGGCAAGTGACCAGATTCCCTGTTTTACACCGTTCGCTGCCCTGCCCTGCTGTGCTGCCACTGAGGTGCCTCCGTGCCCTCTCAGCAGCAGGGGAAGTCAGCACCAAGAGGCAGAGCAACAACAACAGCCCCATTTTCCAGGGGCAGAGGAAAGAACAGTTCCAGCAGCAGCAATTCACAGTCCCAACAGGAATACAGCACTTAGGCCTGGTATTGGAGCATATTTGCAGGACCTCTCATGCCCAGTGGTGTTTTGGGGAGAATCCACTGCCTGGGCATGGCATTAATGCACAAAGCCTGTGTCATGCTCGCAGTGAAACAGGATGAATTCTGTATCCCACACACCCCTGAGATGGGCTAGGGTCCCAAACTGAATCCCTTTGTAATACCCAGGGGCAAAAGTGATCCCAGAAGCTGCTAACACACTGAGCCTCTGCAGTAAAGACCTTTTAAGTAAAATCCAGGCTCCTTTTCCTGCTTAAACCCAGTGTAACTGAAAATACAAAAGAGCCACAACTCATAGAAGTCACTTAAATCTGCAGCTGATGCTTCTGAGCCTTGCTGGGCACCTGTTAATATGACACAAATCCTGCTGACAGGTAACTGTGGGCACAGAGCTGTCCCTGTCTCAACCAAATCTGGATTACACACGAGTTCTTGTGTTAAATACTTAGGAGCATGGCTTATCCAAGTCTCTCCACAGCCCTCGGGAAGCAAAAAGCAAACCAGTTTCTGTCTCTTTCATCAAAGGGACTACCTGGGCAGCCAGGCAGTGTTTTCCTTGGAGCTGAAGCCCAGAGGCAGCTGGACATGCCCAGAGCAGCCCTGCAGCCCTGTCATGCAGGCAGGGCTCTGGGTGTGTGCACTGGGCTTCACTGGGCTGCTGCAAGTGTTGGAATGCTGGGGGACACACGACAGATGATGGACTTCGGACCTGGCTAACAGAAGAGATTTGATAACAGGATGCCTTGGCAAAAGCAAAAGGAACTTTGAAAATGAGATCTGGATTGCAAGAAGGTTAAATCAAACAGGTTTACTGGAAAATGAAAATCCCATTGAACTCTGCAAGCAAGAGATGCTGTTGTATGCATAATTTGTGTATGTGATTTTAACCTAATCATTGCAGTACACATTATTAGTCTCCCTGAAATAGTATATAAGCATTTGCATCCCACAAGAAATGGGATTCTCATCAGTGAGTCAGTCTCCCTGTCTGTCTCCATCACTGACAGCAAGGATGGCCAAAGGGCAGAGGTGGCACTGGGGTGCCCAGACATTGCACAGGCAGTGCCAGGATCCAGCCTGCCCACGGCCAGGAGGGAGCTGCTGGGGCAGGCTGGGCTCAAGAGAGGGAAGCATCTCTCAGTGGGGTGTTCAAGCAGTGGCCCCCGCACTGGAAATGAAGTTCACAAACTCCTGAGCTCTTATGTCAAATGAAATACTTGGCTCAGCTGGGCTTTCTGGCTGACCAAGGCGCCTGTGCTGATTTGTTTCAAATACCAAGCACCAAACAATGCTAATATGTGAAAAAGTTCAGCTTACATTTGTCATAGACATGTTTTATGAAAAATCCTTTTGTTAGGATTTTTCTCCTGAGAAGCTGAGAGGCCTCAGGAACAAAATGTAAACAATGGTTATCTGCTGCTGTGGGATGCAACAGGTGCATCTGTGATTGGTCTCATCTGCTTGTTTCTAATTAATGGCCAATCACAGTCAGCTGTTTCAGACTGTCTGGTCAATCACGGGATTTTATTTTCATTCCGTTTTTTCCTATTCCTTTCAAGCCTTCTGATGAAATCTTTTCTTCTATTCTTTTAGAAGAGTTTTAATATAATATATATCATAAAATAATAAACCAGCCTTCTGAAACATGGAGTCAGATCCTCGTCTCTTCCCTCATCCTGGGACCCCTGTGAACACCACTACACGCATCCATGCTGTGCTGTCTAGTGAGCTGGAAATGTGGGAAGGTTCCCAAGTGAGGTAGAAACTGAAATCCTTTTATACATGGAAAAAACTCATCTTACAAGGGAAAGGCCCAGGTCTGACCAAATGGAAGGTGTACTGTTCTTTAGCCAGATTCAGCAGGAATTAATGAAAGCTGACTTAAAAGGCTCAAAAATACAATGTGATTCTATACCTTTCTTTTTTACCCAGGTGCAGCATCTTTCCCTGCCCCCCTTTCCTCTATAAGAGAGAAATGCAGCTCCATGTTCCATGGCCTGCTGGATGTCTCAGGCACTGCTGACTGAAATAAAAACCTTATTATTTTTCTGCCCTTTTTCTTTTTGCTCTGTTTTAATATTAAATGCCAGGGAGATTGGTAAAGATTTCAGAAAAACAAATTGACATTTGGCCTAATAAAACATTGTACACAGTTTTTCCTTTCTGCTTTGACTTGGCAGAAGAGTGCGTGAAAGCTCAGAGAAGAAACATTCCATTTAAATATTCCATTTTTCCTGGAGGGAGGCAGGAATCCATTAACATACAGTGCTGGAGCACAATATCCTGATACGCCCTTAAAAACTGACACAAAAATGTGAAATCTGTACATTAAAATTAAATTCAGAAATCACAAATGTGGTGGTGGTAGCAGCTCTTCTAAGATTTATTGTTGTCAGCACCCACAGTTTTTTCATGTCGTATACAACAGTTCCCTTTAAAGCTCCAACTGAGGGAAGCATGCAATCAAGAGAAAGTCTTAGATTTGTGTTTTTAAATGAGGGGTTTTTTTTTGAGAAAAGTATATTTTAAAATGGTAAAAATGCACCTTCAAAAGGGAAATTAGGCATAGCCACAAATTTATTACTAAGCTAATCACACATGTTTGTGGATTTCACTCCTTTCTCTTTAAAACATTTTGGTATTGGCAGTCTTAAAAAATTGCCTCTCAGCTTTTTGCTTTGGGGCCACATAGTGAATGAACAAACCTCCCCACCCCTCTGCAGCCTGGTTTCTCCACCCCAAGAGCTGAGCAGGCCCCCAGGCCAGGTTTTAGCTCTCTCTGCCTCCCAGATGACAGCCCAGGGTTCCCCCAGGGTCTCTGGTTGGTGTCCCTGAGCTCAGTGCCCTCTGCTCCAGCCCAGACCCCCAGCACGACCCACCGGGCGCTGCCACCATTCTCCACCTACTAAATAATGGGGATGAGCAAAGAGGAAATCAGCATTTCCTTGGTGCCTTCCAGGAGAGGAGGGCTGGATCTGGCTGCAAGCAGCCCTTCCCCACTGCTAAAAAAGCTGGGCTTCTGCAGGAGCTGCAAAATGACATCTTATCAACCCCATAACCCAGGGGTCAAAACCTCCCGTGATGGCTCTCAGCAAATTTCTGTGGCAAACTGGTGGGGGGAAGAAAATAAAATTAATAAAGGAAATAAAATTAATGTTACTACTGAAATAAATGACAGAAGGCATTGTGGTTTTATTCCCTAAAATCATCCACTTCTCAGCTTACTGGGCACTGCCAGTTTACCATAGAGCAGATGGCTGCCATTTTGCATGGCTTTGGCTCTGTGAGTTGATGATACAGGTTTTTTTTACAGGCTTTACAGGCTACACAGCATTAGCCAGGGCAGAACCCTGGAAGATGATAAAAGGTTTGAAGTAAAAAAATGTTGATAATTTTAACCTGCATAGCTGGAAATGGGCCAGTGCCATGGCTTTGGCAAGACCTGTGGCTCTTGAATTTGGGAGCAGGAGTGGAAATTACAGCAGCAGCAAGCAAGAAGCCCAATGGATGTAAAGGAACTGAGCTGTTCTTCCTGGAAAATAGAATTTAAAAGTAAGGATTGAAGAAATGAAGGTCCTGCCTCTCAGCCCAGAGGAGCAAAGCCAAGGAGTGCAGGAGCGGGGATTGCAGTGAGAGATGAGATTTGCTTCCATCAGCTCCCAGAGGAAAGGGGAGAGGAGACCCTGAATGCAGCCCTTGAGAGGGGAGCACAAAGCACCCCTGAGAGCTGCTCCAGCTGCATTCCAGGGCTGGGAGTGCCAGTCCTGCTCCCTGCCCAGTCAGCAGAGGACACTGCACTGCAGCATCTGCCACACTCCTTCGGTTCGACCTTAAAAACAGGGCACAGACAGGAGTGTCAGAAGAAAAACTGCTTTTACTTCTGTCTGCACTGAGTGAGCGTGTAAACAGCTACTGGAACCCAGCAGAGGAGGGCTGTCAGCCTGGCAGAGCCTCGGTCAGATTTTCAGCTGATGTAAATCAGGAGGACTCCGTTATTAGCACTGAGCTGGCTCACAGCAGCTGAGGCTCTAGCTGAGCCACTGAAGTGGTAAATAGTGCTGACAGCAAGTTGTGGCTTCAACAACCTTAAATGAACTCCATTAAGTGCTCATTTCTGGAGAGAATGTTGTTGAAACCTGGAAGTAAGTCTTTCAAAGGTTTAACATATTTGTCTGTTGTAGAGGGGTTTATTTTGAAACCAGATGCACTGAGCAGCTCAGCGTTGCTCCACATGGCAGCAGAGGCAGCATAGCAGGGATGGATCCTGCTCTCTCCTTCCTGCTGAAATTGGGAGTAACCTCTGCAGAGGCAATGTCATCACATTAGTGTCAGGGGGACCAGAGGTAGGGCAAGTGTGAGCAATTCCTTCCAGGGAGATGGAGATGATGACAGCCTAAAACCTATCTGAATAATTGAAAAATGTTGGTGATGTTGCATTCTTGGAAATAAAACTGGCAGACGTTCCACAGAAAACTCAGAGTAGCTGAAACAATTGATCATGACAGGGTTGAGTGAAGAAATGAACAGACTCTGTGGGTTTGAGCGACTCACAGGCAGTTTTAGTAAAAGACAGAGTGGGCAGGGGCAGAATCAGGCAGCAAAAATCTGGAGAGAGCAACTTAGGGTGAAGTTTGCCACATGGGTGAGGCAGGGGAGAGCTCAGGAGGTGGAGCTGGCCACAGCAGGAGCAGGGATGGGGCTTCAGGAGATGGGGATGCAAGAGAACATCCCAAGGGACTGATGTGCCACACAACTCACAGCCCTGACATCAGGCTGGAGATAGCAAAGGGCTTTCCCTGCCTTGATTTCTCGAGTACTTGAAGATGTGCCTGCATCATATTTTTACAAGGAGTGAATTTCACTGCAGCTGTGCTGAGGGAGAAGCGTGCTGGTGTTCCTAACCCTGGCAGTGGGGTGTCCAGTGCTGCTCTGGGAGCACTGCAGAGCCTTTGGGTAAAGCAGCCCCTGCCTGGAGCAGCCAGGGGAAAGCAGCATGGTGGGAACAGAGTGAACACATCCATTTCCAGGTGAGGCTCCACCTGCTCCTCATCACCAGCAGCCCCAGGGGCCAGGAGGCTTTGTGGTTCAGGGGATGCAGTGCTGGGTGGATGGTTGGACTCTGGATGACTTGAAGGTCCTTTCCAACCTTGATATTCTATGGTTCTACAAAAACATTTTTCACAAGCCAGGCAGCAGAAGGTGAATTGGCTTCTAGAGCCCTGCTTGACTCTAGTGCTGGTTCATTCAAGTGCCACAGCCTTTAAGAGAGATGTTGGAAAAGAAGCTGGCTGCCTGGAATCACAATAGAGCGAGTGGACATGTTCCATCACTGCATTAATGCTCCTCACCAGCCCACATTCAATTCCTTGGCCCGATCCAGCAAAGGACAGAGGCATCTCCAAGAAGAATTTCAATAGAATTCAAGAGAATTACAATGGAATTACACAACAGCACAGAAGATATAATTTATTGGTTATTATGGCTTGTATTTTGTGGATTCTAAAAACACTCAGCTGAGTGTAAATACTCCAAAAGCCATTGGAGTCCTTTCCCTCTCAGAGAAAAAAACCACCCAAAACCCCAAAATCCCAAAAACCCAAAACCCCAAAAACCCAAACAGGCACATACAAAGCTCTACTCAGTGTATTTGTTGTTTATTCATTCAACAACCCTTTAAAAGTGACACACAGATGTGTCAGCCCACAAGTTGTTCCTATCTCAGAGAGGTTTCACTGCAGAGTCAGGCTGCAGAAAACACAAACCCTCAGTTAGAGGAAAGAACAGGTGACAGAGGAGCTTTTGCTCAGAATGCAGGATCTGCTTTTTCTCTCTTTCTGCCATTCCCAGCACAATTGTGGCCCCCGGCTCTTGGGCTTGACTACAGTAGAAATTATAAACACCAACAATACAATAAGGTCTAAGATATTTTAAGGTTGGTTGTCTGGAGGAAACCATTAGGCATCCATCATGTGGCAGTGTGAACACAAGCTCTGTATGCCTCAGACTGGGAGGTTTTTTGGTGAGTTTTCAAAATTTTCAATTGAAATATGCAGTTAAAATGGCATGTCAGTTATCTCTGTGTTATTGATGCTGTTTTTCACACTACAGGCATATTTATTGTTGGGGAATCATAAATACTTTTCATTTTTTTATCCTGCTTTGCACTGTATAAGGACAGAGACATTTCTTTGATTATGAAAGCCTGGTTCGGTTTGGTTTTATCCCCCCCTCCTGATTTCTTGTTGACATGAATAGTCTTTGTCTTTTCTTTTCCCACGTTGCTGGAGGATGGTAGCAAAGCCATTAATGGATTTGGACCAGCAACACCATTTACAGACTGGGAGGCCATGAAGAAAGTCTCATTCTTCACTACTGAGGCCTGATACTAATTCACCAGTTAATCCATTGCACCAGCTTTGCTGCCACAGATGCAGGGATTCCAGGCACAAATGAGCCACTAAACGATAAAAAGTCTTTAACCTGATCAAATGAGAAAAAATAATAAATCATCTCATGCAGATTCCCATATCAGATCCTAGAAAAGATATTTGCCTTACTGACACGTAGCAAAGACCATCATGTCAGTATGCATTGCACAGAAAAATATCTTTATCTTACTGTAGGCAAGTATTGCAGCTAAATTATTTTTATAATTTTCAGTGAATATGAAATCAGAAAAAAAGACCCTGGCAAACAAATAGAAAATTGTAGGTTTTTAGTGAGCCTCCAAATGTAGATGTCCAGCATCCTGTCCAAACCATGAAACAAAATAATAAAAATATCAGTTAAAAGCTGCATGGACAATCAATACTGAAATGTGACACCTTTTAATCAGGGGATATTTTAAAAAGCCTTGGGAGAAGGAAAAATAAAAAGGAAAGGGAAAAAAAGAGGAGTTTTTAATTGCAAGAGCAATATCTGGCACTTGGGAAGTTGAAATCAACTTCTGAAATCCAGCTCCCAAAAGAAGTATGTCAGAGTTAGGCTGCTGTTAACCAACAGAGTTTGTAGCGCTCTTAGATTACCATTGAGATACAGGGCCTGTTTATTTAAGTGAATTCATGTGGTTTATGAAGTGAATTCCTGTACTTTTTATGCTCAAAGTGCAATAAGGATCGTGAAGTACCCCGTTCAGAGAATTCCATTCAGACCTATGGCACAGCACCACCTGCAAACAAAACCTTCCTGACCACAACCTCTCAACAAACCCTACAAACAGCCACCCTAAAGCTATTACAGTGCAGAGGCAGCCACTTCCCCAAATCTGAATGGTTCCAGAGAAGATAAAATCATCCAAGCCAACTGTTACTTTGCATTAAATTTCCCTTAGCCGCTGTGCATTATTGCCAAACCAGAGTATGTTTTGGGGATTTTTAAACCAGTTTTGTACAGCTCTGAACCTCCCTCCAGAGCTCCAGCACATCCTGCACTGCACTGGGGGTGCTGGGGTGATGGGTCGGGCTGGAGCTCTTGTTGTGCACCCAGGGGCTGGCTGCTGCTGAATGGGCACTGTGCAGCAGCTGGGATGGAAACAGGGGTGCATTTTGCCGTTCAGTCAGCTCCTCAGGAGCAGTGCTTTGGCTCCTGAGTCATGCCTTGCTTCTTGAGTGCTGCTTGCTCTTTCGTGTGACCCCATGGGACAGCTCCCTCTCATGAGATTTCACAGAATCACTGGGTTGGAAGAGATTTTTAAGATCCTTGAGTCCAACCCAACCCCAACCCCTCAACTCAACCCTGGCCCCCAGTGCCCCATCCAGGCTTTGTTAAACACACCCAGGGATGGGGACTCCAGCACCTCCCTGGGCAGCCGTTCCAGAACTTGATCACCCTTTCTGTGAAAAACCTTTTCCTGATATCCAGCCTGTATTTCCCTTGAGGCTGTGTGCTCTGGTTGTGTCAGTGCTGCTGGAGAAAGAGCCCAGCCCCAGCTGAGCACAGGCACCTTTCAGGAGCTGTGAGAGTGATGGGGGCAGCCCTGAGTCTCCTTTTCTGCAGGCTGAGCACCCCCAGCTCCCTCAGGGGTTCCTCTCAGGGTTTGTGTTCCCAGCCCCTCTCCAGCCTCTGGCTGTGCCAGACTCCAGCTGTGGAGCACAGAAGGAGCCAGAGCTCCTTCCCAAAGCCAGGGAGGGAGAGCCATGGTGTGCAGGGAGGGAAGGGAAGCAGGGCTGGGTGCTGCAGGAAAATCTCCAGCTAAACCACCATCTTCTGTGCATGATTGCCTGTGCTTAGCTCATTCAAGGGAGTATTTTTCCAAATAAGAGGATTTTTGCTTTCAGATTAAGTGATTTCTAGATGGTTTTACCCACAGCAAATCAGCAGGGGGTGAGTTTAGCTGCATTTTGCCTACTCCAGAGAAAGAGAAGCTCACTCTTCTGAAAATCATCCACTAAATTAATGAAGACATGAATCTACATTAGGATGAACTTATTTAGCTTATTAAAGCCTCTCTCAGATCATTTCCCTCTGTGTGTCTCTACATCACAGGCTCTTCTGTTTGTAATTTCCAAAGCTGAAAAAAAAGGGGAGATTTTATCTTTTTTAGGGGTTACCCTCAGCTTTCAGCAGCCAGAAGCAATATGTACAGTAGTCAGCCTAAAATCCCATAGCAAGATTAGAGACCACGCTGTATGCAGTTATTACAATAATGACAACTTCACCTCACTCATAATTCATAATCTGAGGTGTGTGCCACTGTTAGGAAGGAAGGAAGAACCTAAATGTGATGCCAGTTTATGTTCTGCTGTGTTGGACTTTTTACTGGAATCTTTGTTTTATAAAGTTTTGGCTAGGGTCATTCTTACTCTCCTGAGGGAAATAAAATTTTTGTCAATGCCAGTTTCTTTGACTCCCATTGTTTTCACTGTCTTTGGGAACAGATCCTTATTTTTTTCTTTATTTTTTAATTCTCTTTTACATCCTCCTATCTAGTGAATAGTCTGATGCAAGAAATCAGCAAAGGGAAACTGCATTGGTGGAAAATAAGGAAGTTATAAAAAAGTTACAGAGGCCATTTCAGGAGAAAGCAGAACAATTTTCTGTAGAATGAAGATGCACACTGTTCTTTATCCTGAAAGACACACAGAATTTTTCTGCTGTAACTGGGCTGAGGTTCCCCAAAACCTCCTGCAGTTTTCACACTGTTGAAGTAGGAAAAGCAAGAAAGAAATGGAGGATGACATAAATGACACATTCTAATCTGTGCTTCAGGTGTGCAGCCTCTCACACCTCTCTCCCCACAAAGAGGACACAGTGGACATATCTGTGGGCAAACTTGCCTTAAAAGGACCCACAAGTAAAACAGAATTTTCCCAGTCCGAACAAGAACTTCAGCATTGCAATTAACTCCAGTTAACCACGTACTCGTGACAGAGATTTTTTGAATTCAGTGTTGGCAAATTAGGCTCCTTCTAGAAATTTCTAGAGGAAAAAAAATATAAAATTCTTTTGCATTCATTCACACCTGGTGTTCCTGGGTTGAACAGAATTTTAGAAATGAGCTGTCATAAATTCTGCAGCCCTGTAAATGCCAGTGGGGGCAGAGTGGCTTTTAGCCAGCAGTCCGAGGACTCCTGGCAATGGTGGAGATGCTCCAGCCCTGAAGAGCTGCCAGTCTCACCCCAAGAGCATGGGATGCCCCTGGTCCTGTGGGACCTGTGGGGTTTTAGTGCAGGGTATGGACCCACAGGGTGCAGGATGCTCCTTGGCTGCTCTTCCACAGCACTTTGTGCTTAGTGACCTTGCTTTGATAACTTTTTTCCTTTGCTTTTTTAAAAAACTTTTTCCCCCAGCT
The DNA here is from genome assembly GCA_024865655.1 of Emberiza elegans. NCBI lineage: Eukaryota > Metazoa > Chordata > Aves > Passeriformes > Fringillidae > Emberiza > Emberiza elegans. The sequence continues at coordinate 6,708,333 of JALJVW010000241.1, forward strand.
ACACTTCTGTCAAATCGCAGGTCCTACCTGAAGTTTTGCACCAAACTGAGGGAAAGCACCAAGATAATCTATTTGTAATAAAATACTTTTCCCTCTCTTTAGTAAACTCAGTGGTTCCCTGTGAAAACAAACTCTTTAGTTACTCAGGTGTGACTAGTCACCATATTAAATCACCATATTGCCGCCTCAGTGTAGTAATACATTTATGTTAAATTGCATTTTAGAATAACTCTTCTCTTGCTGACGTTTAATTTTGCACAGGAGTAACACTATCATAAAAGAACACAGGTGTAAAAATATTACATTTTTAGTAATTATGTACTGTCCATTACAACTAAAAACTAGTAAAACTATCAATATTTCTCAAAATTGCCTGGAATTACTAAGTTAAACATTTAAGGAATCATCTAAGAGCTGTTTTGTGGCATAAATGTGTGCCAGCTACGCTTGACCACTTGCTGAGGCATTTTTTAAAAGTGAAATTAAACTTTGCAGAGGTAACCAGTGTATTTTAACACTGTAACATTTACATTGCTAAAATACAGCTCAGTTCAATGCAGGAGAGCATCAGGAGAAGGAGAGACAAAGAGGAGTCACAGGTTTGGTGAATGCCACTTTGATAAGTTTGTGTCTTTGGCTTTCACATGTTCTTTTGGCCTCCCAAATGAAGCTCAGATTCTTCCAACAGGAACAGTTATCACTGCAACACCTTTCAGTTCTTGTGGTTGGGGTGTTTTCTTTTGGCCTGGACTTCCCCAGATACTGCTGGAACCAATGTGGTTCCTCTACCCTGACTGAAAGAAAAAGTTTACAATATGGAGAAGCAGCAATAAAGGCATTCCTCCCAATAAAAGGGCTCAATTTGTTTTTCCCCCAGCAAATTTTATTTCCAAATGCACATGCCCTGGTAGGACCTGACCCAAACATGTCAAAGGCCTCTGGGTGGATTCTTCCAATTGAGCATGAGCCAGGTGAACGCTGGATGTTTAAAGCTGAACAAATCCTGAGGTTGCTGTTCTGGTCCATGGAGCAAGGAGAAGCAACCATGACTCACCTGCTGTAGGTACCTGCTTCAGGGTGGCATGAACCCTCCCCTGGATCATCTCACAGTCTCACTCACTGGAGACTCTATTTCCCCATGAATGGAGAAATGCCCCTATTCGATAACCTGTTGGTTACCTTGTTGTTAAACCACTCTGGCAAAGCTCTCAGAGATTAATTCCAGCCTGTTTTGTCATTGGCTTGGGTTAGACTCTGGATCCTTCAAGTTCCACTCCGAAAAGCCTCCACTACATCAAATTAAGGCAGAAGAACCTTGTGGTGACCCAGCTGAGATATGGGAGAGCTGACCTCACCAGTAGGTGAGGCAGGTGTCAAGGTCAGTGGGGTAATGTGTGCTGTGATGAGAGCCTGTCTCTGTTTGTAAATGTAAAACATCAGGGAGCCATGGCTTCATTCTAGCACAGACCAGATTAGACCATTTTTACAATAGAAGTTTTCATAGGCTAGAAAATATTACTTCCCCTTTCATCACTCTAAAAGACTATTCCAGAGGCCAGACAAAAATCTGCACTAAACACCAGCTGACTTTGAATTTTGGCTTCCATGCAGGGGCCCATAATATCTTTCCTAGGCTAGCAAGAGTCAGTCCATTCAGTCTTGATGCTGTGACACTCAGACTTTACTCTGCTGTTTGTTATTTGGGCCATTGCTCTTGTCTCAGAGCCTGAGCACGGGGATTGTGGATTGTGTTGTACCAGGCTAAAAGAGCTGGAAGAACAGCTTCTCTCACAAAGTGACAGCAAGAGCTGAGGTTTTCTCCAGACCTGAGCTGTAGCAAGGCTGCAACAGCAGCACTGTGTCGTAGCACACCCTCCTCCTTTGGGCAGACGTGTCCAAGGTGAGGCAGAAGATCTGGGGTGTTTCTCCTCCCTTCAAAATGCTCAGTGACTGGGGAGGCTCTCCAGAGCTATCACAGCTTCCCAACTCCATCTTCTCACTATTGCTTGCCCTCATGATTTTCTCTGCTCTGTTGGCATTTCAGCACATCTGAACCTCTTAGATTTCCCTTTGTCCTTATTTTTCTCCCTGATTTCTCTCAGAAATTCTCCCCACGTTGTTATCTGTGGCTCCCATCTCTGCCTTGTTGCTGTTCCTTTGCCCGAGCTGCAAGTGGTTTGCATGGTGGTTTCTCCTGTCATGTTTTTATCAGGCATTCTCCAGTAACATTCCTGCATTTGCCCATTTCTGCCCAAGGTTTTGTTTACCTTCTGTATCTGCTCTGGGTCCACATGTTTTGGGGCTGTTGGATTTCTCATAATTGCACGGTTTGGGTATTTTTTTTAAAGGGTTGGGGTTTTATCTTGCTAAGATGTATGTTTCTCTTTTCTTTCTGCATTGGCCTGCTCATTTAAAAAACTTTCTTTTAATCAAATGAAAGAAATTAAAAATGAGGAGGGAAAGCCCAAGAATTTAAATTCCAGTCCTCTTTCTACCACAAGGAACCAAGAATTCTTTCTATTTAAGACAATCACAGATTTTATCATTGTGACTGGTTTCCATTAACTTTGTAAGTAGAAAGACATTTAGCAAAGTTGAAAGCTGTCTCTTACATGATGACAGACTTTGCCTGTTTTAATATTTTTGCTGGTTAACTACCAAATCCCAAGTCTACCACTGTCTGCAGCCAACATTTAGTGTTCACTACTCCTCTGGCAAGAAACATGACTTAGAAATATCTCTTTCCTACTAAGCTTTTGAAATGTATAGTGTTTTGTGTTGGAAAAACAACAGTCTCAACATGTGAAAGAAATTGCCACAGCAAGCCCCCCTGCTACAGAGAAAGAAACAGCAAAAGAAAGGGTGAAAAGTGTTAGGCAGAGATTTTTCCTTCAGTAAACACAAGACATGAGAATCTACTCTAATAAATACTGATGCATACACCTCAGGCAGGATGAACTGGTTATGTAGGCTGAGAAGCTGGTTACACCAATGATGGTGCCATCATTGGATGATGCCAAGAGGGATTTTCCTTCTGGAAGTCAGGACCCAGGTTAGTCATGTTGGAACCCTTACTGCTGTTGCCAGTGTGACAAACGAGGCCCTGGCACCTGGGATGTCACCTGCCCCCACACCTGGTGCCATGGCCACCTGCAGCTGCTCTCACTCCTCTCCTAGCTCAGGAAAATGGGAGCAATGGGAGCTAAAAGAATTCTGAGCAGGAATGTATGCGCCACTCTTCAGTGTGAGCAGCACTGACTGGATTACTGCCAGCTTCAAGCTCAGGTCCGGCAGGAAGGCACTGCCAGCCCAGTTCTGCTGTAATGAGTGAAAAAACATCCCCCAGGGAGAGCTATGTTGGTAAAAATGACTGTGTAAGTAGAGCAGATGTCCACAGAGCTGCTCCCAGCAGAGCTGGCTCACAGTGACCCCACAGAACCCAGTTCTGATGGTGCCTGGTGCTGATGCTGCTGGGCACAGGGAGGGCAGAGATGCTCACCTGAGCTGCCCAGTGCTGCTGAACTGAGACCCCTCATCCTCCGTCTGGTTTTCCCCTCCACTGAGGAAATCAGACAGGAAGTGAGGCATTTTGCTCTGCCTGCGAAAGGAGAAATTTGCTCTTTCTGGTTCTTCCATGCTGCAGGGTCCATCTGGCGCCAGTGACACAAGACAAATGTCCCAAATCACCTTCTGCAGCCACGCTGCCTGGTGCTGTCTATTTTAGACTGAAGGCCAGACAAGTCGGATTTAGATAGAGGGCAGAGAAGAGACACAATCTCCTCCCTTAACCCATATCCCACCTGCCCAGCTTTTTCTTCTTACAGTTTCTTGGGAAAGCTTTTCTGTTACAAGAAGTTTTTCTCTGATGTCCCTCTACACTGCATCTGCCTTCAGTATCTGAGTTTCTGAAAGGCTCCAAGGCTAGAAAAAGTCGAAAAAAAATCAAAGAAGGCCCATAAAGCTTTGCAAAATTCCTTTCAAGAGGGTTGCAGGGCTCAGCAGCAGCGATGGTGTGGAGTCACACGTGGAGTCTCCTCCAAGCCAGGCTGGGGAGGACTCAGGCAACCCAAGCATCACCTATTCCCACCCAAGCATCAGAACCACAGTTTTGGCTTTTCATCCTGAGTGTTTGCTTCTCCTCAGATACAAATGTTGCTAATTTCATTCTCAGTTTATTATCGAAAAAAGTCTTCCTTACTTAATTACTAGAAACAGAGAAACCATAATGTACTCAAAGCTGTGAAAATGTAATCCTGGATAATTTTCTACTCTCAGAGAAAAGTCACTAGGACTGATCTATTCTTTCAATCAAGTACACCCATTTAGTTTATTTTTAACATTCCTTTCATTATGTTATGAGCTTCTTAAGGATAATGAAATAATTGCTTGTCTCTTTGATTGATCTTTGTTTTGAAAGGGAACTTTAATAGTGTTATTTCTAGAGCAGGCTTACAATATAATACAATTAAAGGAAAACATGACATTAAAACACATTAAAGGACATGTTCCAATAATTAGACCTACAATTCTTGTCAACCAGAGCCCTGTGCAGGGAGGAGTTACTGTAAAAATTTATGAGGGAATAATTCATATTATTCTGCCTAATAAAGCAAATATATTAATAATGACATTTTATGGCATTGTGTAGCTGTGGCAATCAGTGAACAAGCTCCTTCCCCAGACTAGTCTGGAAAGCTGGAAACATGCAACAGGGGATCCCTGGCATTTTATTTTGTTAACATGAAAACATGTCAGTAGGAAGTGGTGCAGAGGAGAGCTTCGACAAGCTCTGGTTTTTCAAAACTGAGAATTTTAGTTTGCACAATTGTCTGAGATAGCAAATGGTGGGGGAATTCAAAACCTGATATCATTTGGTATATCTGAAATGTGAATGTTTATACAAGCAAATTAGAAGGCAAAATAAAAAGGGTGAAGAAAGCAGAGATCCTGAACTTGGATGTTCGTGCTGCCAGCCAGGAATTCTGTTGTGCTGATGATTAGATGTAAATGAGATAGTATGGGCAGATTACACTAAACTGGATAGGCAGGCATCTCCCAGAAGGAATTAAACAGAATTGGTCAGAAGAGCCTTTCACCCTGTTAGGACACTGACACAAGGGCAGGCCTGTAGAACTGGGGTCAAGGATTTTCTAAAATGTACTTTCTTGTCCACTTTCTGCAACCTTATTTCTCAGTAAGAGGGCTGAGATCCCAGATAATCAAAATACTCAGTTTTGGTGGGGTTTTTAAGGTCCAGTTGCATTCAATTTAAATATTTGGGGTTTGGCAACAAAGGATGGAATGGTGGAAATTTTTCACTTTTTTTGAATTCCTAAACCAAATAATGTTTTCTTCATTTAAGATCAGTGAAATCACTTAGAGGCTGCTTAGAGTGTGGTTGGATTTGTGCTGGACACACAAAATCTGCCTTGGAGGAAAGGACAAGTGGGTCTGGAGCATCCTAGGGAGCTCTCTGTGGATGCATGTGGCTCAATCCTCTGGTGAGGTTTCAGTGATTTTGCAGTGGTTTTTTATAGCAAATGCAGCTTCTCTAATGAGAATTAGTCTCTTTAACATCCACTCACACGTGGCACATGCAGTGCAAATCCACATCAGTGGTTGAGCAATATCTGGCAGGGTGATTTGGCAACTTAGGAGGGAAAGGGAAGACTCTAGAGTGAACTAAGAAGGTTTAGGTCATGCTCTGCACTTGTCCAAACTGGAATCACAGGTTTGATTCTTCTGCTTTGGAGAGGCTGGGACTCCCATTACCTCTGCTGTGTGGATGGCATCTCCAGAGCTCTGGGAGCTCTCCTGGCTCTAGGTACATGTGAAAAGCAGTTCCAACACGGTACTATCCAGAATTCAGAGCTCATGCTGGGAAAGGACAGTGTCCTTGTTTTTCAGGATGCCTGCAAGGCTGAGTTCGTGAACGCTGATGACGGCAATAATGCCTTTGGGAGAATCTTGGCACATTGGGACTGACTGTTTTTCTGATGGAGAGCTGAGATAGCAGGAGGAACCTTTATCCTCTGGCTGAGCAAGAACATCTTGAATCTGTTTATATGTGCATGAAAAAAATTAATCAAACCTCCACAGGCGAGATTCCTCAAGGATGATAAACACTCGGCTGGCTTAGGAGTCCTGCAGCAGCAGTATGGGTTAACCTGGAGAGCTGCTTCACTCCAAATACACTTGAGGAGCAAGGCTGTGGGGCTCACAGAGAGAAATATCACCAGGAGAGGTCCAGCATTTTCTGTGCACAGAGCAGGTACTGGGCCACTCCAGTTTTACCCACTCGGGTGTCTTTCACTCTCTGTTATTAACAAAGCCCACACATATTACTCCCCTCCTTGCTTTTATTTGGTGTCCCAGAGGTCAGAACCTGATCTCTGCCAGGATGAGTAAGGATCCTGGCTGGGTGGCAGATAATCTCTGAGTTTCAGTTTAAGGAGGATTATAGAGAAGTCAAACACAGCAATCAAACACTGGTTTCTCTGGGAGATGGCAGGGGTGAGAGCGAGCCCAGCCTCACCTCTGCACGACTGACACAGATGATGGGTGAATATAAAAGTGGTTTGGTTTAGCTGCGAGGTAAAACCGAGGCCCCTGCTCACTTTTGTTCCCCATCCCACCTTCCCTGCAGCCCAAGAACTGAGGAAAGCCCCAAGTGAGACAAGTAGCTGCTCAAACCTCTTGAATCATTCGCTCATCATTCCTACACAGCAGGATGCTGGTGACAGTTACCTCCAGGGGGGTGGATTCAAATCCACTTCTCCTGAGAGATTTGAACCTGCCATCTCCCACACCCTGGCTGAGTGCCTTAAATATTTGGTAGAGTATCTGGATATCCTCTACAGAGCTGTAAACCTAGGCCAAAAATAGTTTCCAGCTGCAACTCTATGACTGATTTGACCTGAGACTACTTGGGAAGGGGCGGGGGGTGGTGTCAAGTATTTTATTCACAGAAGAAAAATAATTGCCCTCCCCTATTAAGAAGACTGAAAGGAAGAAGCTCTGTTGCTACAGGAAATGAGAAATGAGATCTTTCAGACGAGGTTAGGAGGCTACACTAATAAACACCACCTTTCCCCAAGCTGTAGTTTGAAAAAATATAGAGTTCTTCTCCCTTTCTCCTTTTGGATATAGCCATGCACTTATGTTTGGGGTTTCAGGATGTCCTGGAGTCACAGCATGTTCTCATCATGTGCACTAATAATGACACACATTTCATGGCTGTGACCCCTGGGAGTGCAAGTGGGTGTCTCAAACACACCATGTCTTTCCAGAAAAAAATAAAGACCAAACAATCCACATTCAAATTATAGAATGATAGAATTATTTAGGTTGGAACAGACCTTTAATACCATTGAATCTGGTCTCCTAGGTTTTAAAAAGCACCAGAAGTCAGGCTTCTAGAATCATATTTAGGCTTATAAATAAATAACAAAATTTCACATGTGCCACATTCAGTTTCTCTGATTACACAGTTGCAGCTGGAAGGCCAACATTTTGGAAAATCAGCATAATTAGGGGCTTGAATGCAGACTTGAAGTAGAGATTTGCAAAGGGACTTAAGAGCACAATTTCTATGGAGAAAAGGTTTAGTGGTTCCACAAGCACAACTTTTAGGTATCCATTAGGAAAATCTCAGCTTTGCTGGAAACACCTCTGGATTCCTGAGATTTCATCCATTTGGCAGCCAGGCCCCAAGTTCTGTCGTCTGACCCGAGAAGAAGTCTACTGAGTTCTGTATAACTTATGTAGCCTTTCTTTGGAAAATAAATAAATCACTCAACTGGAAATACTCAAAAAAAGCTGGGCATATGTCCAGATACAGTATGCCTAGCTTAGTGGCAAAAAAAGTTACGGCACACATCCTACATTGTCAAGAACACTGAATGTTTTGGCTGCCCTAATAGAAAAACAATAATTCAATCATGTATTATAAAGGAATTTCCTGGAGAAGTTTGGCCCCACTCAATCATCCCATTAGATTTGTCCTTAATGTGGAAGAACAGCACATTAGATTCATTACATACATTAGGCCAGCTACGTTCATTTCCAGATGGGTTTCCGTAGAGCGGTCAAAATGCCTAAAAAAAGCATTTTGAATGCCTAAAAAAAGGCATTTTGAAGATGCATTTATATGTAACTCCTAAAGCATGATAATAACTCTGCAGTCTCACACCACTGCATGCCCAGTAATTCCTCCTTGCAAATGGAAGGACACATTTAACACAACTAGCTGTAAGTATTTTATAAATCAATAATGACAGGCCCACAGGGCTGGGATCATTGTTTTACTTTGCTGGCAGGGGCCCACAAGACTGGGATATTATGCAAAGAAGAGAGAGGATGTGTGAGGAGATAGTTATGCTAATATACAGCACTTCCTCCCTCCGTCTCTCCTCCCTGGAGTAACTGTCTTAACATTACACGTGGTGATTTGTCCTTGGCAGCTCCAAATTACCTACACCTGTTGGCTCTGGCACACTAAATAAATACCCCAGTAAAGATTTCTCTATTCACCAAGAATGAGGAAAATGCAGTTCAAAGTGCTCTGCTGCAGCCCTACAACCCTCACTGAAGTGTTTTAGCTACCTTTCAGGTGAGAGGAGCTACATCAGCATCAACACTTTTGAAAATAGGGTTGCAGAGTGATATATATGCAATTTTAGAGGTTTAGAACTCCCAGAGCCTTGCAGACTTGGTCCTGGCTGTGGTCTGGGACGGTGCTGCTGGGAAAGAGCCTTGTGCTCCCATGAGAGCCTGTGAGGGACTGTGCCTATGATGGAACAAAAACAAAAGCAAGGGAGGTGTGTCACCTCTGGAGACAATGATCTCTTCTCATGCAGCACTGGCTAGAATCCTTTTCTTTGAAGCTTCTCAAGGACCAGAACCTCTTGTGTTTGTGAAGTCTGGCCCTACACTGTGTCACTTTTTCCCAGCTGCCAAAACGCAGCTCTCAGCACACTCTTGGTGTTGACAGGATACCTTTGAATTTCTCAGGGTCCTTTAAATGTTTGCCCCTCACATTCTCCTTCATCTCACAAATGTGCCATGTGTCCAGCTTCTTCTCCCTGGATCACAGACCTGGATGCTGCTGGTCAGCCAAAGGACCAGTGATCACTTTCCATTGGGGTCCCAGGCCAGAGGAAGAGCAGAACTTTGAGGGGCAGCTCTTGTGAGCATCTCTCCATGAGAAAAGCAGAACTGCCTCTTCATGAGCTCATTGTGGGAGGTGGGTTTTGCTGTTCTGGTGTACAGTGCCTCCTCTGCTGATCCCACTGCACACCCTGCAGATGTGAAGGGATGGGTTGAGGTGCTATTTCAGTAAAAAATCACTCCTGAACTGAAATTGTGTAAAACTGCTCCAAAACCACTCATTACTTTAGTAATAAACTGTACTTATCTAAAAGACTTCATTTTTTGCTCTATGCTTTTGCACATGCAGGGTGCCCAACCCAGACCAGGACACAGTTGTGGTTATGAAGCATCACAGGGCAGCTGTCCCCACTCAGCTGCTATTGGGGGCCACTGCTCTGCCAGGGTTACCAGAGACGTGGAAGTTCCACAGCAGGGCTTTTGACTGAGGCAGGGATGGAGAGTTGTTAATTCCACACAGCAAACGACTGCAAACCATCACTCTGACTGTACTTGATGCTGGGAAAGGTTTTACTATTCTTGGATCTGCCACAAAAACATTTCAAGTTGTTAGAATGCCTGTCTCTGCAAAGAGGCAGGAGGCTCCAGAATTTCAGCTGTGCCAGTGCAAACAGTTTCCTCACCACCTTCACCCAAGTGTCTCCTAATGATACCCCTGGACCTTGTGCTACACTCCATTACACACATGTGAAATACATCTGCCTTCTATGCATGTGTAAATATACAGGCTTTGCATTCATGCATGTAATACAGGTATCAGCTTCCCAAAGTCCACAAGATCTGTAGCTTTACTGGTGCACAAGCATGTCCTCTGCATACTTAGAAATTGTATCAACAAAATGTGTGTGCCAAGACTTTTCAGGAAGGAACCTGAACCGGGTGACCAGCCAGAAATTTCAATAAATGCCCATAAAGTACTGGGACATGCACTGGAGCTGCGTGTTGTGCTCCTCCCCATGCCAGCAGCAGGGGCAGGCAGGATGCTCTGTGGTGGATCTCTCCTCCTGCACATCCAGAGTTTTTAAGGAATAACTCCTGTACCCTGCTGGGACAATTTGCCAATAATATAATTTTACATATGTTTGAACTGCTTCTGTGGTCTTAAAAAATGCTAAAAGCACACGTATTTGTAAAAACTCTGGGTTGCCTGATGTGCTGGAAACTTGCTAGGTGCCTATAATGTTTCAAACTGAATCCTTTCCCTGTTCAGGAAAACCTTGCCAGGTTTTCTGTAGTCCCAAGGGGTAAAGTTCTCATCTGTCAGTTCCAAGTTACTGAAACCATAAGGTTGAGAATATTACAATTATCAAAATCTCAGAAATGATAAATGGAGGGTCTATTTAGAATATTTTTCTATGTGATGAATCCAGCCCCCACTCTTCAAGCCCTGAGTCCTTTGTTCTGCACTGATGGAAATAGTTTCATACAATTTCCCATATCCCACAGGAACAGTTCACTGTGGTCATTACATTAATTAATCTTTTCTCTGAACTTGCAATGTCCCTAATACTAGATCTGTGTTTGTTGTCAAATCCCATCTGTAAATTTGTAAGTTTGTAGTTTTCTTCACCTTTCCTGACAGTCAACACCTTCCTTCCTCAGTGTCTTGTGATATCCAGAGGAAAAAAGAGGAAATTGAGATACAGGTCAACTAGACAGTCTTTCTGTATATCAGTTCCCTTTTATTGTTTATTAAAAATGGAGCAAACCTGATCTGAAAAGTGAAATCATTATTAAGCACACTGTTAAAACTAAGTAGCAATTTGTTGCTCTTGCTACAGGGAAGCTTGGCACATTTTTCTTTCTTGTGCATTTTCCAGCCTTATTTTTCTTATTTTTCTCCATCCCTTAACATCCACTGCAGGAGAGCAAAGCCTCTCCCCGAACAAAGCTCTGCAGACAAACTGGGATCAGAGGCTGCATTCTGATTTCCCGTATGTTAGAGAAAATACAGCATGATGCCAATTACTTCAGGGGGGAATGACTTTGGATTTATACCACTGTATCTGAGATCATAATTCTTCTCCTTGTGAGTAATTGGGGTCACGTGTCTTCCTTTTCAACCTCAGCACTGCAATGCCTACGCCTCATGCTGCAGGGTGAGTAGCCTGAACCATCCCAGATGACTGAGTCATGAACATTTTTTCTAGATGAATACATGAGAGTTTATATGAGAGCAAGTAATTGCTCTTCATATGTGCCTGGGATATTATTTCATTAACCAAACTACTCCCTGTTCATGCAGAAGCCCTAAAGATCAAGCAGCTGCTAGTGCCAAATTAAGTTTTCCTTGGGGTTAGAGCACAAAGCCAAACCTTTTGGGCCCTTTTTCATTACCTTACTCAATTTGTGGCTTTAGACAAACTCCCTGGGATCTCTGTGCATCAGTTACCTATCTATAAAGTTGAATGAAAGCTTGATTTCCAAGGAAAAAGAGATGTGAAAGTTAGGCATAAGGACACAAATTCTGTCCTTTTGCTCATACTGAAACAGTCCCAGGCTCTGTGTTCCTTGACTGTTTGGCTCCATGACATCAACAAGGAAAGCTGCACTTGGTGTAAGTTCACATGTTTACCCCTGTGCTCCAGGCAGGCAAAACACTCTGGAACAGGCTGAAATTCTCCAGTGAAAGCTGCCCTATAAATGCAAAGTGTTCTTGTGACTCGGGTTCACTCTTTGTTTGGGTACAGATTCAACATCTCACTTCCTTGGCTTATGAGACAGGTTGTTATTACAACACTCTTTCCTACCTCCTAACACCTACTTAAACAGAAATCCCTTCTTACTGGTCTCATGTTCTGGGCAGAAATCTATTTAAACTTTCCTTGACATGAAGGAAATCATTAAAATCAACCTCAACCCCTCTGCCCCTGAGGGATTGCTGTCTTGTGACACCAAACCACCACAGGTGAAGGCTTCAGCATGCCTTTAACTCTGCTTTTCTTAGGAAGGACCTCAGCTTCTGGGACTGAAGAGAGTTCTCTGAAGCCATGAGCAAACAGTATGGGAAAGCAAGGGCAAGGGGCAAAAGAGAAGTTCTGTTCCCAAAGGAAGAGTTTTAACATGGCTGAAGGAGGGAATTAAGACTTCAGATCAAGACTTTAGCACCATGTTAGGTAAGTGGCACCTTTTAGCATAAAATCACTGTATAGAGAGTAAGCAGAATATTATCAGTTATGTTTATATAATCCTTTTATATGTTCTTATATTCATTTTGTGCATGCATGAGTGGCTATATAACCTATAGGGCACTAGAGGTCTGTTTTGCCACGTTTTCTCCCCATGGTAGTAACTTTTCCTCCCTATATGTAATGTTTATGCTACAGTCATCCAGGCTAGTGATAAAAACCTGCTATTTTCAAAGTCCCACAGCTCAAATGGTGGCAGGTTGCTTTAGTACCAGGATGGGGTCAAACAGAATGGCCCTGAGCCCAGCAGACACCCACCCAACACCCCCTCACACACACACTGGACACTTCTTACCTTGCTTTTCACAAGCCCAAGAGTCCAAACCCATCTGTGTTCCAGAGATCTATTAGTGCACACACTAAAGAGCATATTTATGATACCACAAATATTTAAGCATGGTCTCTGCAAGTGGGAGGAGAAACTGCTCTCTCCAAGAGCTTTTGGCCATAGGATTTCCCTTTCTTGCCAGCCTCCATGTGTCCCCCTGAAGCAATGGGAGGCCTCAGATAATCATCTGACATCTTCCACAGTGCTCATAAAAAGAGCTAGTCAGAACTCCTTATGTATTATCCCATGCATTTGAGCTTCCACAGGACAGAGCAGCACTTCCAGGAAAGGAGGGGGAAGCGTGCAGCGGGTGCTAAGGCATTCAGGGAGCCTGGAGTGGGGAAGGAAGGATCCTGCCAACGTGCCTCACAAAGCTCTGCCCAGCTCCTTCCCTCCTTCCTTTCTTGTAGGGAAAATTCAAGTTTTCTAGCTTAATATACAGTGAGACTGTGAAATGAAGCTGATGAAATGGTCAGTGTCAGAGGAGGCTCCCTCCTGAAGGGCTCAGAAGGCCTCCTATGCCAAACAGACTCATTTCTTACAGAAGTCTGCTGCCTTCCTAGAGCCCAGATTAAAGATGGGAAGAGAAAGCTTTCTGCCCTGGTATGAGTGCTGGATTTCTATCCATTACTGATTTTTCAGGTAGGAAGTGACAAATTTGTGACAAGAATTTTGAGCGCGATCAAGAGAGGCTTCAGGGGCTTGGGACAAGAAGTTAAGGGATCAGGAGCACAGGCAGTGCTCTGCTCCATCTCTCCAGTTGCAGAGAATGATGAGGGAAGAAACAGGAAGAGCCAGCAGATCAATAGCTGGCTCCAAGCCTGATGTTATCGACAGAATTTTGGGATTTTTGATCATGGGTCAGTTTACAGGACACCGAGCTGCATGGCAACAGATGGGGTACACCTGTGTCAAAATGGGAAAGGATCCTTGCACAGGAATTAGCAGGGCTCATTGAGGCAGCTTAAAACTACAAAAAAGACAGCTTAAAGCATTTGAAGGGGGAAGGGATAAACCCAGGCTTGCTAGAGAGAAGCCTGGGCCAGCACCCCAAAATTTGAGGGGCAGGGTGCTAGTGAGGTCCCTTGGTCTGCTCCTCAGTGAAAGAAGGGATGGAGATTTGTGCAGCAGCAGAGACACCAGGATTATTGATATGTTAGAAACCATGTCAGGCAGGAATTAGGACTTCTCTCTGGAAAAGGTGGCAGGAGAGTGCAGAGGAGAATTTCCTGACACAGCTGGTGAGGGAGCCAGCCAGGAAAGGCACCCACCGAACCTCTGAACAGAGAAGGACTGGGGGAATGTGATGGTTGGAGGCTGCCTGGGGCACAGGGATCATGGAATGACAGAGATTGTCATTCTCAGAGAAGCAAGGAGAAGGATCCATAGCGCTGCTGTGTTGGTCACGTGGAGGGAAGACTTTGTCCTCTTTAGGAGACTGGTTCATGGAGTCCTTGGAAGAAGAGCTGAAGGGCAAAGGGGCTCAGGAAGGCTGGGCATTCTTCAGGAAGGAGACCTTCAAGGCTGAGGAGCAGGCTGTTCTATCCATGTCAGAGGAGGCTCCCTTTTCAGAAGGCCTCCTATGCCAAACAGACTCATTTCTTACAGAAGTCTGCTGCCTTCCTAGAGCCCAGATTAAAGATGGGAAGAGAAAGCTTTCTGCCCTGGTATGAGTGCTGGATTTCTATCCATTACTGATTTTTCAGGTAGGAAGTGACAAATTTGTGACAAGAATTTTGAGCGCGATCAAGAGAGGCTTCAGGGGCTTGGGACAAGAAGTTAAGGGATCAGGAGCACAGGCAGTGCTCTGCTCCATCTCTCCAGTTGCAGAGAATGATGAGGGAAGAAACAGGAAGAGCCAGCAGATCAATAGCTGGCTCCAAGCCTGATGTTATCGACAGAATTTTGGGATTTTTGATCATGGGTCAGTTTACAGGACACCGAGCTGCATGGCAACAGATGGGGTACACCTGTGTCAAAATGGGAAAGGATCCTTGCACAGGAATTAGCAGGGCTCATTGAGGCAGCTTAAAACTACAAAAAAGACAGCTTAAAGCATTTGAAGGGGGAAGGGATAAACCCAGGCTTGCTAGAGAGAAGCCTGGGGCCAGCACCCCAAAATTTGAGGGGCAGGGTGCTAGTGAGGTCCCTTGGTCTGCTCCTCAGTGAAAGAAGGGATGGAGATTTGTGCAGCAGCAGAGACACCAGGATTATTGATATGTTAGAAACCATGTCAGGCAGGAATTAGGACTTCTCTCTGGAAAAGGTGGCAGGAGAGTGCAGAGGAGAATTTCCTGACACAGCTAGTGAGGGAGCCAGCCAGGAAATGCACCCACTGAACCTCTGAACAGAGAAGGACTGGGGGAATGTGATGGTTGGAGGCTGCCTGGGGCACAGGGATCATGGAATGACAGAGATTGTCATTCTCAGAGAAGCAAGGAGAAGGATCCATAGCGCTGCTGTGTTGGTCATGTGGAGGGAAGACTTTGTCCTCTTTAGGAGACTGGTTCATGGAGTCCTTGGAAGAAGAGCTGAAGGGCAAAGGGGCTCAGGAAGGCTGGGCATTCTTCAGGAAGGAGACCTTCAAGGCTGAGGAGCAGGCTGTTCCCATGTGCCCAGAGATGAGCTGGTGGGGAAACACTTGGCACAGGCTGCCCAGGAGAGTGGTGGAGTCACCAGCCTTGGAGATATTTCCGTAGATGTGCTGCTTAGGGACAGGGTGTTGTGGTGGCTTTGGCAGTGATGGGTTAATGGATGGACACAGGGATTTAAAGGTACTTCCAACCTAAGAAATCCTATAATTCCATGATTCTAAATGATTAATTCAAGTTGATATTCAAACCAGTATCCTGTTTGGACTATTAAATAGCTTTCCTGCAATATGCTGCTTTACAGAATGGTCCAAGAGAGAGCCAAACTGAGCCTCTGCAAAATGGAAATGATCCTTGTCCCAAAGTTTACATTTTCAGCTGAAAAGAAGGGATCAGGTTCTCTCCCTCAGGCTGAGCAGATTCTTACTCTGCAAGTAATTGTGCTGAAACCAATGGTAGTGCAATGGAGTGGAAAGATGTCCTGGCATGGTGTGGAGGCCCCTAGCTCTGATTCCAAACATCCATTCACCTTGTTTACTTATGTATTGAAAAGCTTTAAGTGCCCTGCAGGCATTGCAGTATATTGGGACTGAGATGCCATGGATGGGCTTTGCTGCCTGCTGGGCTCTCCCAGCACACACAGAGAAATCCAGGGTCAGAAAGGATGGAGCAAATTTCTCCAAAAAGCCATTTTGATTGTGGTTTTTGATTGTGGCTTTTTTTTTGCTTTTCATCCTCCTTCCAGCCAAATTCCCAGTCACATTGGTAGAGTGAGCACACTTCACTGGATACCCTGATTTAAATAAAGTAGTTTTTCCTCTAGCCGATAGATGCAAAGGCTGGACCCCATGGGCATGGTCCTGCTGCTTCATTTTTTTTTTTCCTGAACAAAGTCAGCCAATCAGGTAGAGCAGTACCTGCTCCATGCCCCCTGTGTGCTCTTACATGTATTTCTTTCCTTTCCCATGACATTAATAAAACTCTGCACGTGGTGCTATTTCCCCACAGCATTAACATGGATCTGCACATAAGGAAACAGGAGGAAAAAGAGGGAGCTCCTGAAGGTCTCCTTGGCTTATCCTTTATCTCTCACAGAAACAGGCTGGAAAATCTCAGAGAGGACTATTTTACACTGGCAAAATGCCAGACTGATTAAATCAAAATGAGCCTCCCAGCATAAATCTGAGGAGTTCCTCAGGTTTCCAATGAGGTCAGTGGGCTGGTGATGGGGAGAGCCCTGGCCCAGCCCTGTTAGAGCCCCAGCTCCATGAGATAACTGGGTGTTGGTCACCACTATCTTTATCTGCTTATGTCACTGCAGGAACTCAGCAAGCTGATGTAATTCACACTGGACCAAGCTCGTGGCTCGGATGCTGAGGCTGTGAGGCCATGCTCTGCTCTCAAGAGCTTGTGATGGGCTCAGGAGCCCTGCAGCTCCAAAATCTGTGCTTTTGCAAATACCTGAATCACCCCAACCAACAGCCAATCACAAACTGGGTCACAAGGGGAAGGTACTACTAAAAAAGCATTCAGAACACTTCCAGGCGGTGAGGAGGAGCTCAAAGGCAATAATTCTGGGTGCCTATACCAACCTAATTTACTCTCTATCCCTTTGGCTCTCTGGTCCTGTTCTCCTTTCTCCTCCCAGGCTGTCACCCCAGGTGGTTTGGGGATCCTTGAGTGCCTAAAGGGGATAAATCCTGGAAGAGTCCAATTACTAATCTCTAGAAGTCTCTACTGAGTGTAGGATTTCTCTTTCAATTTTCTTTCTTAGAAATAGATTAATAGTTTAATTCCCTTGTTTTTCAGCTTGATGCAGGAAAATCTAAGAGGAGTTTTCAGCTTGAATGATGAAAATTTTGTGAGGCTATACTGGATGGCAAATAAGACCTTTTCCTGGGAAATTCTGAGCTACCTTGGCATGAGCTGGGACTCAGGCAGTGCAGGGTGGACTCACAGAATGTTTAGAAGAGCACTCCTGTGGTTGTGCCAGACCCCTCCAGAGCACTGCATTGAGTGGGTAAATGTATGTGATCTGCCCAGAGGTCTCAGGGAAGCAAGGCTGATTCCTTGTTTCATTGCCTTTGATGTGATTGTTCCAGAATCTCTTTAACTTGGCTTTCATTGCCATAAAACTCTTTCTTCTCATCCAAATTTTGATGTCATCTTCTCTCTCCCCTCCCCAGAGCCCCATTTCATCTGCTCCTCTCAGGTTGCCTCTCCTCTGGTCTGTGGGGATGCCAGAAGAGCAGAGCAAAGACACCACAGAACAGAATAGTTTTGTCCTCTGATCTCTGCTACCTCCTTTATTGCAAGGCTTCAGAGGCAGACCCAGCTCTCACTTGATGTCCATGCAAGTGTCCAACACACTGGGGTGCATCTGTGGAGAGCTCATCTTTAGCGACCAGGCAGGTGCTTTGTCACTACTGTTTATTAAAACCTATAATACTTGGGATCAGTCTTTTATCCACAAGCAAATGAACAGATCTGTCCTGTTCCCACACAGGAGGCAGGGAATGAGCCTGGTGCTGAGCTGGCATTTAGCACCAGCTCCAGGAAAGTGTGGGCAGGGTCCCAGCGCCCTCCTTCCCCTGCCAGGCTCCTGGCAGCCCCCAGCTCATGAGCCTGGGCTGAATGGAGCTGCCCCTGCTCCAAGCAGCCTTGACATGGCACCACCACTCCAAACCTGCAGTTGTTTCCCCTGGATCCCAAGATCTCCTCCCTGACTAGAAGGAGTTGCCTGGCAATGCAAGGAAACAGTCTGTGCCTGTGCTCCTTCACAGTTACAGACAAAGAAACAGGCCTGCTGTGCTGGCTTAGCAAAATGGTCTGTCAAGTTCTTATAAACAATAATAAGAAGTAAAATAATGTTTCATTTTCTCCAAATTAGGAGGGTATTTGTTTTGCACTCATAAAAATCTGCTGGTCCTCTGAAATGGATCGGTAGTGACATCCAGTGGCCACATACTGAGACACACAGTAATTTTGGGATGTAACACCTTGGGGAGGATTTGCCACTGTTTAAATGTCTCCTAAAAGTGTTGTGTATGCAAAAAAAAAAGTTTTTATATTTTATAAGTGCCACCACCCAGAGGATGAAGAAAATATAAATATAAGTATAAATATAAGTATAAATATAAGTATAAATATAAATATAAATATAAATATAAATATAAATATAAATATAAATATAAATATAAATATAAATATAAATATAAATATAAATATAAATATAAATAGTATGTATATACATGTATATATATAATATACATATATACACACACACATATATATATATATATGTACATTTATCCACCCAGGTCTTATACTAGGAGCCACTCTTCTGCTCTGACCCACACAATGATGCTCCCTCCATAGATATTGGCTTTCAGAATAAGCTTAATTCACTCAGTAAGGTATTTTGGAGTTAAAAGTAAAGTATGGATGAACTTGGGGTGTCTCTGCAGGTTGTCAGCTTGTTTAATCAGTATTTTCCAAGGGCTTTTTGGCTCTCTGATGGTTTCTATTCATCTCCTTGGCTTCTTAGGCATTTTCTGGCTGTGCTGCCTAAAAAAAGGGGCTTTCTGCACTTGGCAGAGTCAAACAGATGTCATGGTTTCTGTATGATGAGTGAAGGATCTGCTATCAATGCATCTTTAAAAGGAAATGTGTACGAAATACAGTGCAGACCCCTATTAAAACCTCCACAGCCCTATTTCACAAGATTTAGATGGCCAGTAGATCCAGGTAGTCCAAGTCCAATTTGGCAATCCTACATCATGAGTGATTTGTTTCTACATCATGATCGCTTTTTTTTCCCCTTACCATGTTATCATGTTCCAACCCACAATGTGTTAAATACAGCAAAGGGAATATTTCAAGCATCCAAATGGCTCCCTGGCCTTGAAGAAGCAGACACAGGGACTGTCTAGGCTTGCAGCCACTCTGCTTCACTCCTTGCTGAGAGTGACTCCTCTTGGGGGACATGAACCAGGCCACCAAGGAGTGCATCAGCTGGTTTGGATGAGTTGGGGAACTTGAGAACACCTTGATTCTCTTTCTTGGTGTGTTAGAAAAATAGCGAGCAGCCCATTGTGAGCCAGACACAGACTGCTTTTTACCAGCTGTGCACTAGGAAATGCTCAGCTCTCCCTCAGAGACAATAGGCTTTTCTTTAGTGAAGTGCTGATGCTGTGACTCCAGAAAGGAAATCCTCAGTAAAACACTGTTCCTTACTTGACCAGACTTGCAATTTAAGATGTTAAATTTACACCTTCTCTGGCAGCCCAGTGCCTCTTACTCAGTTCAAATCTGAAGCCACTGCTGTGGTTCAGTTCAGGCTTGGGGGAGATAATCAAGTTACTGTTGGCTGGAGAGTTGCTGTGTGTTCCTTGAGGCTGGGGGTTCCACCACATGCATTCTTCTAGACTCTCACAAACACTCAGCAAAAATGTATTATCTTAAATCTTCCTCTGCTGACATTTAAATGAACACATTTTTCCTCAAATATGAGACAGGCCAAGAACATCTGGCTCCACTGATGCTCAGTCAGTAACTCATTACACTGCAAGAGTTCACTCATTTTTGAGCCTTGGGCTTTGGTAATGCTCTTGCCTGGTTTATGGCTCTGATGTACTTGATTTGTGCTTGAGCCAGGGTTTTATATTTAGGCACTTGAGCAACAAGTTTTGCACAGAGATCCCAAACCTTTAATTCACAGTTGTGGAAAGGGCTGCAGTAAAACCCTGCTCACTATTCATTGCTTACATTTAGAATACGGATGTGCAAGGAAATGACAGCTGGGTCTAAAAACACTTGTACTGAAACGAAAAAGCAGAGGCACATAAGCCAGGCTTTCAGATCCTGCTGATGTTTTATCTGAGGTAGCAGCCTGATAAAACATTTTGCTTGTCTGTTCAGGGTGGTTGTTTAAGGGCATCATGATGATGACTGACACTTCTGTCATGTCACTTTTTGTTTTGCTCTTGTCAGGATGACTCTTATTTCTCTCCTGCTTCCATTTCTTGTAATGTTTGTTTACCAATGTTTAAAAGATGCTAAGGCTCCAAATAGGACCCAGATGGCAGCAAGTTCCTATTATTCACATACAACTATTTATACTCATCTTCTACTTACAATCATTCGTAGTAACTTTAAATTCTGATCCTTCAAGAAAATTTTTGGGTTGACTTTCCAAACCAAATCCAAGGAATTTACTATTACTTTAGCAGTATAATTAGCACCTCTGCTTAACCTTCTGAACAGAACAAGTCCATCATTAATTATTGAGGTTTGATCCTGTTAAGGAAACAAAAGGGCAAAGTAAGCAGTGCCTGAACCCATAGGAGATCTGAGCTACTCCCCTGTCATGGGATGTGAAACATCCTCTAAGCTAGGAGAGAGTGAGCAGATTGCCAGATATCAGAATCTCATCCAAGCAAAATATCAGGCTGCAAGGCAGGAGTTAAAAATGGAAAGTTTTATGTCATTGGTGCCAGGTGGGTGACAGAGCAGAGTGGTGGTGAAAAAGCAAGAAGTGAGTAGGTGACAGCACTGGTCTCCAGCAGAGTCTTTATGAGGCAGTGTAAGTCTAGCAGGAGTTAACAGAATGTAATAGGATTAAACTTGGCTGAGTTTAGAGCAAACAGTAAGATTTGCTTTCTCAGAAGTTTGAGATGTGGCAGTTTGGCACTTCAGTAAGAAATTAAACCTTAAAAGGGGTGGTTGGAGTATATTTTGACACTATTATTATTAATTTTTCCAAAAATCCCTAGCAGGCATAAGGTCCTTAGGCAACCCTCATGCAGAAGAGGGAATATGTGTGGAGGGTGGCTGCAGGCTGAAAGGAAAAGCAGCTGTGGACTGGCCATGTGGTGCTGCCCTGTCTTGGGGCAGGGTGTGGGTCTGCTGGGGTGCCCTGGTCTCTCTCCAAGATTTGAGATCACCAGCACTGCCACAGTGAGGGGTTCATGACAGCTACCTGCTGCTGGGGATGGTGAGCATATAGATTTAATCTTTACTGTGTGTGCAAGAGGGAGCAGCTCCATTTGCACAGACAGCAACTGCTGGCTGTGTCTCCTTTTTTTTTTTTTGATTTTTTTAATTCTTGTAGCGAGAAATAAAGGTGGAGTTCCTTGGGCTTCCTGGAAAGTAAGTTTTGTTGGAGGAAAACAAAGTTTTATTTGTTAACAGAGTTTTATTTCCTAACAGAGTTTTATTTCCCAACTACTTCCCTCACTCCATCCTGCCTCCCCAAAATGAAGAATGTTATGGCATTGTCCAAGTCCATTAACAAGGCCTGTTCTGCTTTTGTTTCCCTATAGGATTTCTTCATCCCTGATTTGGAGTGCTCTCTCTTCCACTTTACACTGTGGAAAGGCAAACAATGTATGAGGAAACACCTCATGGAACAGATACTGCCCTGACCCTAAGGCTGTCCTGCATCCCATGGAAAGGGACCAGCCCAGCTCCCAGCAAAGACATAAGAGAAATACAGAGAAAGATACCAAAATCTTTATTAAATTATGCTCAAAAATATTGTGCATCTGTCCAGAGAAGTCTCAGTATTGAGACAGCCAGGAAGTCAGTCACTTTTGTGATGGTGGTGGCACCACAAAACAGGGGATCCCCCAAGGAGAGTGGATTCAATGAGTGGATTCAAGGATGCTTTTAAGTGGACCTCCCTCAGGATCACACGACTGTGATGTTTGCTGGCTGTCTTTTATTTTCTCTCATCTGTTTTCTTTGGACCTCTGCCCTAGGTTGCAGATTATCTATTGGTGAGGTACCACAACTGCATGGTGAGAAATGTACTCATGGTCTTCAAAATTTGTTAAGAAATGAGGGTTGTGCTCCCTGGTGAAGGCAGCAGTTTTATCATCAACCAGAGACCCCCCAAAAAATGAGCCATCAATTCTGCATATTTTCATGAGTGAGTTCAGGCCTCTTTGTGCTAATTCTACCTCAATGGGGGCTCAGTCTGGGGGCAAAAAAGGGAAAAAACTGAAAATCTTATTCATTGCAATGATTGCTTGAGTGTGTCTACACAACTGCAAAGCTCTTCTCTCAACATCAGTAAGTAGAACTGGCAAGATATAATGGCATGTTATTGCCTGCAGAGGAAGGCTCTGCACTTAGCTTTTCCAGGATTCCTCTGCTGCTGGATTTCGTATCACGTTACAGGAAGCCTGACTAGACAAACCTTGGCAAGATCTAATGTCCTCGTACTCTTTGCTGCTCTGTTTTACACGCTGCTCTGCAGATGCTGACCTGTTTTGGAGAAAGCATAGGCTGGCTCTGCATCTTTTGCCATTCAAAAAGAACAAAGTTTCAAAGCCCCATGTCCCAGAAGACCTATGAGGATGAAGCTTTGGACCATATTTTGTCTTTTCAAGCCAAAAGTATCTTCAGGAGGAAGTGTTCAAAGGATAATATATTTGTATTGTGCTGGCCAGGCTTTTAATGCCACAGGAAATCCGAGGGGTGCAGCTATGACTCTCCATGTGGTTAACTCCTGAGGTATTTAATTATTGAAATATTATATTTCACACTTAGTGAAAAAAAAACCCAACCAAATTAACAAACAAACCAAAAATCTTGAAAAAATAAAATCACAAACCTCTAGTATCTGTAATATAAGACAGAGGATCCCTTCCTTTCTTTCCTACATGAAAATCTACTTCATTTTATTATGACCATTCTCTGTTTGCTTTTCCTTTCACACAGCTTTGTTAGTCTACAGCTCCTATTTAGCAATAGCCTCTTTGGGTCTATATGTTCAGCAAAACCTTGCAAGTTACTCCTTGGCATCTTACTTGCATTTCCAAATAACTTGTTTTTCAAGTTCTCCACCTGCTACTTCATCACAGCACACAGGAACACATGCACTGTTTGCCAGACCCATGCAGGACCTGGTTTCCTTGGATGAGCTAAATCAGTGTAGCTAAAGCAGAATGGACCAAGGCAAACCCAGAAAAGGCACTGAAAGCTTTCTTCCTAGGTGAAAATAAGGAAAAAGAAATGCATGTGATTTATCGAGCATGAAATCTTCAGATGAAGAGGATCAGATGTTGCAAATTCTCATCATCCATCATGAATTCTGGACTAGAGAAGCACTGAGTACAGCAGGGGTATTGCTCAAACTGTGAGCAGCTGGCTCTTGTGTAAGCAATGGGCTGTGGAAAGGAGGTGTGTTTGCATCAGGGCATGCACTCCTCAGGAAAGCTGTGAAGCAGAACTCTTCACAGCCACCAGGAATCATTCTTATACTGTTTACCCAAACCCAACTCTCCTAAATGCTTCTGTGCCAGAAAAGGACACTTTGTGTTGTTGGTAGATGGCAAAATGAGGGAGCGTGAGGGTTGAGTCACCAAACCACAGAGAGAGAAAATGTAGTGAGAGCAACCACAGCACCCTCAGTGCCCCTTGTTCCTCCCACAGCACCTAAAGCAGTTTCCTGCAGCCCTGACCTCCAACAAGAGCTACATTTGCTAAATTAGCTCACTGGTGTAGATAATGGTGAGGGATATTTATTCCAGCTGCTCCAGATGTGTCTACGTGTCCAATTTATCTAACCAGCCTGTAATTTTAGTAAGCACATTTGTCCTGATCTTACACATGTGACTTCAGGGCTTGAAGACCTAAGCTTCAGGTGACTAAATACCTTCTGAAGATAACGAAGCAACTTGGCTGGTGTTTGTGGTGAGAACTCAGGCAGGAATCCTGGCATTGCTGTCTCACAGGGCTGTTCTCTCCAGGTCTGGTATACAAATCATTAAAATACCCTCCTTAAATGCTGGAATGGGGCAGATTCAAAGCAAAATCACCCTGACAGCTGGGCATATTGAGCCCCGGCTCAGAATAACACAGAAACAAAACATTGATCCAGAATTGTGAGCAAGGAGGGAAGATAGGATCGTGCTGATGAATTGTAACTAAAACTGATTTCTGTAGGTAACACTTGTGTCAAAAAACTCCCCAAAACAACAATGAAATTAAATACAAAATGCAAAACAATTACAGATTGTTACTGCTAACTCTACTAAATATAAAAATGTGGAAAGCAAAAGGGGAAAATCAATGGTGTGAGAGGGACAGCAATAACTTGCTATTAAATCTTCATTGCATCTGTGTGACCTCCTCTTCACCTAAATTTGAACCCGTGCTTGCTCTAAATGTCACCTATCTTGCGTCAAGTGAAAAATTTCCCCCAATAAATGCACCTGAAGAGAAGACATGAAAAAGAAAGTTACTGTGGGAAGATTCATGCTGATGAGGGCAACTGTAGGAATCAAACAAGAACTTGGCCTTGTGGAAAAGCAATATTTTTATTGTTCTGAGAGGGCTTCACAAATAACTTGG
Source organism: Emberiza elegans (assembly GCA_024865655.1). Lineage (NCBI taxonomy): Eukaryota > Metazoa > Chordata > Aves > Passeriformes > Fringillidae > Emberiza > Emberiza elegans. Next base: position 6,732,968 of record JALJVW010000241.1, read on the forward strand.
CATACACTTCGGAAATGTCCTTGATGGTGCCCTTCTGACAGCAAGTGAGCTCATGTTACAGCATCAGATATGCTGAGCAACTGGTGTGGAGGAAGCACTGATGCCACAAATCTCCTGTGTAAAATCAAACACAGACAATTACCTCGCTGATGAGCCGTGGTGGTGGAACAGGCTTCAGCCAGCAGCCTGTCCAGCTGCTCCTTGGCACAGATCCTGAACAGACCCTGCAGCCAGGTCCCAAATCTTCAGCTACTTCCCAGCCAGGAGCTGTACTGACTGCAGGAAGCATCCACAGAGCTGCTGATGGCTCCCCTTTTCCTAGAGACATGGGCAGCTCAGCCAAATTGCCATCAACAAAGCCTCTCCCAGGCTTTCCCAGCAAAATGGCGTGAGTGGAGGGGGGATATAGTCCTGAAGAAGGAGAATTTCCCAGGTAATTGCCATTAGGAGCACAGCTGAATTAGCTGAAGAAATCTGTGCTTCTGTTCTAATAGAAGAGAGAGGAACACTCAAATAAACCAGCTCTGCCCGGCCCAGGCAATTCTGTTGCACAAATGCATATCTGTGAATCCCTGTTGAAGACCTCTGGTGTCCCTTGAAGAGATTTAGAATGGGACAGAATTCGATCCTTTTACCTACCCTTCTGCACACCCTGTTCTTGACAAGGCCTGCTGTTAAACCCCCACTCATTTTTTTCCTGCTCAACACACAATTTTTACATGTTTACCTGTGATTCCCTTCCCCTGCCTTTGACATCCTTTGTGCCCAAGCTGCTCCAGAGGTGGACCCTGTGTACAAAATAGAGTGGATAATGGATGACTACACTCTGAGGCTCCCGGGTTTGTGCTCCCTCCAAAGCAGAACCATTTCTGCATGGTACACGCAGTATTGCCAGACTATGTTTTAAGCATTTAAGCTGATGAAGCAAAGATTAGCCTCTCAAAAGTCTATTAACAAACTTAGGAGGGTTGTTTTTTTACCCAGTATGTGTATTTATATATAATTAATGAAGTCTGAGGCTTGCAGTACATGCCTCTATCCCTCCTGTATCCTGCTGTGTACAGGAATGTATAAATTATTGTTATTATTGGTCCTTGTTGCTGTCTCTTAAGAAGCTACAGTGGAAAGGAAGGTCTTTTCTGTTCCTTTCAGAAATGAAGCCCCAGTATCACTCAGCTCAGGGCTGAGCTCAGCCTTTTTCTACCTGTTTTACCTGCCTGAAATCTACATTTCTCTCTCGAGCTGCAGGGTTGAGGAAATCTGGGGAAGACAGTAGGATTACTCTGAGATAACAAAGAAGAATGCTGGGTACAAGGAGGTCTGGAAATCCATGCTTGCCTTAACTCAGTCTTTATGCTGGAATCAGTAGGGGGCGAAGCTCTGGGGACACTGGTCCAAAGGAGCAAGAAAATGCAAGAAAATCTCACACACAGCTTCATTTCTCAGAAAAATATTGGCATTCTTCCTGCTGCTGCTCCAGAAACAGCCATTTGGGATCCCTGAAATAAACCAAACTGTTTCTGTTGTTCTTCCTCTCTTAATCAAGCTTTGTTCCCACAGCAGCTCCCCCACTGCAGCCCCTGACACAGCCCACAGGTCTTTGAGGAGCTTTCCAGCTTCTTCCTCCTCCTCCTCCTCCTCCCCTCCTCCTCCTCCTCACCACCCTACCTTCTAACTCTGCTTCCCCCAGCCCCACTCCCAGGCATGATGAGCCTCCCCAAACTCTTCTTTTTGGTGAACAGTCTGCCACAAGCTGCTCAAATTTTCCTTTTTAAATTCTCTTCTATTCCCACAGCACTTCTGACTCCTCTCAGAGGAGAGAAAGCTCTGACAGGTTGATTTTTCAGAGCAGCTGCCTGTTGATAAATAATGATGCAATATTTAGTGGAAATTAACTGATTGCAGGGGAAAGCAAGCCTGTGGTGATCTGCAGAAAAACAAGGCAGGGATCATCCTTTCAAGCCTCAGCAAAGGAGTTTTGTTGGATGATTAGCTCACAGCAACATCTGCAGTGGAAGCAGTTAATAGCTGTATTTAAAAAAAAACAACAACCATGAACATAAGACTAAGAGAATTTAAAAATATCTGTTCTTGATGTTGCTACGGAGACCTTTATTGTAGCCACTGTACGTGAGGTGCATTGATTATATTCCTCAAAGGTAACATTTCTCTCTCAGACTGCTAGAAGCTGACAATACTCCCACTTGTAGGAGGTGGTGGGAGTACACAGGCTGTGGAACCAAACAGCACTTGAGAGGAGCTTTACTCAGTTTTTCAACCCTTAAAAATCTGTAGATGTACAGTTTCAGCACTCCATGAACAGTTTCTTGCCTTTGCAGATATCTCTTGTTTAATACATTTTGCTTTTTTTGAAGCAGAAGGGCTTAGGATCAGTGCTTAGGATCATTGTAATTGGGGTGATAAATGCAGCAATCCTATTATAAAAATAAGGGTTATCATTCATAGGGCTGGCAGCTTTACATTTGGAACTCCCTCAGTAAAATCTGAGTAGTTTCAACACATGGCATTCAAATAAAAACTGCCTTGACTGCATTAAAGATTTTATTTGTCTTTAAGCTGAGCTGATGAGGTCAGTACCAAAGGCAGAAAATGCATTGCTGGTACTCGTGTAGTTACCTGGACTGCTCTTTTCAAAAGATTTGATAAAATGTTGCTGATCAAAAGCAGTTAAGTCAAAGTCTTGGCAAAAAACCTCCAAGTTTTTATTACCATATTCTAAGCTTTACTCATTCCAATAAAAATAACATTATTTGGAAATACAACACTCACAGAACTTCAGTTTCACTTTTTAGGTGACAGTTTTCATCTTCCTAGTTTTTTTTATTTTTATTTTAATGTTGATTTGGATTAAATAACCTTGCAGGGATGACAAATTTTACCAGAAATTATTCAGGAACCCAAGCTTCTTTAAGGCTTATTTCAGAGAAGTTTTAAATTTCATATTGAAAATATTTGCTTCAGTTTTTCCATTTGTTAGATGTGGAGCTCAATATGTAAATTCAAATAGAAGTCTATAGGCTGCATTTCAGGCAGCTGCGGTTTTAGAGACATGCTTCTTAAATTAGGGAAATAACTGAAAAGTTGTAGGCTGGTAGTGGGAGGAAATGCCAATCTGCTGTGATGCTAAAGACAACAAACAGGTTCCTCACTTGTTTGAGCCTGCAGACTGGAATTTCACCTTCTCACTCAATTCAGCATCCTCAGCATCACTGAGGGCCCAGGAAAAGAGAGTGGAAATAGAACAGATCCAAAACTGTACAAACACTCATGAGCTTTGCCTTCTGGTCTAATGATGCTACAGGAGTACAGTTTGTCAAAAAAAAAAAAAAAGGGGAAATTGTTCTTCAGTTAAGAGGGACTTGGAATTTTTACCTTGTCAGAAGTTTGGAAGTGAACATGAAGTTCCTTGTTTTAAATTGCATTTCTGCCAGAGATTTCCATCTATTTTTACTGATAATCCAAATTTTAGAGCAACCTCCCCAGTCTGCTGATTTTCCTTACTCTTTTTCTTACTTATTGTTGATACTCTCTTTGTGCAGGCAGTTCACTTAGCCCATTCCCCTGCAATGTCTTATGCACAAAAGAAAAAGTGTTAAAAAAAGTGTTAAAAACTTATGGCCTAGACTCTGTGTCAAAGGATAAAGCCAGATTTCACTGTTACCTCAGAGATAATACAGTTTTCCCACTTGCAAAATGTTTGTGACATTACAAATTGCTTCAGTCCTCTCAAATGTATCACTTCCTGAGTGTGAAATGTGAGGTTGTGTTTCTGGGTGAATTTAAACTTGGCCAATGTTTGTCTTGCTCTGAACAGTAGCAGCACAGAGAGAGTAGTATGAAACCAGACTGTTAAATAAAGCCTAAAGGGAGAATGGCAGGAATTGTAATGTTATGCTTTCTCAGCTGAAATGTGTTATTAATGGTATTTACAGAGATTTCAAAAATATAGCTATTTGTCTTACATAGTTAAATAAATGTTATTACAAATATGTTGCCCAAATTGATATGTATATGTATTAAAATACAAACATATGTACATATATTAGAATTATAGCTCAGATATGGTTGCAATGATGATAATTTGTCATTAAACATGGCCTTTGGGACATCTTTTGAGAAAATCTACTTGAGTTTGTGCAGAAATATGTTGTGAAGGGAATGAAAGTGTGTATAGACTAGCCTTGGGAACTCATGCATATTTTCATTCTCTGAATACAGAACCATCAATTCAGGCAGGGGAAGACTGTTGTAAAATCCTGTTAGTAGGATGAAATAGAAGTAAGAATATGTAAATAAATGTTTCCATTTACCTTTCCTGAGCTTCTTACCAGTACAAAAGGTATTTTTTTTCCCCCAGACTTATTTACTGATCTACTTTTGAGTGCTTGGAACAAGTTATATTCATTTTAGTTTAAACTGCTGGGTTGAGGGGAGGAAGGGAGATGAAAAGATCTCTTCACTGGTTCAGCTCCACAAACACGTTTACAGATGCTGAGATAGACAGCTTTATGTACAGCCCTGTGAAGGTACCTCAGAAGTCCCAGGAATGCCAGGGGAACAGGATACATTCATGCCTGCCCACTGCACTTACACCAAACACCTTCCCCATGAAGTACACGAGCTGACAGTAATTTCCTCTTTTTTTTTTTTTTTTTTTGTTTTAATGGCTTAAGACCTCATATGAAACTTAGCAGAGATGCTAAGGTGAAAAATGGAGAAATCACAGAATCTTTCTTTTCTGAGAAAACTTCAATATGTGCTAAAATTTCTGAGATACTCCCTCCAGCTTGAAGAGTTGGAGCAGGTTCCCCCAAATCTCCTGTTCCTCTACTTCTTTTCTCTTTCCAGCTGAGCCAGTATCAGGATCCATGGGGGCTGTGAGCAGCTGCAGGAATCCAGGACCTGCCACAGCTTGTCACCGATCCCAGGGCTGGAGCTGCTGGAATTGGATTAACGAGCCTTTGCACAATTAATCACTCTCCCCAGGACATGAACTCAGCCTGGGACTGTGGCAGTGCCAGGTGGTTCTTTCCCACTGCCCCTGTGCAGCCCTTTGCCCTCCCTGCTGCAGGACACAGAGGCTGATAAAGGGTCTGATACAGAGACTGATAAAGGATAAAGGGTCAGATATAGAGGCTGATAAAGGGTCAGATAAAGGGTCTGATGAAGAGATGGACATAGAGGCTGACAAGGAGATAAAGAGTCAGATATAGATATATATCACATATATACATGAGGAAGGGTTGAACATACAGGTTGATGAAGAGATGGACATACAGGCTGATGAAGGATCAGACATAAAGGCTGATGAAGGGTCAGACATCCAGACTGATAAGAGTCCCTCTCTGAGCCACAGGACTACAACCCAGCCACGTGTGCAGCTCTGACCTTTCCACAGGGGTGATCACCTCCAGCAGCAGGGAGGGAGGGAAGGAGGGAGGGAAGAAGCTCCCTGCCATGGTCTGATTTGGCTGAGCTGATCTGGAGGCTAACAAGACACAGCAGATGCTCCACGACCGGCAGCTGCCAGACACGACCAGCTACCTGTGGCCTGATGCAGGGAATTACACTTTTAATGAAGGGCAAGTGAGGCACAAAGCCTCCCAGGGACCCTCATCTCAAAACCCACATTCATCCCTGAAGTGTGCATTAACCCTTTAGCCAGTGAATCCCTGTGCAAACCAAAATTGCTTTTTAATGCAGTTTCCTGAAGCCTCTCCATCAGCCAGAGGCTGCTTTGGACTAATCCAGGAAATGAGCCAAGCATTAAAAAAAATAATGTGAGGTTATGGAACATCAAAAACATATTGACCATAGTGTGATTATACTTGAAATGGATTAGGGGAAGTAGCTAAAACAATCTCCGCTCTGAATAAGATAATTTGGGAGCTTGCAAGAGGGCCTTGGGGAGGGATGTGAATGTGCTTCAGAGCATGTAAGGAAAAGGTACCAGAGTGAACACGAAATGACAAATGTGATAATCACTGTCCCAAACATATCACTTTGCAGAGCTTAAGCAAGCTGGCATTTACATGAATACCACAAGTCAGCAAAGGAAATGCAGGAAAAAGCGAAATACGTGTGACAAGTCTCACCCTCATCTGTGAATTAAGTAACAGTTTCTGGACTTAAGATGTAACAGCAGACAGGGAATAAAGGAAATCTTCAGTTTGCCTTGCATTCTGGTAATACTAAAAACCTGAATTTGTTGTATTTACAATTAAAATAGCTGGTTTAAATTTTTTTTTTAAATCTTGGAAAAGCTATCTGAGAGCTACAGTTCCTAAGTGGAGTATCATCCTTCATGATATAATAAAAACCAGAGTCTGTGTAAGATAGTAACAGAATCCCTAATTAAGAACCCAGATACTTTAAGCTTGAGTATGATGAGCCTCTTGAAGTAAGTATCCAAAGCATCTTTACATCCAAAATGTTAAGCTCTTGATTAAACAAGCAGAACATACTTTAAAAGATAATTAAAGATGAGCTTCAGTGAAAATACTGGGTTTGTATTTGGGCCAAACTTAATCTTGGATGCAAACCCTCACTGTCTTTTTTCGTTTTAACATGCTCTGATCCAAAGTGGTTGGGCTCTAAGCCACTGGTACCAAACCACTCAAGTGTTGTACTTGTTGCAGGTAAGATTGATAAATGACAGCATCCCTGTTGTGAGACAGGTTATACCAGACCTGCAAATTTGGACACAGAGTTAAAAACCTCTTCTTTTTCAGAAGTGTCAATTTGGGGCATTCTCATCTTAACTCAGTCAATGGAGTTCTTTTGGTTTTTTCCTCCTGCTGCATGCAATATTCACAGTTGCAAAGAAAATTCTGTAGTTTCTCATTATCTCTGAACACTGAGGGTTGGGTGTCTCAGGTAGGACCCACCAAAAAGCAATATGTAATAATATGCACTCTCATCTTGGAAAAAGCTAAGTCTTCTAGTGAGACATTTCTAGGATAGGAATAAAACCTTCCAAAATTCTCAGTTGCCATCCTTAAAAATAACTACAAGTTGGGGGATGCATGTGTCATATTTTTTAGTAGGATAAATGGATGCATTAATGCAAGAGAGCCAATGATTTATTCCAGCTGACAAAATGCTGGTGGTTCTCTGCAGCATTAACACAGCCTAAATATGATTGAGTCACCCAAACTGGATTTTTTTTCCCACAAAATTCTGAGTGGGGGAATTTAGGTTATAACAGTGAAATGTACTTGAGAGATTTGGAAATTAATATGGAGCCCCAAGCAATGGATTCTCCTCTGGACAAGGGATGGGCTCGCAGGGGGCATGAGACAAATTTGAACAAATCTCGCCAGGGCCCAGCTAGAAACAGGGTGAGCTCTTTGTGCCAGCTCTGGCAGCAGACTCACAGCGCAGCCTGCCCCTTCAAAGGCAGAATTAAAACAAAAGTAGGAATTTAGATGGCATCAAAGAAAATCTCACCTGAAGTCCCAGTATTTTTAAAGAGGTTTATACCAATAAAATGCAGAATTGCCTGATATTAAGGTAACACTTCTCTTGGCAGAGTTCAGAACCAGAACTGGAAGCAGTACCAATCACTGTGTTTCCTTTTTTTTGGGTTTTAACATATCTTTAGCATTGGAGCAGACCAGCTGTTCCTTGTGCAGCATATCCTGTCTGAATTTGTAGATGCCTGAGGACAGTCAAAGGGAAAAGAAACCCGCCAGCTGTCTGTCACAGTGTAACTTCCAGCAATCTTTGTGTTTAATAGCCTTCAATGGATTGTTTTTTCCTCGTGAATTTACCTAATCACTTTCTAAATCCTGTTTCATGCAGCATCATGAGAATGATAATCTAATTTTGGTCTCTAAGAGATGTAATACAAAAACAATAGGAGGCCTAGGAAAGAATGAAATCATTTTGCCAACAGATATTACAAAAGAAGGCAACAATTCCACTCCAGTGATGAAGAAAATTACTAAAACCACTCATTACAAAACATCCTGCTTTGAAAAACAATCTATTTAGACTACTTTGCAGTTCTGAAAAAAATAAAACCCACCCATCTGTAATTGCCTTTGCAAGATTGTGATGTGGATGTTTCTTTCCTTGGTTCCACAACACGAACTCTAAAGTGTGCAGCTTTGCCTGCTCCTGCTGCCTGGGGTTACTGAAAATGCTCCTAAAGCCCAGTGATCCTTGGATCAGGCAGGAGATTAATTGAGACAAATATTCCCAAGGCACCACCACTCCTTGCTTAGAACAGGACAATTGCCTCAAACACATCCCTTCTGTGAATTTATGCTACTTGTTCTGTATTATCAATTATGGAACTCTACATATTTTGCAATCTTTTTGTGCACTATCGTTGTTGAAATCTTGCACAAAGTGTTGAAATTAATTTTGAAGCTCTACACTTACTGGTTTGCTGCTGTCATGTACTAAATTGATTTACAAATGAAAAGAGTATTTTCCTTGTTTAAATACAGCTAAAATATCCCTTTTAATAAACTATTTCCTAGTACTTTTTAAAAATATCAGCATAAATATAGGCCTTTTTATTTTGCATGTCTTGAGTCCCATTTAATAATTTCCAGCTATTCAAAGAGTAAACAATTGAGTACATTCTACACTGTTTTACAAAGCTCAGTGTAGCCTGGGTGAAATTCGTGAGACTACATAAACCTTTCTATTCATCTAGACTTCCAGAAAATGCAAATAAGACCTTCCAAATGGAAGCCAAAGTAAAAGATGTTCTTAAAGGCTCTTTTTAGATAGTATTAAAATGAATCTTCATTTTCTCCTCTACCTGACAAATTTAAATATCTTTTTCTTTTATTTCAATCCCATGTTATATAACATTTTTGCACAATTGTTTTGTATTCACGTTAACACATTTGCTATTTCCCTCCATTCTCCCATTCTCATTGAAAAAGCTAAAACACGTCCGACTCTTGCTTCAGAACGTGGCTTTTAAGATAACACAGCTCCTGTTGAAAATGTTCCTGGGGAAGGAGAAAAGCCATTACTGAGCTGAACATTTCAGAGGCTCTTAAGCTGCCATCAGGTGCACAGAATGTGCCAAATTCCCTATTCTGCTTGTCTAACAGAAGAAAATACTCAATTGAGACATCTGCAACATGACTTTTTTTTTTTTATATCCTCCTGCTGTTCCTCCTGACCCAAAAGCAAGGCTGCTATTGCCTTTTTGAATAGATTAGTCCTTATCTGAAAAGCCATTTAGTTGCAAATCCCAAACCTTTCCATTATTACCACGTTTGGCTGTGTTAGCCACGGTGAAGGCCCGTAACAGAGCAGCTCAAATGTTGGACTAATGACCTCTCTGGCATTTCTAAAGAAGTGCTCTGTTAAACACCCAGGCATTTCAACTTTCAGTCACAAGACCTATAAAAAATTCATACTCTGAATCTCTAGTTTCAAACCACAGCACTACATCATTAAGAGCTTTTCAATCCTCCCACCCCACACACTTTATGAAGGGGGATGGGGAAGAGAGCTTTTATCTTCTTGGTAATAAAATTTCACATTTTCTTCTCCTCTTGTTCGCATTTTTAAGCAGTTCTGGAGGTTGGGGAAAAGAACAACCAACAATGTGAGCATGAGTTTTCTTTTATTCTATTACAGTATAACATAACCAAAGGACTTTTAGCTAGGTATTTAGTGTAAAACAGTGTAAAAAACAAGTTTAATCATTAAAGTAACTTTTGTCTCAATTATTGCTGCCTTTCAGAAATCATAAAACTTCTATTCCAAGACTGAAAGAAAAGACTACCCCTGACAAAGGGAAGCACCTGGAAAAACAGTATACAGCTGTACATTCTCTAGCAGTATATACATCTTTGATCTGGCCTTTAAATGAGTTTGCTGGACTAGAACACCAGGAGTTTCTTTTGGATACATGTTTATAATATCCAGTAAAAATATGGGTATTTCCTATGACAATTCTGTAAGCCGAATTTGAATGGCTCTTCCAAGTTAACCTCTCAGAATGTTCAAAATTCCTCTTTCTGAAGAGTCACACCTTTTCCCTGCATGCTGTGGCCCTGCCTCATGTCACGTTTCTTCTTTCTCTCCTCGCTCACTGGTTTTGAAGCAGTGTTTTAATGTCCATCCTCCCTGTAATGTCCGATGTCCCCGGTTGGATGGGCTGTCACTGTGAGTGCCTCCTGCACAGCCCACATCTGTCACCTCCCTGCAAGGGCTCTGAGCAGCCTGGGCAGTGAGATCCCTCCTCTGCTTTCCTCTGTGAGCTCACCGAAGCCAGTTCGTCCTAAAAGAAACCTCTGTCCTTGGTTGTCCTACCCACAGGACAGCAGCGGTCTCACACACAGCAGAGGCTGAAATACCATGCAAAGCTCTCAGCTTTCTTTGCTTCATGCTCCTTTTCTCCACAGGCTTGGTAGGGTTTTTTTACCTCATGCACTCAATGACGACTTTTAAGCAGATAGCTGGAGGGGACGGAAACAGATTTATATCTCATCACCAATAATAGCAGAGCTGGATAAAATGTCATCTAGGCAGGGTTTTGGGGTTTTTTTAATGTGCTAAAAGCATCTCTCATCAGCAGGAAACACGGAGGTTTCTAGGAAGTCACACAACGCCCACGAAAGCACACTTTATGTCATCGCCCCTCTCCGGAGCAATTTCACCGAAACAATCTCCACGCACCCGCCGATTTTTGAAGATGCTCAATGCCCTTTTTCTGTCACCGCCCCTCGCTGCTCCTCAGGCGACCAAGTGCCACCGACACCGGTCACCTTCCCACGGGCGGCGCGTACCTTGCCCGCACCGCCACGCCGGGCACGGCCAGACACCGGGCACCGCCACACACCGGGCGCGGCCACACACCGAGCACGGCCCCACACCGGGCACCGCCTCACACCGGGCACGGCCACACACCGGGCCTCAGCCGCCTCGGGAGCGCGCCCGGAGCAGGTGTCAGGACTGTGCCCGCGGAGCAAATCAGGGGAGCGCGCACCGGGGGGCAGTCTCGGGAGCGCGCCCCGGTACAGGGTCTCGGGACGGTACGCCGGGAGCGGGTACGAGGAGCGCGCCCCGGCAGAGCATTCCCCGGGGACGCGCCCTGAGAACGGGGCTCGGGAGAGAGTTTGGGGAGTGCACCCTAAGAACGGGGCTCGGGTACGAGTTAGAGAAGTGCGCCCTGAGAACGGGGCTCGGGAGCGAGTTTGGAGAGCGCGCCCTGGGAGAGGGGTGCCCGGGAGTGTTTCCAGGGAGGGCGCCCTGAGCACGAGTCTCGGGAGCGAGTTTGGAGAGCGCGCCCGGGCCGGCTCTCGGGAGCGCGCGCCGCCCCTCACGGCCGCGGGTGACCCCTCCGCGCGCCCCTGCCCCGCCCACGCAGCTCCGCCCTCGGCGGACGCGCCCGCCGCGCCGTGACGCCACGGCGGCGCCCGGCGCCGTGACGTAACCCGCCGTGCTCGCCAATCGGAGCGCGAGGAGGGCGAGGCCCGCTCCGCTGGTTGGCTGCCGCCGCCGCCCCGCCCCGCCCCGCGGCCGGCGGCGGGGGACCCGGATGAGGCGGCCCCTGGCGGCCGCGGCCGTTAAACGCCGGCGGGGCGCGGGCGCGACCCCCGCGATGGCGGCGGCGCGGTGAGGGCGGCGCGCCCGGGGCAGCGCGGAGGCCCGAGGATGCCGCTGCTGTACGTGATCCTGCTCTCGGCGCTGGCCGGCTGCTGCCTCACGCTCCTGGTGCAGCTCGTGCTCGTCTACAGGAGGAAGCCCGAGCCCCCCAGGGCGGACGGAGCGTACGGCGGCATCGTCTACGCCCGCGTGGCGCCCGAGCACGGCCTCAGGGAATACCTGCAGGGCGCGGAGCCGGCCGGCGGCCCGGTGTCCGCGGAGCCAGCCCCCAGCCCGGTCCCGGCCTCCGCGCCCGCCGCCGCCCCGGGCCCCGATCCCGGCCCCAAGCAGCAGCAGCAGCCGCCGCAGCAGCAGCAGCAGCCGGAGCCCCCTCCAGCCCCCTCCTCCCGCGAGGAGACGTGCCACTTCCTCAATGCCATCTTCCTCTTCCTCTTCAGGGAGCTCAGGGACACTGCCCTGGTCAGGGACTGGGTCATCAAGAAGATCAAGGTGGAGTTCGAGGAGCTGCTCCAGGCCAAGATGACCGGGAAGGTGCTGGAGGGGCTCAGCCTCAGGGAGGTCTCTCTCGGCGATGTCCTGCCTGTCTTCAAGTCCGTGAAGCTCATCCGGCCGGTGGCCTGCAATGAGGAGGGTTGTCCCGAGGAGCTGGCCTTTGAGGTGGACCTGGAATACAATGGTGGCTTCCACCTGGCCATCGATGCCGACCTGGTGTTCGGCAAGTCGGCCTACCTGTTCGTGAAGATCTCCCGGGTGATGGGGAGGCTGAAGCTGGTCTTCACACGCCTGCCCTTCACATACTGGTCCTTCTCTTTTATGGACGACCCCGTGATACTCTTTGAGGTGAAGTCTCAGTTTGAAGGGAGGCCCATGCCTCAGCTCACTTCCATCATAGTGAACCAGTTCAAGAAAGTAATTAAGCGCAAGCACACCTTACCCAATTATAAAATCAGGTGAGTTGGCCTGCGTCCTCAGCGTTGCTTTGGCTGCTGTGCAGCTGAGTTGCTGTTTTGCTCTTAATGGGTGTTTAGCACCGTACGTTGCTTGTCTGCTGGCAGGAGCTTTCCTGAAAGGAATGATCATTTTCCATTTATAACAAGGGAGGAAGCACAGTGAGGTTGTTCCATGCCCTCATCTGGGTGTAACTAAGTGGCAGAATTAATATGTATGAAAAGTTCGGGGATCTTGGCAGGTGTGTGACAAAAGGACCACGATGTCCCTCTTTGGAAGAGGTAGAGGATTGCTCCATGGTGAGTGTGTGCGTTTGGGGTGTCCTCCCAAGCTCCTGCCGCTGGTGAGCCACCAGGGCACGACTTGTGGCTGCTGCTTACCTCTAGAGGTGAGGTTATTGTTGCTTAATATAAGAAAGGGTAGAGTTCACTGTCTAAGGAATATTTTTGAGATCCCGTGATGTAGGCAGTCTGCTTCTTTTCTGGTCTGCTTACTTCCCTCAGTAAAAATTAGGGAAGTCTGAAAGTTGATAAGAGAACTATCACCACTGCTGTGGTAACTAAAACTTTGAAGGACCTTCTGGGTTTTGGGGTTTTTTTTTTGTATTATGGTATCTTTTCTTTTACAAATGCACGCACTGCAGCACAGACTGCATTATATAGTGAATATAATGAAATGTGCACTGATACTTCTGTAGCAGAAGTGGTAAGAGGCATATTCACTTTGTTTCTATCCCCTGCTACTAATATTGAATCTCTTACCACTGCTCAGGTACTGTGTTTCCTTTCTGTTGTGTCTTACCACTCTTAGGGTGCCACGTTTCCTTTCTCTTTTGTTTGTTCTTTTTAGCTTTTGCATTAAGCTAAGTATTGTGTGTATTAAGTAAGGATTTTACATTTGTTTACAACATTCTTCTGCAATAAGCTTTTTCCCTGAAATTCATGAGAGATGAGTAACTGAAAATGCCTGTTTGAAATTTGAAGTGTAATTAGCTTTGTAGTGGTGTAATTTTTGAAGACTTTTCAGCTGGTTCCCCTGTAATTGAATTTATAAGTGCTCCCATGAAAGTGGATTTTTAAAGTACACAAGATTTGGATAGCCCTGACAGGGCAATAAGTTTTTTTGAGTAATGTAGTAGTTCTTTCAAGTTTTGAGATACTGAACTGCTCTCCAGAAGAGAGCAATCCCTGGCCAGCAGGGAAGCTGTCACAGCAAGTTTGCTTCCATTCTGTTACTGTTTTGGAAAGAGTGAAGCTGTAAAGTGGAGAGGAGCCTGAAGGAGAGGTTGGGACAGCACAGTCGTGGTGCAGAGTCAGCACTCTCAGCACACCTAGACAAATGAACTTTGCACTCCTAGACAAGCTTTTAGCGTTCCTGTGCAACCTGTGATGGATGATGTGCTCCTCCCCTCCAGAGGATGAAGACAGACATCTTCACTTTGAGAGATGCACATGGACAGTGAGGTGTTCTCATCATTTAGTTGGAGACAGTCAATTTTCCACGTGTTTCTCAAATTTTCCACCACCATAAAGAATGAATGAGGCATGTGTGAGGGACTGGAAGGGCAAATGAAGAAAGAAGCAGAGTGCAGAGCCTGAAACAGAAATGAGAAGTGTGATGATAGAAGGTAACTGACACTTAGAATGATATATGAAGCATAAATAATTCTAAAACTAAGAAGAATTAACAGTTAACTTAAAATGTTCTCTGTGGTTAAAGGAGTTGGGAGTCTATGAATGCTTCAGAGGAAAAAGCAGTATCATAGCTGGTTTTCCCACTGGATAGTGGGCTGGTAGCCTGCTGTGCTCAGTGAAAGTGTCCAACCCTGCTCTGGTGCTTTTCACCTTTACATTTTATGCCATGTACTGAAGGTATCATTCCAACCCCCGTGTTGTGAAAGGGACACTAAGGCTCAATGCCCATGAATGGAATTGTCCTCAGGAAGGAGGCTTGGCTCATTGGTGTCTCAGCTGTCCATACCATGGCATCTACAGCTTCAGGTGGGAACCTTGAGCTGTCCACAGGGCCCCAAGGTTTTGTGGAACTCGGACTAAAACTACAAATTCTTCCCCAGCGTGTCCAGGCTGAGTTTAGGCAGGTGAATCCCCACACTTGGTATCAGCTGAGCAGTAACAGTGCACTCTGAGGTGGTGGCAGAGCTGAGAGTTCAGGTGTTACTGAAAGCTGGTTTGGAAAATCAAGTCCCTTGCTCATAAGATGCAAAAGTGGGGCTTTAAATTGTAAGATTACATTGGATTTGGGATTATGGTATGCTAATATATTTCTTAGCAAAGAATGTCTAGAAGAAAGTCAGGAGTTTCACAGCTGCTTAATAACCTCTTACCTTACCTAAAGCTTAAAAGTTTCTCATCTACCTGAAATGTGATTATTCTCTCCCAGCTTTTTCCCTATTGCCTATATGTCCTTAAGTACATAGTATTTGCTTCCATGTGTAGTTCAGAACCTTTTTGATGTCTCCCCACTCTTGCTCAAGTAACTTTGTAAATAAAACTCTGGATAACAGCGTTTGCAACTTTGTAAACAAAAGTACTTGGAGCGCGAGGAATTCTCTCTTTATCTGGTCAAAAGGGGCACTCTGCTACTCTGTTGGCTTCCACATTGAACCCCACAAAAGAGTTTTATCTTGTTTCAAGGCGTTAATTAGTATACAAAAATATGCCATTTTCCTTGTCTTTTGTATTAGGCAACTTCTAGAGGTTATTACTGGGTGGTGAATAGCATATGAAGAGAACTTTTGCCAGTAGTTGATTTTGAACATGTTATAACTCAGTTTGTGTCACAGATCCTGGCCTCCTCTGCTATTTAGTTACAAAATACTGTGTTTAAAAATGTATATTCATATGTGCACTGTCTGTTACTACAGCCAAATTACTACACAAGTACTTTGTATTCTTTCCAGTTAGGTATAAAATTTATGCAGCAGAGCAGTGATGAGTAAGATCATATTTGGTATCATCCATTTCTACAGGCATTGTGTGATCTGCATAACTGTACCTTGAAAGTAGGAAAAGGCATCTTGCCTTCCTGCTGCACTCCTCAGAGTCCATAGGGAGAGGCAGTGAAGCCTAGTTAGTGCATTTAAAGTTTGTCTAGCATTTTATACACATTTTTCTCCATAAAAGCAATTGTCTACTAATTGAAAAAGAAGGGTTGTGCTTTATGTCTAAACTAATAAGCAGTAATTTGTGTTTTACTCTAATAGCATGTAATCACTTTTCTCTGTCTCTTTAATAAATGTGTTTGTGTCTGGCAAAACACCCTGTTTTGTAGCTGCTCTGCTATTGAATGGGAATTGTAGAATTTGTTGTAGAATTTGAGGAAATCCCTGGATGTAAGGCTGTTGGTAAAATCCAGTGACTGTAGGCTGGGTTTGTTGTGGTGTTTTTGGTGTTTTTTGGGGTTTTTTATTGGTCATAATTGATAAAGGACTTATGCAATTCTATTGATAATAGCAATAGTTAAATGCTTGTGTTTAATATTAATGTGTTTGCTGCTTTATAATAGAAATGCAAACAGCTTTTCTGCAAACATTGTGGTATGTCAGAGCAGTCTCTTGTTCAGATGTGGGAAAAACCTAATACAACCTTGTTTTCATGTAGACTTCTTTTAATAGACCAGGGCAGTGGATGCTATCAGCACAAAGTGGAGTTTATCTTGTAACCTGAGTCCAGCTTTTGGTTTTTCATTGTATGCACTCCAACAGTTCTTTAATGCTATAGACACTGCTCATGTTGGTTTTAATTCTATCATGTCCTTTTAACAGTGGCTATTAAAGTGGTTAATAGGGTTTAGAGGCACTAGGGACTATTTCAGGTGTGTGGCTCCTTGCTTGATGGTGCTGTTGCTGTAGTCATGGGTTCATCTGTGTTAGTTCTCTAATGAGCTCTACCTTGCTCATTAACCTTTTATTAAGTTGCTTATGGTGACAGCCTTGCTGTGCCCTCTCTCACCTCAGGCTTATCAGTACACTGATTATGCTGTGTCCAGCATGTTCTTAATACCAGGGTGTATTTTTGCTTTTTTGCACAGCTCTTGATCTTGCTTTTAGATTTTGGAGAGGTTTGGGTGTCAGGTTCCTTCTAGGCAATAAAAATGCACTTTGCCATAACCAAGATACAAAGCCAGATATGTATATGTAGAGTCCTCCTTCTGCCAGAATTTAACTTCCTGGTGTTTCTTAAGGAAGGATTAAAAAAAAAAACCTGACAGGTGCCTTTTTTATTTTTTTCTTAAATTAAACATCTCACAAGTTCATCCATTCAGATTCTAAGCAGACCAGGTGTTGGTTAAGCCGTGGGTCAGTTCTGTCCATTTTAGGAACACTTTGTTTCTTGGTTTGTTACATTAAAAAACCCAACTATTTTGTATTGACACTAGTCTGCTTTGAGAAAATGTGTTTGCTTTATTTTAATACATGCTACCACAGAGGGGAAGAACCTTTTTTTCTTTGTAAGTATTTTCATAATGCATTGCTTCTACCATTTCTGTACTGGGTGTTTAGAGGACCTCCTCTGGCCACTGTCAACATGAATTGTCCTTAGAACTGATCATTTGCAATATATTTAGTCATGTTGAATAGTTTTATGCTTTCTTTGGAAGCTGAGGCTATATTGAATTTCTCTGGGAAGAACAATTAGACAAGCCTATTTTTATTTACCAATATAGAATGCAATTTGAGAGTTACATAGTAGTTTCTTATTTTTGGCAAAACTTAAGCCTAGAAGTAATTTAAATAGATATTGATTTGAAATGTGTTTTACAATAGAAATTACTTCATAATGAGGAAATTGAGGTATTGGAAAAAGTATAAAATAAAAAAAAAAGTATGTATTATTCATATGATGAGGCAGGAGTACCAGAAATAACCAGATTTTGGGACTGTGATCATGTCTTTGCTTCAGAGACCTTTCTCTGTAGCTGCTGCAAAGGGAGGGTTTCTCTTTTTGAGTGGATTTCTACAGTAGTTGATAAGAATCTCTCACTAGTTAAATCTGTAAGACACTTCTGTTTGAAGTTCTCATTCCTACTGCTGCTGATAGGAAAGAAAGGTGGTTTGTTTGTTGGTTCTGTTTATTGGGGTTTTTAATGCCTTGCCTGTTTAGGTACAAAAATATCTACTGTACAAAAGCATTAAAAACTCTGCAGGATCTGAGTCCTTTTCTGCTCTGCAAAAATTGATGGTAAAGCAGCGCTGTGATTTTCAGATTGTCCCATTCAGATTGAATGATGCCAGCACAGACTGTTCTGCTCGTGGCAAAGTGGAGATAATTTCAGTCAGTAGATCTGTCTCTAGTCAGTAGTTCCGTGCTTGGAAGATTATTTTAATAGTGGATGGACAAGCAGCTTTGCTTTGTCTTACAAGAATTGGATAAATGGGTCTGTAGGCAACCTGACACACAGTGAACACAACCGAACCTCAGAACAGCAAATAAGTATTTTCTTTTTTTTTTTTTTTCCTAAGGGTGCTACATGTAGAAAAAAAATTCTGGTAGTGCAGAGCTTTTTACTGGTTTTTTTTGAGAGGGCTCCATCTCAGGGATACATAATTTCTGGAGGGTCACTAAGTACAAGTTTCTTCAGATTGTATGAAATTATATGGTACAATGGCTGTATGTAAATCTTATGTAGCTGGCAAGTTCAAATCCATTGGTTCTAAGGCTTTTGAAGCATTTTTAGGCATTTTCCCCAGCTCCAGCACTTCATGAGTTTTCACACTGGAAAGACTGAATTCTGAAAGAATGCCAGTTTGAAACTTGGTCATAGTAAAGTCAGAAGTAATGCGTGACCAGCTACATACCAGACATTTCCCAGCATACAGGTGGCATTCTTTTCAGCTTAGGAGTGAGCCTTTTTCTATGATTAGTCAACAAATCTTATGTTTCCTATTCTTACCTACAAGGGTGAGAAGCTAACACACCACTGACTTGAGATGGATTAGTGAAAAAATTGGGAGACCAGAGGTATGGAGCAAAGAGAAAAATCTCATTTGGAGGGAGTGATGGATGAAGGTACAGGATAAAGGAATACATTTTGGTCGTTAGCTTTGCTGCAGATGGAAATCCAATAGGCATAATTGGTCTGACATGAAAACAGGACCTCCTTCAGCTTTTCTTCTTTACTGTCTTGTACAGTATATAAAACACTGTACAATAATAATGTAAAGAAAATCACCTCATTTAATCTTTTGCTGGTTTGTGTTAGAAGTTACTTGATCTTAGTCCTGCAGTGAACTTTCATGTGGATAGTAATAAAGATTCCAAAAATCTGCTGAGATTTTTTAGTACTTGATGGTGTTTTGCATGCACCAGCATTGAGAGCACATTTCTGTTCATCTGGACTCTGCCCTTCAACTGACCATGCTGCTCAGTGAACACAAATATGGATCTTTTTATTCAGTTGTCCTAATTTGTGTTGCTTTCAATGCATTTAAATAAATATTAAATAAGCAGTAGTAGTGTTTATTTTTTTAAGGGTAATTTATTTCAAAATATAGATCATATAGGAGTTAATCACTTTACTGAACTGTAAGCACCTAAGAAATGTGTGGATTCTAAGAAATGTGTGGACAGGGTCTGAGCCTGTCTGCTGGAGCAGGGAGGTGTGTTCAGGCTCTGGAATTGGGCTGTTCTGAGCCACCTTCTACAGGCTGTATTATGATTTTTAGACTCTGTGATAGACAGTATGTTTAGTGTCCCCCACTTGTCACATGGAACTGAACACTGGCTTTTCCTGAAGGACATTAATTCAAGGAAAAGGACACAGAACTTACCTGTGAGGATACGTAGCTAATACAGCTCTCAGTATCTCATTGGATGTAAAAATGTAGGAGGCTTTTTTGTCAAACCTATTTATATATATTAAATTCATGAAACAGTTAATCTTTTATTGGCAAATGATCTAGATCAGAAAGCTCTTAAGAGCAGCCTGGGTAAGGACGCTGGGTTTTAGTGGGGTAGAGCAGTGCCGTGCTGGTGAAGCTCAGCCTCAAGCTGCCGGATTCACTATTGCAGCTGATCCTTTCATGTTCGGGCTTTCTGTGGGAAACTGCTTATTCTGCATTCCTGCAGAGATGGCCTAAAGTCACCCAGTATCCTTCTGTGTTTGCAGAACAGTTCATGTTCACTCTTGTTTGCTTTAAAACTGTTGCAACATTTGGGTATTCTTGATATTATTTTTTCTTTGGACTATAGTAAAAGACTTTAAATGTAATACTTCTTCTAGGATTAATAAGCTTTATTTTCTGAACTGAGTATGGAGAGGAATTAGCAACCCACATAGGTAGGTTATATTCATAGATAATTTGTGTCACCCCAGTGTGTTAAAATTCCTGAATTGTGGAACTACAAAAGACTTTGTGTGATGATCTCAAACCATCCTTTCATGCAGAAAACAAGCAATAATCCAATGTGATGATGAAGATTCCTACACCTGCCCGAAGCCATTTGGATGCATCTGATTCCCTAAGCACACCCTACCCTTGTTGAGCCCTGCCTGAGTTAAGTCCTCTCAGGACCCAGCTGGAGGCTGGCAGGGTTTTAGACTTGTCTGTGGCCAAACACAGCTCTGCAAACTGCCAGGAGATGCTGGGTGTAGCAGAGAATAAAAGAAAGAGGGGGAAAACCTTAAGTTTTGTGAGGTAAAAAACCCACAGAAATTCTGTTCAGCCCTGAGCTGTGCTCTGGAGACCTGCTTGGTTTGGGTTTTTGGTTTTTTTTCCCCTACTAGCTGCTCTAATTCATTTTAGCCTTAAAGCTATTGGGTACAACTTACCTATAACATGTTAATTCTGCTGTTCAGTGCTGCTGGAGCTCAGCAGAATGGCCTGTGAGCAGCAGCGTCCCCTCCATTAAAGCTGTTCCATGAGGAATTCTGCTACACCAGTACAGTTCACACATTTTGAAGGCTTCCCAGATGCCATAAAGCTCTGTCTGAAATAGAGTGTATTACAGTGATCAGCCACTGATAATTAATCAGACTGTTACACACACTCAAAGGCAGTAATTAATTGCCAGATCTGATGAGCATAAAATTAAATTAGGATAATCACTTGGGAATTAATTTTTTGGCAGTTTTTTTGTTGCTCTGGCTGAAAAACTTGCAGGGACACTTTGAGATGTAAATTCATTATTTCTTACTTTCTGTCTTTTAGAAATTATCTGATGATATCTAATGGAAATCATAACATTCACATACTTTGTTGCTGACTTTCTTTACTGAAACCTAATGCTAAGCAGGATATTTTCCTCCATCAGTGTCAATGGCAACAGCACTATGAAAAATGCTCACTCAGAAGGAAATATGTACAAATATTAAAATATAGTTTTGTAATGGCATTAAGTACAAGGTTGTGTTTTCCAGTGAAATAAAGTAAGTAATACTGGTAGTAACTACTACCACATATGTAAAATACTTCAAATTATACTTAAACCTGTGAAAAATATCCTGTCACATAGGTTTTATATGTAATATCTTAAAGGAACCCCATTGAGTAGTAAAAATTGAAATGGACTTTTCCATGAATGTCACTTGTGTAGTAAATGGTTTAAACCATTATTAAACCATTATTCCTGTTTGCCTGAGCTCAAATAGGAAGAGTGGAAATGCAAGATCCCAGTCTGGTGGTGGCATGGCACCAGGCTTCCTGGTGGTGTTTGTATCACCTCTCAATGATCTGGCTTGGTGAAGAGTTCCTAAGTAATTAACCAGGGAAATGACTACAGAAACTTCAATAGTTGTGTGGTTTTTGTTGGTTTGGTGTTTTTTTAAAGAATAACCATATACTTGCTAACAAGACTTGGTACAAGATGTTAGAAGAAACAAAACAAGTCTGATGTTTCCAAGCAAAGAGCCCAGTGAATTAGAAAGGGGGGTGGGTGGGAACAGCAGTGTTAGGCAGTGGTATTGTTCTAAAGCAATTCTACAAAAACTCAGATTTTTTTTTTTTTTCTGTTCTGAATGAAGGACAAATTAGAGAAAGTATCCAAATTCATAATTTGAGCAGCTGCTTTTATCAAGTGTAATCACAAGTTGTAACGTGCCGTGAGTGCTGCAGGATTTGGAAAGTGCAGGAATCCTTCCTGTTAATTAACCTCACAAACCCTTCCTGTGTTTGATTGTCATCAGTGGTGCCACAGGTCATGTCCAGACTGAGCTTCTGTGTTACTTGATCCTGTTTACTCTGTGGGTCTATAAATAAAATGCTGTGACTTGCCTGCGGTGTCAGCTTTGCTTGGGAGACAGCTGGCAAGTGCATGGCCATGGTGTGTCCCTGGGTTCATTTGTGCCCTGCCCACCACTGCAGTCCTTGAGCTCTCTGCAAACCAGCTCCAGGGTGAGCTGGCAGTCATCTCAGCTTTGAAAATGCTACTGCTAAGCCTGAGCTCTCAGGTTGGGAATTGGAGCATCTTCTGCCTTGTCAGAAGTGACTTGATAAATGTAGATTGAGGAGAAGCTTCTGCAGTTGGAGCATTTTTAAAACTAACTGGAGGAGTGAGGATAAACCTCGGGAAGCTCTCTTGCCTAGAATTTACAGCAGATACAAATATTTTTTCACTTCGGTTTACAGCTGTCA
Organism: Emberiza elegans; assembly: GCA_024865655.1. Classification (NCBI taxonomy): domain Eukaryota; kingdom Metazoa; phylum Chordata; class Aves; order Passeriformes; family Fringillidae; genus Emberiza; species Emberiza elegans. The sequence goes on from JALJVW010000241.1 coordinate 6,755,115, forward strand.
TGGACTGCTTTCAGCAGTGAGACATTGTTTTCTGTCTCAGCAGCCTGAGAGATGTCACTTTTTTCCACATGGATATAGGCTAGGGATTAGAGCAGAGGATTAAAACTCTTCAGCTCAACAAATGAGTTGTGTTCAGAGCTCAGACTTCTCATAGAACATCCTCATCTTTTTGCTCTAACCAGGATTGCAGACAGGTGATGTTTGTAGATCGAGACTTCCTTGTGGGAGAGCATTCTGCTGAAGTGAGCAAAAGCAAATGTTTGCCCAGCATCAGTCACTGGGACCAACCTCTAATCCAGCTGGCTGAAGGTAGAATTTTGGGGTGGCTTGGGTTTTATTTGCTTTTTTATGTGTGTGCCTTTTATTTTTTGTTATTTTTTTTCCTGCTGCTATTTTCCTTGAATGCCTAAAAGCGGTTGCTAAACCACGCCTGCTTCTCTTTCAGCTCTACGTGAACATAAGCACATTCTGTATTTTCTGTCCCATTTGGAGCAATGCCACAACAATTCAGGCTTTTTGGTGAGACAGGGAAAATTTGTCTTTATCCCATCTGAATTACAGCAGGATTTTCATCCATTAATTTGAATCAACAGAACCTGGAAACTTTGGGATCAAACAGACATTGACTACATTGAGTTAATAATGCTGTTTTGGTATTTTTGGAATTTACAATTTGGGAAGTGTTCCTGAAATACAAAAAAATATGGAAATGGTCAAGTTGATCTGGTTTGTGGTGATTAGAAAGAAATTTTGGTTAGATTTTTTTACCTGTGGCTATTCCAATGCAGACAGTAAAACCATATCATTAAGACTGTCCATGTTCTATTTGCAATTTCTGTCATATAAGCAAGAAAAAATCTGATCTTTTTTGAAGAAGCTACTAGACTGTTTGCATTTATTCTTTTATTTGTTCTTGTGGAAGTCAAGAACAAATTGAAGTTTGGGAAGTGTCTTGTCTCAAATGTATGATTCAAGATATACCTCAGAATTACTGAGAAGAAAGAAGGCTATTTTAAGAATCTGGAAATGTGTGAAGTTTCTTTGAAGAAAAAAAAAGACTAGTTAAATCCTTTTTTTTTTTCTTTTGAGGTCTTGGTTTAAAAAAAAAAAAGGGGGACTATTTATATATTGAGACCTTGTGTGTATGAGCCTCCTACATGTGTGTGGCAGAATATCCTGTAAGACAGTGGGTGGATTACTAGATCTGATTTGCAGTTTACCATAAAACTTCCTAGAAAATAAACACCATCTTATTGCAGTGGTTTTTTCAGACTGCTTGTAAGCCAGATTTTCATGGCTGTGAGTAAAGCTGAAATTAGTCTTTTTCGTTATAGAAATCTACTTTAATTTGAATTGATGAAGTTCCTGAGTGTGAACACTGATACAGTTCAGCATTATTCCTTGAGAAATTAGTGGAAGCTGGAGAATTGCTTTTGTAAAATCTATAATAAAATCTATAAAGAAACCATTACTGCTACTATTTTTTTGTTCAAAATAAGGATAAACCTCATTTTTATATCTTTAGTGTGAAGAATAATATAAGCTGTTTACATTATAATACCTGACAAGTGTAAATGTTAGCTGATAAGCACTTTTAAAATCTTACTGAGGTGATCATGTCTTTTTAGGAGTGGATTGTAATGTTTTAGAATTTTTTGTAGAAGTAAAACTTCATCTTAAATTACATGCAGTGTAAGAATAGAGGACTTCTTTATATCTTAAAATATCTGTTCTCAATCCCTCTTTGAAGTTTACATGCTTTACTAGTGCCTGACTTGTGTTTCTGTGACTCAGGTGAAAAACACAATCTAAAAATTACTCAATTCTGTTGCATGATTAGTTGAAGCTTTTGATTAATCCCCAAACTGAAAATAAATCCAGCAGTTATTCTTTCAACAGTATTTTAGATAAAAAAATCTTCACATACAGTAGCACTTGCAAAATTGAAATCTCCTAAACACAGTCTCTCTTTAGATTGTGATAGAATTTTGCTTAACATTCTAGATAAAAATTAAGACTTGCAATGCATTCAAAGTAGCTTTATGCTGAAGATGCTTGCATTTTTGGTTGATTGATTCTTCTAAGGTTTAAAATCTTTTTTGCTCTTTATTAAAATTCAAATGTTCAGTTAGTGTAACTTCAAAATTCCCAAACCTGAAAATGTTTTATCTTTATGTCAATTATGTAGTGCTGGGATTCATATCATTCAAGTGTTTAATGTGGTCTTAAACTGATAGTCAGTAATTTTAACTACTGTTTTAGATATCAAACTTCCTTTATAATCCAGAGAATAAGTTAAAACTTTTCCTGTAATTTATTCTAGAAAAATATTCTCACTTCTTAGCAAAAACTCTACAAAATCTCACCTCCTCCTGCCCCTAGAAATGAAACCATAGGACTTTCTACTTTTCCAAGTAGGAGATGGAATACTGACAGCCTTTGAATTTTGTTTCTGGCTCTGTTTAGCTCTGAACAATTGTTGGTTTTTTTACTGTGATTCTGGGTATTCTTAACTGAAGCAATGAGCAGACACAGAAGCATATAGTTATCATACCAGATAAATCAAATTTTTTTTATTTCTCAATAGATTTCTTCATGCAAGTAAAAATATCATTAAATAGGTACTGAAGTGAGGAGTTCATTTGGGGATCAGGTTAATTAAACTAAGGTATGAAAGATTTCTGACCTCTTTTCTGTTAAAAGTTGGCTAAAGGACCACAAAACAATCATCACAGAATGGTGAATTTAAATTAAAGGGAATGTAGGTCAGACATTTTTAAAATTAAATCACCAGATCCAGACTTGTTCCAAGTAGATGAGTTCTGCCTCCCAGAGCCGCCAGCTGGAAGGGAGAATTCTCCCATTCTGGGGCTGAAAGCACTCGAAGGGAAGGGAAGAAGCCTGATGTGCTTGGGGTTTCTCTGGATACACTTTTGATCTAGACTTTGAGGGAGGTGGTGGTGAGAGGGAATGAGTCACTGAGGAGGGAATGAGCCACTGAAGTGACTCTGAAGCCTGGCATGAAGGGAGTGCAGAAGTCCTTCACGCCAAGGAGACACTGCCTGCAGTGGCTGGAAACATTTTTGCTGTGCTCTGTGTATGGAAGAGCTTAGTATTGTGCTATTTTAGTGTCTACCTTTAATCCTATATATTAATTCAGTAACTTTATCATAATTACTTTCAGTATAATCATCTGACTAATTCCTCGTGTGAAGGAGGAATTTTTGCTGTTTGTATCTTGCAATATTTGTTAAGAAACACTCGCTATGCTACAGCTTCTTTTAAATATTGTTTCTGTAGGGTTGGAGTTTTTTCATTTGCTTAAATGTCACATGGTTGATGGATATTCCTCTTCATCTTAATGCTATGTTTTAGCTAGCTTTTTCTTAAGACTGTGCTGTCTGAATTTCAGGCCTTTAGACAAATGAGTTTGTGGAGAGACTCTGATAATTTAAAAAGAAGTTGAAAAGGCACTGTAAGCATTTCAAATAAAGCACTTTTAAAGACTTTCTGCAGAGAGAGCATCCATTGCTGGTCTGCTGCAGTCCTGCCAAACAGAAGGAGAGGGATGATGGCTCTGTAAGAAGGTGTGCCCTGCTTTTAAAAGGTGGGGAAGTTCACAGGCTTTTCCTACCATGGGGGAAAAGATGGGAGAGCCTGTGATGCCTGACCTGTTGGGAGCAAGGATTTCCTGTGTGTGGTTTTACAACACAAGGGAATGGTCCCAGCCTGCTACCAGCAGTCCTCATCTGGGTCTGTATTAGTTCACCAGCTCCCAGTGGGAAAGTCTTTCCAAATAAATAGTGTTGTCTTGTACTTAAATATTCCGACAACTGTTCAATTCCCTAGTATGTAATTGAAATCTACAGGAAGTAGTAATTTATCCAATGTTTAATTTTAGAAATGCACAAGCTCTCTGTAAATTAAATAGATAAGTGCTGTGATGTAAATTTGGAAGGCTCCAGAGCAGCACTAAAACATGAAAAATGCATTTAATGTGAGATATTCAGCTCTTTGTATGTATCTAGTGCCAATGGAAATAGGTGATGTGTTGTTTTTTGCTAATGATTTTGCAAATTAGTTGTGATAAGAATGTGAACATAAGTGCTTGTTGAAAATTAAACATTATGTTGAGACTGCCTTTTAATCCATTATTTGTAGAAAATTTAAGTAGTGCTGCACCAAGTCCCCCATGCCCTGCTAAGTATTTTATATATTCATGTATATAACTGTATTGGTATTTTAGAATTAATTCCTCTAATTCATTGTTGTATAAGTTTTGAAACAAGGATTTTGAAAATAGAAATCAAAATTACAAGAAACATTATCTTAATCTAGCAAGGAAAATAGCTTTTTCTGGGGATTGTTTCATTATTCTGTGTTGCAGCAAAGGCTTGCAGTGTGTGTTGTACTAACACTTTGTTCTGAAGTCACTTGAGGATGATGGTTTTAGTTTGAATGTGTAGGTGGATATGTCTGCATCCTTACTGGAATGTTTCAGTCTGTTAGTTTGCTTTTCTGTTCTTACTTTTAGCATATAAAACAGGTTTGTCCAAGTTTGTGTTCTTGTAGATGTCCTGCAGGATGTCTGCCTACGTAAGTGAAAGACCTGTGAAATACCAGCACTTTTAAACCTGGTAATTGCAGAAATTGGGAGAGCTAATGGTAACCTACTGAATCCTCTTCCTTTGCCTTTTTTTCTGCCAGAAATCTTGTTTCACTAAGTCACTGAAGCTCAGAATGGTTGTTAGTTTGATGCTCCCATGGAAAACTATAATAGATTTGGGAGAAGGACTACTGGCAGTTGCTGGTACTAACTGAAAAGCAGTTTATTAGTGCTTAAAAATCCTCAAACCTACAAGTACCTATTCACTCAAAACTTATTTTTATTTTCCAGTGTGCTTGCCTAACTCATCTTTTTCTGCCTAGCAAAATCCAAGCTAAGTCTGTATTTTGAGGGGATAAAATAATTCCTATCAGGAGCGGGGTACCCTTGCTTGTGCTTAAAGTGAGAAACACGGGGTGGGGCTGGGTGGGGAGGTGACCAGGCCCTGAACTGGATGAAGTCTTGCAGAATTGAAACAGTGGGGTCATCTTGGTGGCTTTTTCCCTACCCTTGTGATGCTTGCTATTACTTCAGTAATTCAAGAGCTATAAAGGAAGATGATGATAAAGTACCAGATCAGTCAGTATTTGAACAAGGCATATTTTGAGTTAGTTGTTTGTGGTATACTCATAAACCTAAACTGTGGCCAGAGTGATTTAATAGCCTCATATTTTTCATGCACAAGACTTTTTAAAAAAGTATTTAAAACTGAGTATTTTTATGAGACATATTTCAAAATAGCTTTCTTTATGAAGGAGTTAATGAGGGAGAAACTTGGAACCAAATTAAAGTTAGAAGTTGAATTGGATTCCAGGAAAATAGCTAGAGTGTTGAGTTGTGTTTATTCACAAAGAGAACAAAAGAAATTACTTTCTCATGGCTCTGTACGAGGCTGTTGCTCGTACAGAACCGAAGTGTCTGGAATCAGAGCATGGAGCTCCCTCCCAAAGTGTGTGCTGACAGTTAAAGGATGCTTAATTATTTATTTGAGTTTCTGAAACTCTTCAGTTCAGCTCCATGTGACTGTTTCCTGAACATATTGTGATCTCCGAATGTGACAAGCAGATGCCTCTGATGGTTGAGCAAACAGTGCTTATGAAAGAGTTCTTTCTCATGAAATGGCAGAGCCATCCTGCAGGCTCTGCTGCTCCTTTCCTGCTCTTTGTGTCTCCACACAAATACTTGCTGGGAGCCTGCATCAGTGACAGAGGATGGAAACCAAGGCACAAGGCAGTGCTGGGAAATGAGAGCAATAAATAAAGACAGAAAGAAGGAATACCCTCTAAGAGGGGGGTTTTTTGTGGTTTTTTGGGGTTTTTTTTCAAAAACTTTAGCACAGATGCTGCGATATCATTCTTTGTGCAGGGTTGTGGCCCTTGCTGTTGGGATTGCCTGTGTGTGTCAGCCATGTGATGGGGCTGCAGCTGTGCAGCCTCTCCCCCTCCTTCCCTCCCTCACGTCAGGGCTGTGTCCGACACCAGAGCACTGTCACTTAAAAACCAAACTGGTATTTATAACTCAGCATTTTCTAATCAAAGAGACAGAATTATGTGGTGAGATAGCTGGTGTCCTGCACAGTTATCTTGAACATGAACTGCTTTTCCTGTGAATCACATGCTGCAGTGAGGGAAATAAAGCTCAAGGGCAAATGTTTAGAATACCTGTATTAAGACTGCCTAAGAAGAGCCACTTAGTTTTTTACAAAGTGAGAGAAGAATCAATCTGTATAACTTAAGTGAACTGTTCATTGGGGTGCACCAACAGTACTGTCATAAAAAGTTTAAGCTTTAGGGTCATAGCACATTTTCATTTTTCTATGCTGTGATGTTTATGCAGATAAACTTAAAAGACCTGCTAAGATATTTACTGCAGTAGGACTCTTGTGTTAAATCATGTTTGCAATTGTAAAAATACCATGTGATTTTTACCAGCTACCCACTTCCTAAAAAATATCTGGGCTAGTAAATATAATTCAGTCTATTCGTGTGAAGCGATTTTTGTTTGTGGTGTCCAGTCTGCTGCATTCAAAAAACTTTAGTAGCTCCTACTCATTCCTTTTGACCAATGAATACGTAGGAATGGCAGCATTTCTCTTTTTAAAGAGTGTTGAAGGTTCATTATTGTCCTGTTACCTTTCCTATATTTTTGTGTGTTCATGTTGTGTAATGTGAATTAAGAGAAGTTTCTTCTGTATTTTTCAGGTTCAAGCCATTTTTCCCATTTCAAGTAATGCCAGCTGATGAATATGAAGATCGAGACCTCTGTATACAGGATTTTCTGTTGACAGAAGGTCGACTGAGGGTCACATTAATTGAATGTACAAGGTATATTTTTGTGCACTTTTGCTCATTCTTGACTAAGCAAGGACCTGTGTTTCCTCAGTTTGTAGTAATTATAGTTGTAGGGCAGTTCTGATTTGCAAAGTGGCAGCTTTGGTGTTATGATTGCACTCTAACCACAAAATGTACTTTGCTTGAAGTAAAAATGAACAAATGAAAGTTGCAGTTACTTTCTTGAGGCACTTTGGGTTTGTGTGGGGGCAAGCCCTTGCCTTTCTGAATTTTGCCTGGTTACAAGCTAATTTGTGCCTCCTCTTATTTGCTTGGTTTGCTTTTCTGCCACACCAAATTATGGGTCTCTTTCCAGGACAATATAAATGTTGTAATTATATTACTGTATTATGTAACCAAAGGGAAATAATCGTTTCAGTTAGTCTTACTTAGATAAATCCAAATCATTTTTATAAGGCATCAATTGCTGTCTTGGTCTTGAGTAAATAATGGAAAGAAATAAAATTCTATTTCCTCCATTCGTTGAAGAGGATATTCTCTTCAAAGCTGGAGAAAAAGTGTGTGGGTTCTTGGTTTGTTGGGGTTTTTTTGTCAGGCCTCTTGGTTCATGTTAGATCTTATCCAGGTAGTGCTAAGGCTTTGATCTAGTCATGTGCAGTTCTACTCTTTATGAACTAAACAGCTCTGCAGAAAGACTCTTTTTTAACCTGTTCTTTTCCTTGCTTGTATTCCCACATCAACTCCTCTTTGCACTTTTTTTCTGTAGCACTGTACAACATTTGAGCTGTATTTGCTGTACTAATGTGATTTATCAGTGGTCAGCACTTCCTGAAGATATGGTTCTGCTTCTAAGGGTTCTGTGGTGGCAGCAGTGGTTGTGATTCTTGTGATAAAATTCCTGCTTACCTGTCTCCCTGTCTTTGTGGTGTTTTCTGTGGGTGATCCAAGGATACTAAATAACTGTCTGCATCCTGGGCCACCAGGAGCATTTCCCCTTTGACTATACTGAGTAAGAGAACTCTGATCTCTCTTCAAAGCAATTCTCCAATTTCAGCCCAGTGATGATGCATTTGTTTTTATCACGAGGGCCAAAATGACCACCTTGCACTGTGTACAGTTGTTCTTGGTTTGGGAAGTAATCTTTAAATGTTGTCTTTCCTGAATCTGAAACACTGTGCAGCATCAACTCTTGAGTTTCTTTGCACTGAGAGTTCAGATTGCTCAGTCTGACATCATTCTGAACTCTCAGTGATTTCAGCTGTCACAGATGCTTATCAGATGGCTGGGAGAGGATGCAGTTGCTGATTTGTCAGGTCTGACATAATCCAAGTGTTTTATGCAGCTTGGAATTTTTCAACACACACTTGGAAATTGTCTCAACAGACACTTCTCAGGCAAGATGTCTGACTGTTGGACCCACAGTAATTCCTCAGATCTTCCAGTTGTCCATTATTTTTGTGAACTAAACAGCTACAACTGCTGCCCATAGAGTCCCTCAGTGAGTAAATACCCTTGTTTAATTTGCATCTGGTAGGAAGGTAGGAGGTAGGAAGAGAAACAGAGAATTTTGGTAGTGAAAGAAGAAACACACACTATATACACAAAAGTAACAGTGATCAAATTTCCTTTTTTCATCAGCCCTCTGTGAGAGGTGTGAAGGTTGGCTGGGCCAATTCCCAGTGCAGCACTGTGTGCTGACATCCAGGGCTTTTGCACTTAGATCTGCCATAGGAACCTGAACATTTTTCATCCTTTCATTCTCATTCCAGAATGAAGGATCACTTTAATTTCTGTGTGGTTTTCAGTTTTGCTCAGTGCCCCAGAAGGTTTTATATTTTCTCAGTACAGAAGATGATCTTTGGCTTCTCTACAGAATTTGGAAGAATTATTTCATCTAGTCAAATAACAGAGTTCTGCTGCTTCTCCCATTTAAGATGGGCATCAGTGGTGAAGCTATAGTGGTAAAATGTTTAGCAAACTTTTTTTGTATTCTAAATGGCTTTAATTTAAATTATACTCTTCACATGACCAAATACTTGCACTTTTCACACTTCTTTTCTAATTGCAGGCTTGACCATAGCAATTTTCTGCTGTCATGCTGTTGAAAGAAAAATTAAATTTGCTCATAAATTAATGAAAGGATGGGAACTTTGCTTTAAATAAATAATAAGGAATATTATCTTGCAAATCTTTATCTGATCTGTACAAAAAACTCAAGTTTTCAAAAAGTGCAATGCCCTCAAAAACTGAATTGTTGCAAAAATGCTGTTATCTGTCATTATCTTAAAACTTCTAAGAAAAAGGGAAAAACAAAGCAAAACTTAAATTTTGGCTTTGTTTCTTTTTAATCAGCAAACACTTCAAAAAAGTAACAAAGGTAATAAACTCTGATTTTATTAGGCAAGAATACACTTCCAAAACTGTACCATAAAGTGGGCACTTTTCAATTTGTAGCATATAGATATCTCTTTAATATATAGTCATATATAATAATGTCAGTCTTTATGTGCAGCTGTCTTACAGGATAAAGCTTCTTTCTTTGCATATTGCTGGAGATACTGTTCAAACAGAAATTTTCTTAGTAGAACAGAAGTTAAAATTTTGCCTTTGTCTTTCTGAAATTGGAAATTGAGCTCCAAACTCCAGCATGAAGAGCTCTTTAAAATTCATATGGGTAGTTTGGCTGCCTTGTGATGTGTTTGTTCACCTGACACCACATTAGCAGGTGCCATTAACCTGCTGTAAGGTGAAATCTCAACATGCCTCTTGGTTTTGCTTGTTGCTTGTGTTGCAGTTCTGGCTAAAAATTGTTCTATTCTTGTTTTAAGCTATCTCATGTGCTTGTTTTTCTATCCAGTACAGCAAAATAGCTCCTGGGCTGATATTTTAGAGGGGCCATAAGTGCCCCTGAAAAATTCCCTAAGGGTGTGTCTACGTGAGCAGAAGCAAGCTTGAGAGCTGTCACAGTCAGAGAGGTGTTTACCCTTGGGTTGTCTCAATTTTACCAGTTCTGATCATTGGTCAAAGTTGTCTTCAATAGCTTTACATAATTTACGTAAATACAAAGGATATTTATTACAAATCTCCACATCTGAAAGATGAGACTTTTTGATTATAAATATTTTACCTAGAAACATTATTTAACAATGTCAAGATAAACAGAGAAAATTGACATGTTTTTCTGACAGCTTGTGTCTGTATGTGTAAAGAGTTGTATAACACATCACAGTCACAAATAAGATGCTTGGGATGAAAGCTTAGAAACTGTTTTTGTCAAATGTGTATAGAAAGTTTAAGGGGGAATTAAAATCTAACAGCTCTTTTGAATGAGTGAAGTTTGTTTTAAGTTTTTATTCCAAAATATTTATCTGCTTCCAGCTACTGTAAAATAAGCTGTGAACAACTTGATTGCTGTTCTATAGCCTAAAGTTTGTAGTCTGGGCTTTTTTTTTTTCTGGTACTAATATCTGTCTGAAGAGCTGTGTAGCCTTCTGGAATAGGGTATCATGCATGAAGAGCTACTTTTTGTTATAAATGTTAGAAAAATCATAGATAAGAGGATCCCAGTTCAGTGAAATACAAATACAAGCAGTAGTAAACTGATTTTAATCTACAGTAGCACTCTCTTAAACCAACAAGAGCTTCACATTGTGATGTTTAGGATTAAAGTTGAAGACTCTGGTTGCTCTTCCTAAAATAAAACAAAAGTCCTTTATGGGAAAATGCCAATTGAACACTTTATTGAAAAACAAACCAACCAATTTCCTCCCCCACCCCCCCCAAAAAAAAAAAGAACAACACTGTAGGGGAAAAAGTCAACTCAAAAAAACCCTTAGCTAAAAATTCTGTTACATTTTATATTTGGAGTTCTTCCACTAGAGGGTGGCATTGTCTTTCCTTTGGTGTAAGGCTGTGCCTGTGCAATCTGTTCTCTCTGGACTTCTATGTATACACATTGGTAATAATCATGTATAGATGAAGAATAGGGATTTAATGTGATATCTGGCATATATGTAATGCTATTACAGTTCTTACCATAGGCTTTTCTATTTCAGGTTACTGGTGTTTGGATCCTATGAAAGAGAAACAAATGTTCATTGCACAATGGAGCTGAGCAGTAATGTTTGGGAAGAAAAATCAAGAAGTTCTATTAAAACGGTAAAAAAAAAAAGGGTGTCATCTTTGCATATTGCACTTTGTCTTCTGCACTGGATACATTGTCTAGAAAGTGTGTCTTTAGGCAATCAAATGGGTGACATAACAGAAAAAACCAAACCCAAAACATAGCAGACCAGTTATTTACTTTTTAGTCCACTGGCAAATTCCCATGTATGGATAACGTTGTGTTCAGTTCTCACAGCTGTGCTTGAAACTGTACCTGGTTTGAATATTCTGCCAGCTGTCCAGCTGCATTGAAACAAATAGTGGAAAATATCCATTTTATTGTTCTGTTATATTTGGGTGGGGCAGTGTTTAGAAAGCAGTGAGTTGGGTTATATTTGGGGTATATTTGGGTGGGGCAGTGTTTAGAAAGCAGTGAGTAAGATTCACCTGTCTTTGCCTGGCCAGTATTGTAAGGTAGTGTTTTACTAATTATTGCACTTGATAACAGGAGTTTAGCAGCGTACAGCCTACAGATTGCCTGCCTATTTTTTGTGAGGGTGAGAATGACCTTTTTCTACAAAGAAGAGTTGTGATGTATGAAACAGCCTTTCAGTTTTACATTAGAGAGGTATTGTGCTAGTAATCAAATTGAATTGGGCTTGTGCTGAGCATTAAGTAGTGTGCTTATTGAAGAAAACCCCCCAAAGCTTTAAAAAGACTTCATGTTAACAGTTGGTTTCATGTAAAGAAATCACTGGAACAAAAATGCCTGCCCTGAATTTCACCCTCTGCTGAGTGCCACTAAGTTAAGCCTTTGCCTTTTTTACATCTGACTGAGTTGTGTTTGGAGACCAGCATCGTTTTTCACTGGAGCAGCGAGAATCCAGAATTTCAACATCTCATTCAGTTTTCCACCATTAAATTCCACTTTGCATTAGGTCTAAAATCCTTGTAACAAATGCTGTGATACTTGTTTTCAGCTTATTGTATATTACGTTTTGCCAAAAAGGGAGTATGGCTGAGCAGCAGCTGTGTATGAAAACATGCACAGATCTGCAGGCTTGATGCTCTGGCAGTGAAGGTGGCAATGCATTGATTTACCAGTGCACTCCTCTGGACAAATTAGCATGTGATTATTTTTGAGGTTGAGTAGCAGTGTTAGAACACATTCTTTTACACAGAGGAAAGGAAAAACGCTCTGCAGACACTGCAGCACTGATGTGTTTGTGACAGCAGATGGCAGTAGGAGTAAAGGAGTGAGGGTGGAATGGCTTCTTTTAAAACTATGCAAAAGTACTCACGGGGAGGCTCTCAAAAACTCATATTCTGTGTCAGTGTCTAAAGTGCAATGGCAAGTTTTTAAATGAAATGGCAGCTTTTAAAAATGTCCTAAGTTTTTGGAAATCTGGCCCTCAATGTAGAGAGGGTTTTCTGTGTATCTGTGGTACAGTCCTTCACTCAGTGGGTTCAAGCACTGCCAGAGCAGAGACTCCTTCGTTTGGGTTGCTGCATCTCGAGCTCAGCTGGCACTTGAGAATTCACTGTGCCCAACCACCTTGACCTTGAGGCCTTTGGAGTGGTGGCCTGGTTTAAAGATGCTGCTTTTGAAATTTCAGTATGGGACAATATGAAAACTGAAAATTAGCAACTTGCAGAACTGTTTTTTTATTCAACAGATGTAGCAAAATCATGGAAATCTCTTTTCCTTAAGAAATCCAGTTAAATTTGCAAGCTAAGTTATAAAATGTTAGGACATCTCGCTGAGTGTTAAGAGTATTTTCAAAGGTCCTTAAAATAGGAAGTGTTGCTTACACATTTAGCACTGAAACTTAGTTATTTTCAGAAATATTAACTGTTTGAGTAGTTAAATAGTAAGTTATAATGAAAAAATTGTTATTTTTCCAAACAAAAAGTTTACTTCTATCCTTAGATGTGATTATTAGCCTTAATGCAGTATTAACCATGAGGCAGCTCATGGCAATACTTAAAATCTTTTTAATATTAAATCCTTATTGAAATGATCACATTTGCAACAATTACTCGAGATGAAGTTAGAGTTAATAACAATTTCAGAAACTACAAAAGAGAAATAGCAGAAAAGTTGAAGTGAAAAGTTAAAGGTACATTCTGGTTTAATAGGGTTTAATTTATACAAGCCTCACAAAGGCATGACAATACATCCCCTGATTCAGACTACTTTCTACAATATTCCTGAGGAAAATTCTCATAACTTTCTATACTTCCTGACATTTTCATTCTTTTTATTGTGTTAGTAGCAGTGATAAAAGATTAGACAGTTTTAATACTTCGTAATGAATTTTGGCAAGACTTTAATCTGATCCCAGAATTTATGGAACGTTAGTAGATGCCACAATTGATTTTGAAAAAGGATTCTGTGTTATTGGATATATCTGGAGCATTATTGAAGTGTCTGTTACAATACAAAGGTGTCTCAGGCTTATGTTTGTCAAATCTGAAACATGAGCAAGACTTCAGAGAGTGATTTGGCACATTCCCATGTGAAACATGTAAGCATCCTTAAATACCTTAATTAGTAGTACATGCTGCTGGAATTAATGTTAATCAATGTATTGCTATGTAAAAGTGATGTATGGCTAGGATGCAGTAATTAGCATTAGCAGCATTGGATTGGCAGACAGGTGTTCTGTGGTTAAATAATGAGATATCTCAAAATAACGAGATACATGCTTGTAGATATGAAGTGGAGGCTGTGTCATAAATGTGGATGGGTGTGTCCACTGGACTGCCAGTCAGCAGTACCAGGTTGATTTCTACAAACAAAAAGAATTGTTCTAGTTTTCCTTGGAGCACATCTGTTCAGTGAACCCTGGCCCCTCTCTACCCTTGGTGAGACTCTTTACCAGTGCCAGCACTTCCTGTGTAGTGTTGTGAAAGAACAGCATGATTTTTCAGCAAAAATCAAAATTTCTTTATTTATAAAAGGAAAATACAGCCTGCTTTCTGTACAACTGGCAGAAGGATGGACATGGAGATGAAGTATGAGTAGCAGAGCCCTGAGGTAGCTTTGTAAGTACCCTGTGCATTGACTGCTCTGTAGATGCTGGTGCTTTTCTCTGGATCCACCTCTGTGGAGAAGAATGACTCAAAAGTGCAGTTGAATTGAAGTGAGAATCTTGTTTCCTATAAACTGCTCTGCAAATCTTTCTTTCTTTTATCTACATACTGATTTTTCTGATAGTTTTCTAGAAATTGTAGAAGCTATTGTAAAGAGATTGGTATCTTCTGATAATCTTATATGTAAACTGTAAATGGTTTATGCTTTTTATTGGTTGTAAGAATCCAAAGTAATGTGGAGAGGTTCTCCACTGCACACCAAAAATATCTGTTTCAAGTTTTCTCTTAAAGTCTTTTTTTATAGAAATTCACGAGCACAAGAGAACCATTATTGATCATGAAATAAGTTACATAACCCAAGAAAAAATTGAGGGAACCTCTTTAAACTCTGGTGTCAACTATGTTGTCTGAGGTGGTACTGTAAGAATAGCCACAGGTTCATATTTCTCTACAATTTCTTATTTCTACAGGCAGTAAGTCTTGGGGTTTTTTTTATTGTTGGTAGGGTTTTTCATTATGTTTTTTTTTGAAATCCCTTCTATAAATATTAACTTTAGCAATACTGAAAGTGGATTTCATATTCTGCAAAGTAAAAAATTCCATCTAAAATGCCACGTCTGATGGCCCATAGGATTCAGTCTTGCAGTAGTTGTCTCAGAAGCACACAAATATCTCTTGAAGTAATCTAATAATAGAAGGAATTAAAGAGTTAAGATTAGCATCCCAGTGTTTTTTTATGTATACTGCTTGATGTTTTCTCCAGTTCATTCTGAACATTGTGATCAGCGCTGGAGTAGCTCAAGGGGAGGACCTGTAACACCATCTTTCAATATTGCACTATAAAAAAAAAGAGCAATATTTCTCAGCTTTTCATAAAGCTAAATTTCCTTTATCAGGGATTAAGGGAAACTTCAAGGTATTCCAGTACCATAACGCATGAATCTCAAAATGAAAAATAATGTAAATCAAATCCAGCACCTTCTGAAATGAGTTGCCTGAAGGTACTAAACTATAATGTCAAAATTTAAAGCAACTGTGAAATGTTAATTTGTGAATACATGGAGTTAAATGCCTCACAGTTGGCATTTCACTGTGCTTATTTAACAGCCTGCCATTTCAGCATTTAATCCTATCAAAAGAAAGAAGGAGGATTAAAGCAAGAAAAGCTTTTTGAAAATGTCACTTTTTATGAAAATTCATGATCTTGTAAAACTTGGTAATATTTGTAAATACAATGGGGAATAGTTCTGAGATTTGTGCCTTACATAATATTCTGTAATCTGTCTTTCAAATAAACTTGAAGGCCATCAGGATTTTTTCAGTCTCATCCAAAACATTTAAGCTTTTTGACTTGGGGCTTCAGAAAGCTTTACTGTGCTTTAATGAACAACCTTCTGTGAAAATGCACTGTAGTTCTTTATTACTTAGAAACTGTTCAATATGAACATTTTAAAAACCCCACCAAAACCCCCCGACAGAGGGGTTTATTTCAGTGTATATTCAGATAGTTCCTTAGAGCCCAATGCCATTATTTCAGTCACAGCCTGACCTGGAACTTCTTACCTGCTCATCAGAAGCTGGCCTGTGCTGCATCCTGGCCATGAGCACAAAGTGCTGGGGCAGGGACAAACAGTCCTAAATGCAGCATGTGCATCCAAGGCTGGAGCTTCCCTTCCCTGCACCTTTTTCTCCCTCTGTCCAGATTTGACATTGTGATTTTCCCTGGAGTGCTACAGACATTGTCTGCTTGCAACAAATCTGACTTGCTGAGTCTCAAATTGAAAATAGTAGATGAAAAGATTAATGGATAAAATAACTTGAGTGAAAAGAAGCTGTGCTAAGCAGTGCTTAGTGCTCTCTGTGTTCTTGCACTTCCCCCTCCCCAGCTCTTACTCTGAGAGTTGCCAGTAAGGCTAATTCATGCTCCTTGGATTTAGGAGTTCTGCAACCAACTGCTTGTCTTGCATAGTGAAATAAGTTTGATTTGAAGCCACCTAACTCCAGTGGAAATCTCCATTAGATTTTGTAGGCAAGTTGTATTGCAGATGCCATTGGTGATGCTGTCTATCCAGCTGAGGTTTTCCAAGCTGATATTTTGCAAAGTGTTGACCTCTGAAAACGTGGCAGCAACCTCCTGATTTATCAGTCATGAAAGAGGCTCCAGCCTTTTAGTTGGTTATGTTGGGTGAATAGTTAGTGAGACTTTCTCTCTGACTGTTCATGGACAAAAGCTGTGTGAAACTTCAGGCTTACTCAGGATTAGTTCTGTTCTCTTTTTTTACAGAGCTGATCTGAAAAGAAACCCATTTTTGCTGTGCTTTTACTTATGGAATAGCCAACAGATTCTGAGATTCTATGAGTTACCTTTATGTTGACTATTTTTTGTATCATCCTGTTAGTACCCAGTTTGACTGTCAGTTGTAAGCTTTTCTTTTCATACTTTAATGTACTGGTTCATATTTAAAGATATGTAGCTATTTACAGTAAATTATACCTTTTCCTCCTTTCCCTTAGGAATGCTTGTAAAAGTGAAGACTGTTGCAGAGTGTCACCAGATGTGGTGCTGGTGACTTTATTTTTTTTTTCCTTATTCTTCTTGCCTGTTCTGTAACAGGTCCAAATACTGAATGCAGTAAAGAGTTTTAAGTAGGTTTTACAGCAGCTGTCTTTCTCATTCGCAAAGAAATTGATTTACAGCAATAGCTGATGTTGCTAAATAAATAGATGGCTGATGCATGAAAGCTAACTTTGTTTGTATAAACAGTATGGCTTAGTGTAAGAGAGATAACAGTGCTTTATTGACCAGAGTACACAAAGTGGTTCCTGGGTAATTCAGTATTTCTGGAATGGCTTTTTCAATTATTTTGTTACATCCTCTTGTAAAGTTGCATGGCCAGATGAGCTGGCAACTTGGAGGCTGCCTCACATGACCAAATGGAAGGGGAGGGACTTACTTAAACACAGATATCTACAGCCACCTTTGGAAAAATAAACTGGTTCTATTCTCATT
This sequence comes from Emberiza elegans, assembly GCA_024865655.1. Lineage (NCBI taxonomy): Eukaryota > Metazoa > Chordata > Aves > Passeriformes > Fringillidae > Emberiza > Emberiza elegans. Next base: position 6,772,222 of record JALJVW010000241.1, read on the forward strand.
GGTTTGTAGTTTTTTTCCTCTTCAGCCCTCTAGTTTACTTTTAAAATATTTTTTCTCTGACAACTTTATAATAGTTAGCCTTTTCCTAATGTAGATTTTTTTCCAGATTAGGAGGCTGGGATCTGTTCTTAGTAAGGAGGTAGTAACTGGATTGGTGCTAATTTACTCATGTGTATGGATTTTAGTGATGTTGCAATGTTTCCCTACCACATCAAGACCTCTTTAAGTTGGGCAGGTGGACAGCTATTTTCCTTCCATTGGTGAACAGTTGTGTCTCCAATAATGAAGAAGGGGAGCCTGTGCTTAAATGTGTAATTACTGAGCAGAAACATTTTCCAGAGAGAAAGCCTGAGAGTGGGTAAAAAGTTGTGGAAAAGGGGCCCATGGCTGTGAGTAAAAATATTGTTAAGAAATAGCAAGGTATTGGCACTTGGTGCTCACAAACTCTCCTAAAACCAGTTATCTCCCAACATCTGTGTGAGATGTGTGCAGGTTTGACATGACAGAGTTGCAGAATTGTTCTTTTCTGACTGCAGGTTGCTCAATCTGTCTGAGTGTTACTGCCACAAGCAGTTCATCATCTGGAAGTTCATCTTGCAGTTAAGGAAGAGAAAATTACATTGGAGTTTCTGCAGATTGTCAAAGGATAGGCAAGTGCTTGTAGTTGTCACAGAACAGCTGATGTTTAACTTCTGCCCTTTAGGAATCTGATATTGTCCTTGCTTCTGAGTATAAATATCTCACCTGTTTATAGACTTGGAGTGCATTAATAACTACTGGGAAGACCATACAAGAAATCTCAGCTGATTGGTTCTGGCTCTTATATTTTTGTTTACACTGGCTGAATTAACAATTACATTAGCTTAAACAAAACCATCATCAGGTTGCATACCAGGAAGAAATTTGGAATGGCGATTTTTAAAAAATATCCTTAATTAATAACTATAAAATAATTATTTATATTAATTAATTAATAAACCTACCATTCTTTAATGTAGGTATCTGATGCCCTTCAATGGGATAGAAGTGAATTTCCATACACCACAAATAGTTGATGTCTAGTCATTTTAAATTTTATGGTTCAAGTGTCAAAATACAGGCATAAAATGTACTGAGTGACTGCAAAGAAAGCCTGTAATTTTGTAGGAGGAATTCCTTATTCTGAGTACAGTCTAATGTATTGTAACTATTTTTATGAAGTTAAATGCTTTAAGTAGTTCAGATTCTTGAACTCAAGGTAATGCAGTGTTGTTACATATGTCACATCTCGCCTTCCTAGAATGTAATTATTTAACTGAACATTATCTCAAATCAACTGTTTATCTTTTTTTTTTTCCTTTCTCCCTCTTCAATCACAAGCTGAACCAGAAATTAGGTGCCTCTCTGTCTTACAAGTCTCTTCTAGGTCTGGTGGAGCTCAACACTTGGAGGCCACACAGAGTGAATGAGAGCAGTGGGGTATTTATATTATTGTTATAATGTTTAATGGCTGCTGCATTACCAGGTACTGTGGCTGTTCTGTCTGTAGAATAGCTGGAGTGGAATTTCACTTTGTAGGCAAAAGTGAATATTAAGATAATTATCAGTGCAAGATAAGTGATTCTTATTGGTGACCAAGCATCCTAAAATGGTTTCCATAATTTAAAAAAAAATTTATAAGCAAAAATTTCCCCAGAGGAGTGCAGTGCATGTTCTCCCAGAGCTCTGTGATGATGGCAGAGAGCAACAAATGAAAAATGTGAGTGGGCAGTGCAGCAATTGTCCTGGAAAAGCCTTGGGGATCAAACCTGGAATTGCCAATTCCTGTCATACAAATGAAATGACTAAAAGGTCACCTGGTGTATTAAGGTTAGAGGGAGTAAAGTGATGCTCTGCAAAGGCCACCTGCAGATCAGGAGTGATCAGGAGTAAATAATCATTAGAAAATTGAGCATTTCCCTTAATGCAATCTGGTAAAAGGCTGTCTGACAAAGTTTGGGTGAAATAAATAAAATTTAGGAACTATGAGTGTCTTCACAGATACTTTAACCAAAAGTCAGTATATTCAGATCTATATTTCTGTCATCTCTTTCCATTTTTAGATGCTTAGTTTGGAACAAATATCATGTCTGTGCACCCTCAAATCCATTTGATATTAATCAAAGCTTTAGATTTTCCTTGGCTGAAGGAAAGAAAAGAAGCCTAATTCCTTAGAAACCTGAGGGAGATATGCAGAAATATTTTTTGTGGGTTTTGTTTGATGGATTTTTTTAATTATAAAAGACATCTAAAAGCATATATATTATAAATATGCATATACACTTTTTAAATATAAGTTGTGCATATAAGTATATATGTGCACTTATATATATGTATAATGAAAACATCAGTTGCTCTACTTCAGTTGAATATATATGGAAGTCTGATGGATAACAAGTTGACCATGCATTTAAAAAAATGTAGATACTTGCAAATACAATAAGTGACCCTTGAGAAACTAGAATTGACTCACCTGAAGTTCATCAGCAGAGTCAAGAAATAACAAAGTTGATATTTAGAGAGCAATTGCAGAAATCTGTTTCTCACAGTAGTTAAATCACACATCTGTGGGAATATATCAGAAATAGTCTGTACAGCAGCTTGTAAACTAAAAACAATCACTTTACATAACAATGTGAGCTACATGTGAAGGGAGAATAGGATTACGGTGTCCAGAACTTCTAATGCAAACAAACATGTGGCTCATCTCCACTGTAAATCTCCCCTTCCAAAGCAGTGATTTCCACTGGATTAAATCAGATGCACATTTACAATAAGATTGCACTGGACTAGTTAAGTGTACAACAAGTAACTTGCTGAAGTCACAAAGTGTTGTTCAGTCACATGGTATTTCTGTGAAATGTGGAGTCCAGTTCTGTTTGAGCTGTAGAGTCTGTTCTTGGGGACTATGAAACACACCAATATGACAATTAGTCTATTTCTGGATTCAGGACTTGTGTATAGACTGTAGATCAAGTTCTCTCTATGGATGTGTACATATAAATAAATGAAAGAAATTTGGGAAACCAGATGTGCATTTTGCAAGCAAAGTGGACAGTGGGGCGCTTAGGCTGCCCTGTTAGAGCTTGGTACAGCCTTGGGGCTGAGGGCAGCCCTGGAGGCCTTGCTGGAACACTCACATCAGCATTAGCAGCAGCAGCACTGCTGCCACAGCTTCCTCTGCAGGGAATGAATGCACTCCGTGTGTTCCAGGAGCAGGAGCACTCCCTGATGCAAATCCAGGCACAGGAGATGGGGACCATGGGGAGCTCTGCCTCAAGAGCACAGGGCTGGCCTGAACGAAGAGGCTGTGGCTGTGCACAGCAGTGAGGGACAGCAAACGGTGACTGCCAGCTGCAGGAGACCATGTGCACCAGTTCTGCTGCATAAACACAGAGCAGAGGAAGAAGGACAAGAATAACACTACCAGCAAAGCTAGCTCATGGGAGTGGAGTAGCTGTGTGGGCTCTTTAAAGTGCCTGATTAATGTATGTTATTTACAGGTTTGAGAAACTCCCAGGAAATATGTGGTTGTATGATCAGAAACAGTCAGCAGAAAAATTGGCTTGATTCCAAGCGTTTCTTTATAATTTTATGTAGCCCAAAAGAAGATTAAAAGGGTATCTGGACAAGGTATCTGTTTGAATGGAGTCAGTAATTTAGAATGGAAGGGACCTCTGGGAGTAATCTGGTCCCAGCTCCAGCAAGGTCAGTGCCAAGCTGGCTCAGACCCTCTTCTTGCTCATTGATAAAGAAGTCTTTTTTCTTCAAATTGTGTTTTCACTTTTGGTAAATAGTACATGACAGACTATGCTGTTACACAGGGAGGGGAGGGCAGCAGAGCTATCTCGTTTCAACTAGTTAAATGAAAATAATTCACAAAAATACTAATTTAGTCTTCAGATTAGCCTAAGAATATATCTGTAGGGATGGCTTCAGATGGAATAAACTTTCTTTGCATAGTAGACAGTCCAGGCTGGAGGCAGTTTTAGCCTAAAAACTCTTAATTAAATTGCATCAAGATTACATCTGAGGTACAGACCTGCTGGAGAGAGAAAGTAATATTAAATATCTTCATTTTGGCTACAGTGGGTGTTTAGCCAAAACATGGGAACATCTATGATGGATTTTTACTCCTTCAAAACAATATTTGAGAAAGGAATTCATTTTTTTAAACAATTTTTTTGCCAATCTCGATAAACATTTTTATTTCCGCTGGAGTTGTTGAAGCTTTCACTATTGGAAGAGAATCTGAAATAGGGAGTATTCTAAAAATGTTTGTAATAACTCAGAGCAAACTCTTGGCTGCTGTTGTGAGCAGAGGCATTCAGATTCTTGCCAAGTGATGTGTAGAAGTGGATGAGGAACCAAAAGTCTTGGTTGCATATGATTGAGGTAACCAAGAGTTGTAATTAATTCCCGAGCTTTAAAAATAGCTGCTAGGAGGAACAGATTTTATGAGAGGTCATTAAAGCAATATTCCCTCATATCTAGTAATTGTAATGAAAATAAAATAGATTTTCCAGAAAATTAAGAACCTGATTCTCACTAAGAAGAAAAAAATTTACTTCTGCAGAGATTAGTTTTGTTTCTGAATTTGTTTTAACAGATGGAAGTAGTAACTTATAAAGACACTGGAAATGTGTCCTGGACACAGTACACACTTTTCTGCACATTCAGAAATAATTTAGTGGAGCAAAAGGTTCTTTTTTGATTTTGCCAAGTCCTCAACCTGGTATATAACTCTTCAAATGCTGAGGTAGATATTTTAAATCTGCAATAGAAAAGACTCAAGGAATGCTGCTGTGGCTGCAGGAAGAACAGTGTAGGGAAAGATGCTGTGTGGGTCTTGACAGATTTTTGTCCTGGGACTCCTTTTCAGCAAAGCAGTGGTAGAATGAGAGAGGTGCAAGCAAATTCCTTTCTCTTTCTTCTCTTCTGTCCATATCAGAAATAAGTCTTTGACATTGAACCTTGACACTCTTATTTTTTATTTTTGCATTTTACTGGGAAGTAACTTTACCAATCAGCTTCTGAAAGAGATTCTTCTTCCTTATGAAAGCTAGATTATTTTTTTTCTTGCAATGTGCTTTCCTGATGATTGGTGTCTAGCAGTTCTACAGATTAGTAGGTAAGTTTCAAGTGTTCTGTATTGACAAATGCAAACTGCAGGAGTATAAATTTCTACTGTCAATAGAACAGATTGAAAATTTTTTAAAGTGGAATTTCTCTTGAGGCAGCAGCATAAACCCAGAATAGGAGAGCAGTGGTTAATTTGTCGTTATTGAAAAGTTTAAATTTTGCAAATAAGTCATGAACTTGAAGTGTACAGTTAATGAATCTATAGGTATCATGCATTTCTACATAGCATTTATTAAGGAAGGAGTAGCAGTTGAGTGTGCTGAATGAGGGGCAGTCAGTAACTATCAGCTGGTCAGAAATACTTTAAAGCAATGCCTTCTGTAGGAGAGAGAGTGTGGCTGGTAGGCAAAATGTGCACACTATAGATGCAGACAAGCTTTTTTTGTTTCTATCACTTTACCTCTTCCCCAGCATATCTTTAGTTCCATTTTTAGAGTATTGCTCCCATTTGTCTTGAGTACTCTGTAATGCGAATGTTGGCTATGTTATCTAGAGAATAGATATCTTTTAAAAAATTGGTTATTGTTAGTAGTGCAATTTTTTGGTTATTTAAGAATTTCAAAAAATCCTATTTTAGCCATGCTGCTTTAAGGTTGGTAAGTCAACTGAGTGACTGTCACTGAAATCTGCAGGCATAACTTTGATATCCATTTCAAAGTGTCTCATTGCTCATTGCAAAAGTCTCATCTTTGTATTAATTTAACTATGTCTCCTTTTTTTGATATTTCTGAGTGTCTGTTTACCTGTAGAATTATTTTCTTTTTTTTTTAAGAAGGCACGGTTATTTGTAAAATAGAGTTGGAACTTCTGTTAGAAAAAAGTTGTTTACCCTGTCAGAGATTTAAACCAAGAAGGTGGCCTAGCTTGGCTCCAGTCCTCGTTACTGTCATAGGCCCTGTGTCCTCAGAGCTTTGCTGCTTGTATGAGTTTTTTAAAATTGTATTTATTTCTCATGCATTGTATGGTGTTGACAAATTCTTTGTTCAATTTTCAATTAAATGAATGAGTTGTGAATTCTTTGGGGAAGGTGATTGGCCACAGTCCCACACAAGCTGGGTTTGTGGTGGTGAAGGAGAGCAGTGGGAAAGGGAAATAAAAAGATGTTGGGTTATGAAACTGGGTGAGTGCTTTGCAGAGAGCTGCAACAAGCCCGGGTGAAAAGCTCAGGCTCTCTGTGGGCTGGTTTGGCTCTCAGGTCTCCCCATTCAGGGGCACCTCCCTGGGGCAGCCTGGCTGCCAGGAGGGTCCTGCTCCCATGGGCATCCAAGGTGCTGCTGTGGGACCACCCTGTCCCTCTCCACTCACCTTTGGGCATGGGTGATGTTGCCATTATTGCCACTTGTCCCCGATCAGGGCTGGGTTTGCCCCTGTGACCGCAGCTCTGGCAGCTGCTGTGGAGGAGAACCTGCAAAAAACACAGATATTCTCCATGGTAGCAAGCACTTCACTCTCTGTGTAATAAAACCACAGCTCTTTCAATAATTATTAATTTAATAATTTCAGTAATTATCAACAGCTCACTAGCTGATATTATCATTATATTCAGATTATGATCCTTGCATGCCATTTTTTAACCTTGGACTGCTTTCTATGCAAAATACTTTTTCAACTTTGAAATGTGTCCTTGTATGAAAATGGCAAAAAATCAATGATGTTTATGCTGAAAGCATCAAAATTACAGTTAATTTTGATGTTTGTCTGACTTAACAGGATAGATTTACCTGAGGTTGAATTACTTTGCAATGTTCTTGATCAAGTGGTGTGAAAGTATGGAAGTCACAGGCTGGTTTTGTGGACTTCAGGAGTTCATGAAGAAGGGCAAACTGTGCACAATGAATACACATATTTATTCATTATTATTTTCTTTTGGTAGAACTCCTAAGTAAGAAAATAAAGCATTGATAATTTTGCTTTCTTGGCTCCCAAGTTGTCTTTTCCCTTCTTCATGAGAAAAAGGCAATTCCCTTCTTAATATATTGTAATATATGTGTGGATGTCTCTACTGGAATGTAACACTGTACACAAATAATTGAAAATTATCAATTTTAAGTTTAATCCATTGGTTTCTTGTAGTTAATGTGAATTATTTAAGTTTTATTAATCAGGGGTCATAGGGATGGGAATATTAGAAGTGCATTGCTTCATAGTGCAGCCATGGATTTATAAACTGCAACTTAATTCCCTGTCCAGATCTGATTTTTTTTCCCGTCTCCAATCTCCTTTCCCTTCCCATCTCTATATTACCCAATCTTTTTGCCTCTTTTTTTCTCCCCCTAAACCCTGACTAAATATAATTTTTCTGGTAGGTTTTTTTAGTGTGTTGTAGAGGTTATAAAAAATATTGAATTCTAGTGGGAGGAAAGTGGCTGTATAACGTTGGGAGCAAGCTGATGATTAAATTTGTAATTTTGTATCCTGAAGCTTTGCTATTGGGAATTTTGTAGGATTTCCTCTTCTTTTTACTGTGAGGTATTTCATCATCCATCACATTGCACATTGGTTTTTCTATGGAGTCCTAATGTCTTAAGCCTGTAGGTTTTAAATGAAATATTTTTACAAGTACCATTTGAAAAGAGAAACCTCAAACTTCTGAATACTTAGTGGTGAATGTGCCATTTATGAACGATGCCTTTTTTGGGCTGTTTCACCAAAGCCCTTACAGTGATGATCAAAAAAGTATAGTACCATGGTCTGAACCAAGTATTTAAATAACTTCACAAGTTTTCATCAACTTCTTGGATGCAATTTTCTTTTTCTTTTATTATAAGGGTCATTGAAGTTATTAAGTAAGCTGAATTATTCCTATCTTCTTCAATATGACTTTTTTTTAAACTTAGATTTATTTCTCAAGCCTTGTATGGTATTGACTAATCCTTTGTTCAATTTTCAATTTAATGGGTCAGTTCTGAATTCTGTGGAAGAGGTAATTGGTCACAGTCCCAAGCAAGCTGGGTTTCTGGTGACAGAAGAGAGAAGGGGAAAAGGGAAGTCAAAAGATGTTGCTTTATGAAATCCTGTGGGTATTTTTCATATATATTTCACCAACTATGAATAAAATATGTTGCTAATTTAAAAATAATAGAGCATAAAACCAGAGTGTATGAAGTTATAGTGAGTGCTGAAGTAAAAGAAGTTTTTAAGCTTGACATAATTTCCTATTCATTCTTTCACTTACCTTACAAAAGGGAGATGAGGAAATGGTATCTATTACTTCCCTGAGCCAGAAGATACTGGAAAAAAAAAGGTCAAAAGGAATGAACTTTTACTTCCACTCTGGGTAGTGTTCTGTTTCTCTTGTAACTTTTTTGGGGTTTACTCTTAATAAGCTGTTTCTGGAAGGATATTTCTTTTTATCTCTTTTACATGCTTTTAGTGCTAGAGAAATCTAAAATTGGTTTCTGGAGAAGACGTAGTTACACAAATTGTTTTCTTGTCATTCAGCTAGCTGACTATAGGGAAAGGAAATCCTACTTTTTATTAGGGCCTTATGGTCACGTTGGTTGTGTGGAGAAAGCACTGCAGACAAAGATCCCTTCTGTGAAAAGTTCAGATGTTTGGATTTTCGTGAAGCGTTTTTAGAAGCTCGGTTGCAAAGCTGGCTGGTATGTGCATTCCAATTTACAGCTAACATTCTGTTTCTAAAGCATTCTTTGAGTGTATTGGGAACTGATCTTTATGTGTATTAAAAATAATGTGGATTATTTTTCAAGTGCAGAGGAGATAGAGCTGGGTATTGATTTTTTTTGCAAAGTGAATTGTCAGTATTTGAGTTGATGTAAAGATATTTTCAGTTTAATAGTTGTGGCAATTTTTATAAGTGGTGGTCGTCGGTAACAGAATGAAAATCTGGTTTCTAGGTGTGCTGTTGTCTTGGTGCTACTAATTAGATGTGACATTGAGCTGCTGTTTCACTGCCTGCCAGTGACTTGTGCCCTATAACCATAAATAAATTGATTTGATGTGATGTGTTCAACAAAATAACCAGAAATAGATGTATGGTCGTGGAAACCTTTACTGGTTGTATATTTGTGTGTTTATACTGCAGTGTTTTGTTCAGAATTTAATTGAAAACAACTCAGTGTGGTTTGGCTGCCTTTCTAGGTACAGAAAAAATATTATATACAAAACCTTGGCCTTCTTGCAGCAATTATTCGGAATAAGTTAAATATAAATCCTCATTTCTTCTGGCCATGGTAACATCGAATTTCAGAAAAGTGTTGGTCTGGATTTTCTGGGCAAAGGGTGGGGTTAGGGCTTGTATGCAGCAGGAACTTCATTTTGATACAGATGGGTCTTCTATTTAATCTCTGAAGAGCTGTTAAGATCACGAATCATTTTACTACATCTGCTTTAGTTCCTTTGGGCTTAGCTCGTTCAGTGGGAATGTGGGAGTCTGAACACTCTGTGGGTCACACAGGATATTATTCAGGCTTGTGCTTTGCTTTAATAGCCATCTAGCCATTAATGTTGATGAGAAATGTACCAGTTGCCAAGAAAATAGTAGTTTTGCAGTGTTGAAAAAGCAAACTGTTCTTTTAAGTTCTATGGTATTTCAAATTGTATGATTATGGAGCTTCTGTGTGCATGTGAGGTCCCTGTTCCTTTGGCTGTGTTATTGGTAAAAGAGTAATTTGTATTACCTGCAGTCTTAATGCTTTGTTTGTGAGAGTGTAGCTTTTCTGTCAGAAAAGTAACTTCTAAGCTTTTAAAATGTGACTTTTAAGCCCATTCTTGAAATGAAAGAGTTACAACTTTTTAGTGCATATAAATTATATTGTATATCTTATTTCCGTGGAGACTAGCATCTGTAATGCATATTATTGTAATTGCAGTGGATAATAACATTTCATAATTTTACTTTTGATGGCAATATCCATGTCAGTATGAAGGTATTTAATGCTGCTGAGTCTGATAATGAAAATTGCCAAGCAGTTTCTCTGTGTAGAGAAAACTCTTCACTGTGTCTGTTAGTTCCATTATAAAGTACTTCACCCAACAGTCCAACATTTTGAGTTTATTGCAGGAAGATTAATAGTAGCTGTCATATCACCATTAATTAGATACTTCCAAGATACATATAAATAATTACTGTTTTAGAGGGTTTACTTCTAATGCATACACTTGAATGTTTTCAGTTCTTTTGCTTCCATCTCACAGGTTCTCATCAATCTCCTTTATCTGTAATTTGTAATGCAGTGATTGGTAAAGTTTTTATTGGTTTGATGTCACACATGGTATTATTAATGAACTTAGTAACATTATTTCAGTATTTCTTATTAGACTACTACTTATAAGAAATGAGTAGTAGTCTAATAAGAAATTAGACTATTACTTCTTATCAGACTGAGTTTTGCACAAAATATTTATATGATGACCAAGTAATGCTTAACCAATATTGGAGGAAGCCTTTTCCTATCAAAGGCTTATATGGCTATACAACATTAGAGAAAAAAAACTGATCTTTGTCATTTCTTCAGAGCCAAAGGAAATCATCAAAGTTGAATTTAATAAAGACTAAAAGGATGTCAGTGAGTAAGAGCACTTAAAGACAAGCTATGTTGGTGTTTGTGCTAAATTGCTCTGCAAAGAAGAGTTCCACCTAAAACTGAAGGCCTTTATTTTACCTGCTTTTGACACTTCAAAGTTAAATGCAGGTTTTCTGCTGCCTTGTCTTTATCTCCTCCATTCAAGTCCTGTAATTGCTGTAAGAATGCCCCAGCAATTCATGATAATTGCTAAACAGTTTGTTTTTACACGTCATGTAACCTGCTGCACCATGCAATTGGAAGATGCAATTTTTTAGGAGTAGCTTTGCCAGAGAGTACCTGCAATCTGTCACAAATATTTGGGAAAATAAGATACAGTTCCTCATTCTGTTCAGTAACAAGCCTGTTCTGGATTTTGCTGATGTCTGAAGTTTTCAGTGCTCATCAGACATGCAGATGTTTCATTTTCCTACGATGAATTGTCACATTTCTTTTCAGACAAGTAGTTTATGATGGTGAAGTTAGACATGTGCATAACATTTGCCATATTGTGGTGTTAATGAATTGCTATTTTAAATATGATCTTGGCCCAATATGTAACTCGTTTCAGAATGAAATTATCATCATATTTTTAAACTTATATTTTTGGGGTTTTATGAGTTATCATGTAGAACAGAAAATGAGTCCCACTGGCTTGCTATTTAGGATGACTAGTAAGAAAATATCCAGACTTTTGTCCATAAGTACACTTCTTCCTTAAAGTAAAACAAACCAAACAGGAAAAATGCAGTGTTCATCTGAGATCGTTGTATCTGCCCGTTCACAGACCACAGTTCACAAGGCTGCAAAGATTAACAGCAAAAGGTAGAACATCCCACTTCACTTTTTTCACAGTTTTATAGTCATCAAAAACCTGGTTTTCCTAATATTCCACAAAACAGTTGGTGCTTGTTCATTCAGTAACACTCAAGGAGACACCAAGGTGTAACCAGTCCTATAGAGCTATTCCAGCTGATAGGGTATGGAATGCAAATATGTGTTAAAAATGCAGAAATTACAAAATGGGCAGTGTTGAATCAAAGGAAAGAAGCTGAAGAACTTTTCTGATATTGCACTAGATGTTTTCTGATATTTGTACTAGAAAAATTGTTTGTGAATAATTAATCTCAAGATGATTTTGAGTGTTGGCTGATTCCTTTGTTTCACTGATGAAAATTGTTTTCAGGACAGAGTATGTTGTTCAGAGGTTTTGGAGAGAAAGGTGAGCAGTCTGAAAAGTTAACTTTTTTAGGGGAATAAGCAAGTGGAAGTCTGCTCAGGACAGCTGTGAGTACAGAAAACTCCCTGACTCATGGGGTTTCAGTCAGAGCTGCAGTGGAGGAAAGCAGAACACCAGTTAATGCAAAAAACCAATGAATTAAAAATGCCTAAAATTTGAGTATGTCTAAAATTTGATCAGCCTGGTCCAGAAATCCACTACAAACACTCCAGTGTATGTTAGGTGCAAGTAAGGTTTAGCTATCAAATAAGTGGCACAGAACAGAAAGAGAAATTATGAAAATGTGGTTGAAATTTTATTTTTATTGGTGATATCTCCTTGTGGTAAAAGTCCATTTTAGTAGCTTTTTCAAACTTATTTTGGTTTTACATGTAAAGTTTTTAATAGTATTATCAAATTACATCTTTCAGGCAAAATGGGCATAAGAATATCTTTACAGCAGTTGCTCAGTTATGACTGTAAAAGGAATTGTGTAAAAACAGGAATTGGGATTGCTGTTCAACAGGAATTTTTTATAAGCAGCAGATCATTTCCTTTTGATTTCTTTTTGGAAGTTCTAGTCACAAACACACACATATATATATTTAAATGTTTAAGTGTACTAATAAATTTATTTATTTCACCCCCCTTTCACCTCCCATTCTATATATTAGAAGAAATACATATTCCTTCAACATGATATGTTTTGCCAAAATATTAAAAAAATGGAGGGGACAAATCAAATTGTTTATTAAAATTAACTGAATCAATGCAAACCTGGAAATGGTTGAAAAATACATTTAAATTTCCACTTGAATGATACTAAAGGTGTGTATATCTTGGCATGGAGGAAGGCTCACATTGCAAGGAAGAGTATGTTAGTTATTGTTATAGAAGTCTTGATACAAATTATGGAACAGTAGCAATTTTAGATTTAAGATTTAGATTCAATTACAAAAAAAAGTGAAGCAGATTTTTATTCAAGAAGTCTTTTGTTAGTTATTTGAAAAAAAAAATTCACAAATCAGTAAATTAATTTCCAAGTTTGTAAGTGTGTTTTCTAGTATATGTTGGTTTCTTAGAATGGTGTATTTCTTCTAGCTGTAGTGTATATTGATGTTTTAAGTAGCCCATGTATTATCTTTTACATTAGCATCAGTCTTTTTCTAATGAGTGATTTGTAATTAATGCCCTTTTCTAGTGGGGAGGAAGAGAACTTATATCAATTTTCTATATAGACTTAATTTGATTGCAGAGATTATTTCCTTCCTTTTCATTGTTTGTTGCACTGTATAGTTATTCTATTACTACAGCTTTTTATTTTATTTAAATATTACTACGGCTTTTTATTTTATTTAAACCTTCTGTCAGTGTGTTTCAACATTTCTGAAGCCACTAAAGGAAATATCCAGGTTAAATCTGGAGATGGAGGCACATCCACACGTGTGCATCATTGCACCTGTGCATGTGTGAGATATAACAGTGAGTACAGTGTACAACTGATAATTAGGGCAGACTTTATTGACTACTGGGCTATTTAAACATCCCCAGAACAGGGGTAGCTCTTGACTGCTCAGAAAGCATTTATCTTTCTGTAATTGGGAGTTTTCTCAGTGCCTGGGAAATGAAAGTGTTTCTGTCATCATGGATTCCTTAGTCCAGGTTTACATCAGAACACGTCTGGGGTTACCGTGCCCATGGACAGGAGGGCTGGAAAAGACTTGTCCTACACTGCCACAAGCTCTCTTTTTAGGCTTCAGGGCTGTGACACAAGGAGAAGAAAAACACCTACTCCTTTTTTAAGCCATAGATTTAGAAACTCTCACAAGAAAATTATTTTATTTGCTTTGTGTTCAGTGTTTCTAAAGGGCAAATCATGAGTTTGGCAATACCCGTTTCCTTTCAGTGCCTCCTCTCCCCTGTAAATAATCTCACAACCTCTTTGCTGTGCAGGTCATACATAGTAACTGTATTCAGTAATGGGCTTGAAAAAAGCAATAATATTAAAGTCAATGTTTTAAGGATGTTTGCCAAAAATGTTTTTTCAATAATACAAAGAACTAAGTCTTCTGAAGAGAAGAAACTGCTTCCCAGTTTTGGACTTTAATGTTTTGGGGGGTTTGACATGAAATATTCCTTCCTCTCCTTTTGGCCTGCGGGGTTGTGTGGGAGAATGTAATACTTTACAGACATATTCACAGGCATTCTCACTTTTTTCCTCAAAAGGCATTAGATATACCTTGCAAGAATACCTGAGATATCCCCTTTAACAACACTGATGGTTTGGCCAAAAAGAAATATTTTTATCCATAGTACAGCACTGACATGGGTTCAATTTCTGCTATGTAGTGTGTGTTACATACCCCTGATGGGGAATATGAACAATTTGGAAAAACAGTATTCTTCTAGTTGATATAGTCAGTAAAATAGGATTTCTTATTTGTGCTTGGGTGATGAAGCTTTTCTTTGCAGTTATTCAAAAGAAAGTGACATGCTTACTAAATTCTAGTAAAGATTTTTGATGTTAATGCTTACAAATACTTAAGCAAATTTGGACTATTAGAAATTATTTTACAGTGTAAAATTAAACTTTCAAAAACAACTATTTCCTTTTTAGTTCCTGAAAATAAGCAGTTAAGTTTAAAAGCAAAGTCTTCTGCTCCAGTTATCCTGCTATGACTTAATTTTGTCATTTTCTATTTTTGTATGCACCTAATAATTTTTAAAGTTTAGCTGAATGATATTGCACTGCTGGTAAGAAATTGTCATACACACTTTTCCTAGATGTTGTAATCTCTGTATTTATTAATGGAAATTATTTATTATGTCTTGTCTTAGAAATTCTGAATGGAAATGCTGTATCTAATGTTAACTTAGATTCTACTTATGAGACTACAGTATTACTGGTGGCATTCTTACCTCTGAATCAAATAATAATCTAACTTCATACATAGTTCTGGAATAAATAGTAAATGAGAGGGCATCACATTTTCCTGTTCACTATAATAGGGATGTTTATTTATCATCCCATTGTATTTCTAAATTATTTCAGACTGATAATTTAATGAAGCATTTGAAGATTAAAACTGCATCGTGCTTTGACACTCATGTAAATATTTGGCCATTTAAATGATACTAGCAAGCTGTAAACTTCTGATTAATCACTGTGGAGCTGTGGAGTTCAGTGCTGGTATGTTTGGAAAAATTTCTTTTCACTGACATTCAACTGCTGGGCTTTCAGAACAGCAGGGCTGGGGCAAGGAAAGGTTGTGAGACACAAGATGATTTTCTCCTGCGTTGTGTTTTCAGAGCACACATCCAGTATTGAACTGAAAGTGGCAGTGAGGTTGATGTTGAATTGACTTTGGACTGTAAAAGCCAAGTGTTCACAGCTCTACATCAAAATGGTCTATTAATTCTAAAGTTAATTGGCATCTTGTGTTCTCTTGTTTTGTTGTTGGGTTTGGGGGATATTTTTAATAATAAAACACTAAGGAAATTACTACCTTTTTTTTTTTCTCTCCAGGACAGTCATTCCTGTTTTGTTGCATCTTAATCTCAACAAGTATTTAATAAATAGATAGTCTGGGGATTGCTTGTGGTTTTTTTTTAAGATACATTTTCTAAGCTCTGTGATACAGTTTATCTCTAACTATTTCAACATGAAATACATTGAAAGTGTGCCTGTCACTGACAATGAAGTACTAATGTCTGCTTTGTCTTGCTCCTTATTTAAATAACTAGTAAGATTTGCAGGAATTAGTAAAACAGAGCTATTAATTAGATCGAATTAAAATAAACTTGCTTTAATATGGTATAGCTAATTGGTTAAAATTTCCCTTTCTGCTGGGTGCAGCTGTTAGTTTTTCTCCCTTGCAGCAAAGTTTCTTGATAATAAATGTCCTTTCATTATTAGCAATTTTCTTCCAACCTCTGTGTCATTTAGCTGATTTTCATCCTCTTTGTGTTTAGTGTTCCAATAGGTCTTTGGCTCTTCACATTTATTATCAAGTCTTAATTTGAGGGGGAGACAGAAAGGCATAAAAGTAGCTGTGCTGGGTATACAAAGATGTTTGGGTTTGTGAGTGAACTTGTTGGGGTTGGGGGTGTTTGAGAGCTTCCAGGGTCTTCACCTGCATTCATCTTAGCCTGAGATAGCGTGGTGTTTCTTGCAGGTGCCAGAAAGAATAATCAAGGAAACCATTCATCTGGTTTGGGTTGATAAATAAAACCACTTTACTTCATGAGAAAACTTGTGACTGTGCCAAAGTTAATAAAAAGTGGAGATGAACTTTGCTTGTTATGTTCAAAGGCGCTCTCCTTCCAAAAACAGCTTTCCATCAGATACTGCTGGAATATGGGAAGTCTCCTTGCCATCAGTGAGTCATACATGTTGTAATCTGCGGGCTGTGTCCCTGCATGGGAGCCAAATGTTCAGAGGTACCTACATCTCTTGAGTCCCAGCTGTCCCTCATTTCTTTCATGTGGTCTCTCCCTGGAGGAGGAGGGAAGGGTGAAATGCTGAGGATCACCTCAGGAGTTTCTTGTCTGTGCACTACAGAATATTTTCACTGTTAAGTCATCCACTGTGTAGTTCTGCTCAAAGGAGTTCCTGGATTCAAAGAAACTCAAAAGCATCAGAGTCTGTACTGACAAGCGCTTTAAAAAAGAGCTTTTGGTAACTTTTTTGTTCCTTTTTACTGTCTAATTATGCCCTTTCTCCATATCTGCTCATCATGCACTTTGCCATGATTGCAAGTACCAACAGTTTAGAGGTCATTGCTGCCTTTCTTTAAAAAGTCAGATGTTGCAACACCAGCTCTTCCTCCTGACATCCTCTTTGAGACAAGACTTTCTGGAGAAACCTTATCACTTTGGGCCACTTTTTGAATAGATGAGAAAATACCAGCTGTAAAAGGAAGGGGTAGGTTTGCCTGAGGTAGCTCCTGTGCCAGGGTTGTGGTGGCCACCTTCCTTCAGTAGGTGGGTGTTTTTCTGCTCTGCTCAGAGACTGAGTGGACAAGAGTTGTCTCATGTTGAGAACAAACTCACAGCAATGTCTCTTTTGCTGGCATGCAAAGCTATGTCCACCCTCGATGGGCCTTGACTCTCAAACATCTTGTCTTGCTAAAAATCTCCAGTTCTGAGCTTTGAGCTACAGAACTATAATGTAAGATTTCAGAAGAAACTATATACAGTCAAAATAAATGACTTCTAAAGGAGTATAATTAAATGGCCAGAATAACAGGGTGTTAAAAGGAAAACCATCTTGAGGTTTTTGTTAGGTTTTTTTTTTCCTTTCACTGTTCTAAGCATCCATTTCTTTCCTGGAATTCTCTGACTAAACAGCTTTCTACTTCAGTGCACTAACAGAAATTAGGGGGAAAAGTGGTTATAATTTGTTTTTCAGCCCTTTGTAATTTTCATGTTTGTCAGCATTCCTTAAATGCGAGTTTACTTCCTGATCTTCATTATGATAGTTCCTCTTCTATTCAAACGCAATGATTTGGAAGTATTTTTTTGAGCTTAATCACTTAGAGCGAGACTTACAAAGGAACCATCATAGGAAAACTGAGATTTGAGTACTTGGACTCCGAGCAAAGCTCAGAAATAATGGTTTCCTCATTGTTTGATAAGAATGTGCAGTTATATTATTGTGATCTTTGGATGTTGTTTTTGTTGCAGCTTTGAGTGCTGCCAAAGCAAATTGGTGTCATTTGTGTTTTTGACAGATAAAATATTCAATTAGTGTTGTTTGAAATTGCAGTAATTGTTCATGTTGTTTCCATACAGCACATTGCAACATTTGTGAATTGCTAGCTTAAAGCTATATTGCATATAAATAAAGGGCTAAAGCAGAAGAGCAATTCTTTAAAAAAAAAAGTTTGTCTTTTTCCACAGACATTTCCAATACTTCTTTATTTCTTAACACTTAGTATTTTATTGTTTAAATTTTTTAAATTTAATTATGTAACAGTAGTTTTGGTGTAAATGAGGATGGCATTTAAACAAACAAATGAACAAAAATCAACCTGAAAACTCCATCAGGGTTGTTTTTGTAGGCAACTATTTACTTGTTTCATTCTGGGATAACCTTTAAGTCTTGGAACTGCAATTAAGCTTATATTGGTCTTGCTATTCTTACATACATTACTGGGGATTAACAATAGAAATTGGAGAAAAAAGAGTAGATGCCTGTGGGAAAATAGTGACAAAGCTTTGAAAGTTAATACAAGTCTGCTTCTTCAAACTCAGTGCTGTTCTATAGCAAACTGCAGAGCAGCACAGCCTCTTTATTTCTGTAAAGAACTGAACTAAGTTAAAAAAGAACCAAGATGCAGTGCTGTTAAGATTATGGGAAAGGAGTGACAGCCATGCAGCCAAGGAGAGAGCCATGGACTGAGTAAAGGAGCACATCCTCCAAAGAGGAGGCTCCGCTCCAGACAGTTCAAACATCCACAATTGAACAGCAACAAAGTAAATGCAGAAGGCTGGAGGAGAAGGCTGTCTACCTGAACTCAGTAAATTGAAACCAAATATAAAATTTCCTGTGCAGGTTTCTACACTGTCGGCCTCTCTCTTCTTGGGAATCAAAAAAACCAAATTAAATTTCTATCCTTGAAACTGAAACATATGAGTTCTCCTTTCAAATAGAATACCTGTTGATGGAATGATGTAGACAGTAATTTGAAATAGTCTAAAAGGAATGTGCTTTTGGGGAAAAAATGATATTGTTAAATTCATTAAGGGCTGCTTTTAATAGGAAAAAAGTTGCCAAAGATCTCAGACACTGAGGTCTGTAAATAATTGATAACTGCCTAGATCCGTCATGTGAAAGTCAGCTACAGGAATTGCAACTCAGATGTCCTTTTTTTTTTTCATTTGTTTGTTTTTAAAAAGGTATTTGAGATTATTTGAATTAAAATTTAAATTCTATTTATTTTGCAAGATAAGTATGAGAAAAGGGTTTGCCTCTTTGAAGAAACTTTTTAGGCTATTGTTAATTGAGATTTGTTCTAAATATACTTCAGCAATCTGTAAGAACATAAGAGTTTTGTCACTCCAAACACCCTTTTGCACAGACTGCTGAGAAGTTGCTCCTAGTGTTGGGTTTTACAACACAAATGGGCTACATTCAAAGTGATACCTAGATTGATGGTGCAGTGCTCCTAATGAAATGGATAATGAGGCTGTGTTTAATAGTAGTGTTTTATTTAGGACTGGAACTTTCTGTGAATATCTCCAAAGGTGTAAAATTAGTTGGCAGACAGTTAATCAATTAGGTGAAGTCAATGGATGTCCTAATGCGTTTTTCATTATAATCTCTTTTTAATACTAAAATAGTATAATTTTATTTAATTTTTATTTAAATTATTGTTAGTAGCCATGAATCCTTGCAGTCAGCTTTCCTGAGATACTTTTGACTTCTTTCTCTGCAGGCAGAACTTGTGAAGGGGAATCTGCAAAGCGTTGGGCTCACGCTGCGCCTTGTGCAGTCCAAGGAGGAGGATGCAGGGCACGTTGTCATCGAAACTGTGACTCCAAACTCACCTGCTGCAGCTGCTGATCTACAGAGAGGAGACAGACTGCTGGCAATTGGCAGTGAGTGATATGTCAGCTTTCAAAATGAGGGTCCTCTTGTGTATGCAGTTCAGCCAATCTCCCTTTCTTAATAGCTACAGTTGTGCTTGGCACTCAAAAGCTAACATTTTTGTATTTATGGTCACTTAAGGTCTTTGTTTGCTTGATTTATTTTGTTGCATATTTATTTACTCCTTCTTAGGTAAAAGGCAAAAGAAGCTTGAATAAACATTTGGCAACAACATTAAAAACAGAAGAAATAAACAACAAAACAAAACAATAAAAAACCAAGCCAAAACATTAATGTGACTGGGCTAGCAGGAAGTTTAACCTTTTACAGAGGTTTTACAGACCACAGCTTAAAATCTACGAGTTCTTTTGCTTAGGTACTGCCTAAATAAATCCCCATTTCAATACTCCAGTAATTTAAAAAGGTTTTCAGTTTCTTTTAATAGATTGCTGATGATTGCTTTAGAACAAAGGAAAAGTCATTTTTATGTGATCCTCTGCATGACTGTATTTGTGTGCTCATTAAGATATTTTAGCTTGCATTTAATTTGGAGATACATCAAATGGCTCTGAAAGTTCTGCTCAGGAAGATGGTTCAGCTCACTCCAGCCACACTGATAATGTAGCATTATGCCCATATTTCATTAACATAATGGACGTATTTTCATTTTAGCCTGCTTCTGTTATAATTATAACTGTGTTTAAAGATACCCATCTTTTTTGAGTTCTTTGTTAAATGTCTACTGCTGAAAAGTCCAAACTTACAGTAAGAGCAAGGTTAAAACTGTTCCATATCGAATCAACATTACTGTGTAAGATTACAGTATTATTATGAACAGCAAACTGGAGTGTTTATGTAATTATTTTTTCCAACTCCATATTTATATGAATAAAGTGGAGAGAATCCATCTGTTACATTTCAATTAAGCTCTTCTGCCATAATTGACTTCCTCTGTTACTGAGCAACAATGTGTTTGTTGACTATTTTTGGTCACTTAGATTATTATCATAATTAGAACTTAATAATGTTTGTCTTTTTTTTTTAACAGGTGTTAAAATCACATCAACTGTCCAAGTGCTGAAGCTGATTAGACAAGCTGGGGAGAGAGTTTTAGTCTTTTATGAAAGGCCTGTTGGGTATAATCAGCATGGCTCAGCACTGCAGGATGGATTTGGACAATTGGAGGACACAGCTTTCTTGTCACAGACAGAAGATGACCAGAATAGTTTATCAGCTGATACTGATAGCAGAGATTTTGATTCAGAGTTTGAAGACTTAGCTTGTGATGCACCTGACCAAAAAGAAGATCTGCCAACATCTCAGAGTCCTAAAAAATCAGTAGTAATTCTTGCTGCTGCTAAACCTCTTGGAACTATATCACCCATCCTGAATCGAAAACTGCATTTAGGAAATTACCAGGCAGCATCCAAAACGCAACAAAAAGATGGGGCTAAAGTGGCAGCACCTAAAACTCTTGAGGTTTCAGATGCACCACAGCCGTCAGGTAAACAGTCACAAGGATCTAGTACTAAGCCTCCTGTGCCACCTAGGCCCCAAATTAAGCCTCCTTTGTCTACTAGTGATACCCAAACTGTGTTAGAAACTGGAAGTGTATGTCCTGATAAACCAGAGAGGCCACCTCCCCCTGCAAATAATGGAGAAAAATCTACAGAGAAGCTAATTAAAATTAGTGATCAGATAGAAGATCCAGCAGTATCAAAAGCAGTAACAGCACCAAAGCAAGATACATTAAAAGATGGACTTACAGAAAATGCACGTAGCAGCAAAGATAGCGATGATCATCGAACGTGGGAGTCACCAGAAATTCCTTATAAAGCCCATCAGGGCCGATGGCCGATGACGAGAACATCCTCCTGTCTATTTGAAGTAGAAAAATACCACAAGTACCTTAATGTTGCACTGTGGTGCAGAGACCCTTTCAAAGCAGGTGGTTTTATCTGCTTAGGATATGCAAGCATAAAACTTGAAGAAATTGCTTTAGATTGTCTAGCTACATCCTCAATGGAATTTGTTAGAAAGTTTCAGCTGCATGCTCCTACACCTAAGGCAGCAGTCACCAGGACAGCGTTGCGGAGTTTGACAACCCATAAAGGTTTCAATGAAAAATTTTGTTACGGTGACATAACTTTACAATTCAAATATTTAAAAGAAGGTGAAATTGATGATTCAAGTGCATTTCTGGAGAAAGAGAGAGAGAGTCACTTAGAAGAAGAAGCTCGTGCCCTTCAGAAAGAGGATCATTTCTCGGGACAAGTTCTCACAGAGAATAGGCATAACTTTCAAGATACTCAGTTTCAGAATCCAACTTGGTGCGATTACTGCAAAAAGAAAGTGTGGACTAAAGCAGCTTCACAGTGCATGTTCTGTGCTTACGTTTGCCATAAAAAATGTCAAGAAAAATGTTTAGCTGAGACACCCTTTTGTGTAGGAGCTGAAAGGCGGCTCGATCGAACTGGGGGCAGCAGCAGAGCCGAGGGCCAGGAGGCTCCTGCAGCCGCCTCCTCTCGGGTCGATTCGGAGGCCAAGTCCGCTCACAGAACCACAGGCCTGACCAGGCACATCATCAACACGAGCACGCGGCTGCTGAACCTCCGGCAGGTGCCCAAAGCCCGGCTGGCCGAGCAGGGCCCCGACGCGGCCGAGCCTTCCCCCAAGCACACCCCGAACACGTCGGACAACGAGAGCAGCGACACCGAGCTCA
This sequence comes from Emberiza elegans, assembly GCA_024865655.1. Taxonomy (NCBI): domain Eukaryota; kingdom Metazoa; phylum Chordata; class Aves; order Passeriformes; family Fringillidae; genus Emberiza; species Emberiza elegans. The sequence continues at coordinate 6,794,439 of JALJVW010000241.1, forward strand.
GCGGGCCCAGCAGCCCCTCCAAGCGCGTCGTGGGCGCCGGCATCAAGCTGGTGCGCAAGGAGGGCGGCCTCGACGACAGCGTCTTCATCGCCGTGAAGGAGATCGGCCGGGACCTCTACAGGAGTTTACCCACAGAGGAGCGCTTTCAGAAATTGGAGTTTATGTTGGATAAGCTGCAGAATGAAATAGACCAAGAGCTGGAAAACAATAATTCGCTGGTTAAAGAGGAAAAAGAGACGACCGACGTGAGGAAAAAAGCCCTGATTGCTGCTGCGCTGGCGAAGTCGGGTGAGAGACTGCAGGCCCTCACGCTGCTGATGATCCACTACAGGGCAGGCATTGAGGATCTAGAGTCCCTGGAGAACATGCTCTTAGAGAAGCAATCCAAAAAACTGACTAAAGATTTTGAGGAACCCAGTCCAGCAGAAGAAGTGGATAGCGAAGATGGCAGTCTGACAGAGGCTCCGACATTGAACATCATATCAGAAGAAGAACCTGGTGATCCACCTCAATCAGACTGATATTTACATATTTAGTCTTTGAAGGAATGGACTAAAAGAATACTTTGCACTTAAATCCAAACACACACAAATTAAATTAAAACACTGGTATAATGTGCGTGTCCTGCTTCTCCACAGTTAATTGCTAATAGTGGTTCTTCTCCAGCTACAGCACCATCATTTTGTTAAAGTAGCTGGTTAAAACTACACTTTGGGGTTTATATTGGAAATTTATTTTTAATAACTTATTTTTATTTTTTCTAATTATGCAACCTTACCATTTCACATCAATGTGTGTGGTTTCCTTAATGCATTACTTGACCCCACTTCCCCTCTCTGTATTTTTTTTTATTTTGTTTTTTTAGGTAGTGTTTTCAATGGGACACAGGCAGGGTTTTCAAGATGTTTAGTATCCATTGTATGATGAAAGCATTATAAGCTTGTTGCATGCCTAAGCTGATGGCTGACTCAAAAGTCACCAAGGGGCCAGGCTTTTAAGTGTTAGTCACAGTTTTATTGTATGTCTTCTAGGTAATTGTATATTTTTTGCCAAACATATCATGAAAGCAAACAAAAAGTCTTTCATTTTGTCTGTTGTTAATATTTACTGAAGTTACCATTGCATATCATTTGTTTTCCATGTTTTTGTTAAATATAAGAGCTTTTTGTAGTTTGTATTTAACAGGAAATATAATAATGCTATGCTAAAAAAAATCCTCCTTAGAACTTGGGACTATTGTTAGATATCAAAATATAAACTGGTATCTCATAATAATTTAATTGGGAATATTTTCAAGGTAAGAGGCTCGTTGCCTTCCAGAATGGAATCATATGTTTGTGATGTTGTATTATCTGATAGCCTGATAAAGGAAGGTTGTTCTTCACAAGAGTTGGAGGTTTCATTGCCTTCTGTGTAAAAGCATGTAATCATGGTGTAAGTAATATAAAGAAATTAATATTTTGCTGCAGACTATCATTTTGGAAAGCTTAAGGTGCAAAATACAAAGTAACTAATGTTCTCTCAACACTTTTGAGTAATCATAGCATGGTAAGTTGCATTCAGCTTCTCAGACAGAAGATAGAGTCTGAGCAGAAGGATCACCTTTGTCAGCAAAATGTCTTATAGTGTATATAACATGTTTTATTTGAGTCAATTTGTGAGTCCAGTAGAGATGAGGAAGAAATTCAGCCAGCTGCTTTTGAAAAGAACTGTCTGGTCTTGTGCTATGTGTAAACTGTGGATCTTAGCATCACCTGGCTAAGGCCATCATTCTTATTTATTTCCTGTAGACATTGTTTCATCTTCTGTGTATAGAAATTTTGTATAAAATATCATCTTTATTTTAGGTACTGTGCTAGGTACTGGTATCATTATCACTGGTATTGCTGGTAGTAGAGAAAAAAAGCCTTTGTGGGAGTGGAGTTTGAGATGGTAAAAATAACTCCTTTAGTTTTTGAGGTCATCTGTACCGTACCTCTCCTTTAAATTTGCTTCTTGGTTTAGTTTGTGATGGGCAAAATTAAGAGCAGTGGTTTTCATCATGGGACAGTGTGCTTGTGCTTCTAAGCAAAATGGTCACTGCCAGTCATGCAAATACTTGCACTTTCTAGTGAGTTCTGGGCAGTTGATACTACTTAGTTGATGTATGGAAAACTATCCATGCTAAAACAGGCATGTGACACACTTCTGAAATTAAGCTTCAGCAAATAATCGCACAAAATGAGCTTCCCTTCTTGTCTAAAAGTTATTTAACCTGTACTTGCTTGAGATGCATATTAAGACTTCCCCACTCCGTTTTCTCAGCAGCTTACCATTGGTGGTGATCTGCATTCAATGCCATCAGTGTTTGCTCTTACAGACTACTACAGAGGTTTTCAAATATATCCAAGTGCTTCATTTAAGCCCTGGTGCACATGAAGGAGCTGTGAAAACAATGCAAATACTGATTTCAAAATACACATTCATGGTTTTAAATTGACTCCTGTAACACAGTGGGTAAGAAAAGCTGGGTATTGTTTTCCTCACATAAGTGTTGCTAATGATGATGATGATTGTAAGAGGTAAATTAAATGTAGTGCAATATTTTTAAATATACTGAATGGAAAAAGGGCAAAATAGTTGTATTTTAGTGGTAAGAAGGAAAACATTAATTCCTATCTGGCATTATTTACAATAAGCAGTGAAATCTCCAGGGGGAAATTATAATACTACATTCCTGATGTAATCTTTGCTTCATGCTTGACTGTAAATAGCTGAAAATAAAGAATACCACAGAAAACAAGAATATCTTGACTTAATGATATCTGAATAGGTGGCAGCTACACACATTTGCAGAAGACCTGCCTAATATGATTTTGTTGGCTATTATTTTATCATGAAAATAAGCTTTAATAAAATAGTTTTGCTAAATTATCAACTTTCTTGCATTGTGTCAATGTTTTTTAAGCACTTCTATTGCAGTAGCTTATCATCTAAAGTCACCACTTAAAGAGCTTCAGGGGAGAAGCACATTTTGCATTATATATAACTACTGATAACTGGATTATTTAGGGTGAGAAATTTGAAACAAAGCATCTGTGGAAGTTTACACTGGCAGAGGAGGAATAAATAGTAGGAGCAAATCAATGAAGTGTTTTTATCACACCTGAATTGACACAGATCAAAATATACAAAATAGGAAAAATCCACATTTTCCCAGGACAGAAGGGGGATTTTTGTGTTTTTTCTGAGTAAAATTTCTTACTGACTGTCACCAAAAAAGGATTGGTTACTCATTACTCAAAAAATCCTAAACAACTGCCAAGTTTTTATTTGGGAGTGGGGACAAAGTGGGGACAAAGGCGGCACAGACATTACAAACACGAGTGTCTGTGTGGATTTTAATGAATCTTCCTCTTCTGGTGGAGCAGGAGAGAGAAGCAAGAGAAAGGGAGCCACTGCACTGATCTGCTCAGCAAATCCTGGGACGATGCTGCTCCTCAGGCCCAGCAGACACTGGCACCAGCTGTAGAAAAGGAATGTGATCCATTTCTCTCCCCTTGGGTCATCTCATATGTTGCAGATGAATGCAAACTCCTTTAGTTTTGATGTACTCAAAAATTCAAAACAAAGCCATGAAGAAAGCCTTTTTGTGCTTTTAAAAAATGTGAGTTGCTACGTTTGAATCATATATTGGGGAATTCAAGAAATACACTGGTTGATCAGGTGGCAAAAAGATGAACACGTCCTGTAATAATTTCAGAATTCTTGCATTGGTATTTCAGTCTCAAATTTGATCAGATTAACAATTTGATGTTGACCAAAAGACTTCAGTGAAGTTAAGCAGACTAACATCTCTTGGAACAAAGTTTCAGTGTTCAAATCACAGTAAAATCTGAGCCTAATGTAAATAGCCACTGATCTGCACAATTATTACTTACTTGGTGAAGAATTCATTGTGTGACAGAATCTTGGTTTCTGAAGGAGCTCTGAGAAAAAAATGCTTTCCTGCCAGCTTTCCCCACACTGGTAAAGCACACTGCATAAGGCAAATCATGAGGGGGGGTTGTTCTTTTTTAATCCTTTTTTCACTTTATTACAATAGATCATGAACTTCTGTCAGATAAGTTTATTTTGATGCGTTCTGAATGCATAATTATTGACAGAGCAATACTTGAAGTTTGATCCACTATATTTTTCATATTTTTTGACCATAGTATATGCGCTTTACAAAACTATATGTAAACATAGTATCTATGCTGTAGTACATAAAACATCTGCAATTACATGAGAGAAGGCACATCAAGATTTTCATTGTACAAATGAAATGATACACCATGGTTGAGAAGGACATGGGGATTGTTTTTAAAATGCTTTCTTTCTAAGTGCAGACAGGGATTGACTAATACAATACTTCACCTGTATTGGGCTGTGTCCCCAAATGTAATGAGAGAGAACATTTGGCAAAAATTGGCTGTTTCTTCCATTTTTTTTTAAGCAAAGTGTGTATTTGAACTCATTTAAAAAAATAAATGTACATTGGATTTTTAGACGCATACATAAATGCATGTAGAAGTTGTTTGAACTGCTCCAGTTAGCAGCTCACTTTCAGTACATGCTGAGACTGAATACTGAAATACTGCAGCTTTTCCTAACCACTCACTGAAGCTGCAGCTAAAATAAAGTTGAAATATGTTAAAAGATCCGAAAGATAGAAATACAAAAAGTATCCTCATCCTGTTAGATTCCCTGCTAAGGGCCAGGAACAGTGCATGTTCATACCCACTTGTTTAGCTGCTGCTGAGTGTTTGGGGGCTTCACATTGCACAACTGCTTGATAAAAACTTTGTTAGATACCAATAATAGCAATACACTCATCTCTTTAACAACATATTTTCCTCAACATTGGTGGTTCAGGGAGAAGTCAGTATTTAAATTGGCAGAGAAGTTGTGCCTCTTATTTAGTTCTTTGTATATATTATTAGGACCTGAAGTTGATGAAAAAAGTGATAGTGCTGTCCACACTCTGAATTCTAGCTCCTCTCAATGCACTTATAAGGGTGTCACTTAAAAAGATGCAAATTGGATGGGTTTTCTTTGAGGGTTGCTTTTTCAAATTTCCAATTAAATAAGAAAGACTCAAGTTTGACAGTAACCTATGACTTCAAATAAAATATGAAATACTGTCAATGAGGTGACTTTAAAAACCAAATAGTTAAAATTCACATTTTATACAGATTTATACTACACATTTAATAAAAAATAGTGTGTAATATTCAATAAAATTAAATACACAAAGAGTAACACTATACAAATGGTCTATAAAAGCTCTTTCCCCCCATAAGGCGGTTTGCAGTCTGCTTTATAGTCACCAATAAATAATATACCTTTGGTTTTTCTGACCATTTCACTATTAAATGTACAGTACAGCTAAAACCTATTTCTGGATGAGATGTTTCACATGAACCACAGCATTTTGTACACCTAAATATGTTATAGGGCTTTTCTGTTATTCATCACTTTCATATTCCTCCTCTTCTTCACCTATGGGGTAGGATTGGATGTTGTTCTGGGTGTACATTTTTGTTTTCACAGGACAGTTGTGATCCATGAGTATTGCCTGGAAGAAAACAGAGTGTGAGTATTTCTGCTTAGCATCCAGCTGAGGCTGGGGCTGCATGCACCTCTCAGGGATTCGCCTCTCCTCCCTTGAGGCAGAGCCCAAACTGATTGCAATTAGGGTAAATAAAGTCCACAGGTCTGTGTGAGGGGGGATCTTGGTGCTAAAGATCTGGAAAATTTCTATTTCCAGTATTTCAGCCCAGGTATTATTGAAATACATCTACCTGCTCTGCAGAGACATTAGTTTACCCCTCCCAGAATTAACTTCCATCTGTTAACACCTGGATGAATGGTCAAGAGCAGTCCTGCTGCTTCAAGCCAATTATCTTTTACTGCTTTTGTCCCCCCTTTCCATGGAGATCCAGGACAGCAAAGCTGAGGATGATGCCAGGAGTGGTGGTCCCTACACTGTGCTTTGACACCCACAGCAAGCTAAAACTGGTAATCATGGTAAGGGCCAGATAAAATACTAAATTGTCTGGGCTGAAATTTCCCAAGGAGTTTTGGAGCAGCTGTGTACTGTTCTTCATGCTGAGTGTAATTAAGCTTGGGAGTTATTAATTAGGCAAAGACCATAATGTTGGGACCCTCCTTCTGACTCTCCTCCAACCTGAAAGAATTGGTTCATCATTTCACAGCCATGAGCCCCTTGGGAACAGGAGCAATTTTGCATTTAAAGGTACATTAGAGGTGGCAGATGCTGGAAGGTGTTGGAGCCATGGGGGAGATCCTGTCCCTTCAGGGTTGTGGTGTTACAAATGAAACAGCCAGGGACCGTGGAAGTACATGATGAATTTTATATTGCCAAGAAACAGCAGCTGATTTTTTTGTTCCTTTCTGTTCCTCAGCCTTATTTAATGTACAAAAACCAAAACAAACAAAACCAGTGCATTCAGCAAAGGTCATGACAAGGGATTAACTGGGATTCTGCAGTCCAAACATGAGCCAAACAGAAGGGCTCTGGCCTCACACACACCATTATTGCACCAAGATTCAATTTTCCACCTTCTGCCAGCACAAAGTGAGCAGCACCAGCATCAGGTGCTGTCCTTACCTTGCAGAGAGGTGCCACTGCAGAATAAGACCATGGCCATGCAAAATCAGTTTCTTTTCACCCAAATAAACAACCAGCAACTACATTTTGGACCCAGATCAGCCTTTTTGAGGAAGAGCAAGGATGGAGTGCTGAGTGGGCTAAACCTACAGATGGTGACACTGTTCTTACACACCCCACAGTGGCTGGGGAGCACTGAGTGCTCCAGATGATTAAGTCTTTGGCAAATTTATATTAAAAAAAAAAGAGAGAGAAGCCCTGTGGAACATATTGGACAAGAGAAGGCACTAGTTTGTAGGGATAGGTGAACTGTGTGAAGGAAAGAGAAGGAGGAAAAAAGATGATTCAAAATATACTGTGATATATTTTTCTATATTTTTTCCCAGAGGACTGTGGGAAAAAAAAACTCAGTTTGAGGCACACCAAGGAATAACTTGGTCAATTGGCCAAAAGAGTTCTGGCTCCTCAAGGAAAAGAGAAATGAATTCTATACTGACTCCACCACCGCATGTGCTGGTGCAGAGGAATGTCTGCAGGACCCCATTTCATAAAAATCAAATCTGTGACTTTGTAACATCTAATTAATAAAGAGTTTGCCTTTATAGATCTTGGACATAGAAGGAAGGGGGAGTTCATTCCAAAGTTAATGCCTGAGCGTGAAATGTGGGGACACTGAGCTGGTCCCATTTTGAGGATGAGGCAAAGATGCAAATGTAAGTTTTCCTTTGTTTCACTGAAAAAAAACCCCAAAAAAAGAAAAGAAACCAAGTTACACTTACCATTTTCTCCTCTTTGGCAGGTGGACTTCGAAGGAAAAAGCACAGGGGAGCAAAGATGATATCCACAATTCCTATAATTGTCATGAGCCATGGGAACCCAATGGCCTTGGCAATGGCACCACCAGCAGAGGGACCTTGTACAGATAAAAACCCTTTTCTGCAGATTGCTCTGACACAAAATTTGCAGCAGTATATTTTGTATACAAGTAATTTTGTATACAAACCCCCCATCTTACAAACAGATTTGAGGAACGTAAACACATGTTTGTAATTATAAACATAAATATAATTATGATTAAACATAATTAAATATAATTAAAATCATAATTATATATAATTATATAATATATAAAATATATAAAATTAATTTTGTATATAATAAAATTATATAATATATAAAAAATATATAAATAAAATTTATATATAATAAAATAAAAAATTTATAGAATAAATTTTATATCTAATAAATTATATATAATAAAATAAAAATAGAATAAATTTTATATATAATAAAACTATATAATTTATATATATATATAAAATATATAAAATTATATAAATTTTATATATAATAAAAATATATAATAAAATATAAAAAAAATTTTATATAATAAAATAAGATAAATTTTATCTATAATTATAAATATATAAAATTTTATAAATATAAAAACTATATAAATTTGTATATAATTATATAAAATATATATAAAAATATAATATGATTAAACATAATCATAAAAATTTCCTGGCTCCATAGCCCACATTCCTTGGGGAGATTTGAGATGTTCCTGTGGTCATTTGTGTCATGCTCTCAAGGGCGTCAGGGGGGAGTGATTCCCCCACAGACCCTTGGAGCACAGCTGTGGTATTAAAGAGTCCCAAGGCCTCTTTCCTCAGCATCTCCCATTTGTGTTCAGTGCCTTCAGACACCTCCAGGCCTCTCACAGCCCATGGAACGAGCACACATTGCAGCAGGGCAGGGGAACGGATCCCAAACGCCATCCCCTTAACTCTGACGTCTTGCAGAAAATAAGAACCTCCCCCTGTAAAGTCTGCAAGCACCACTGGGATTCACAGCAGGCACTGCAGCAGGTTCCTGCTTTTCCTAACTGTGCATTCCAGGCAGGGAAAGGCTGGACTTACCTATGGCAAAACCCATGCAAAAGGCAACGTCAGCTATGGCATACACACTGCCGTAGACTGACACGTGGCGCAGATCCACCAGGTAGCCCATGATTGGCATCATGGAGGAGTCCACCATCCCTGCAAAACACATTCCAGGAAAATGCTGCCTTCTCCTCCCCTTCTTTTAACCCTTTTTGGTGAGTCATGTGCTAAGAAGGGGTGCAAAGGCAGCCAAAAGGATGCTTGTTCACAACTAAGGGAGATTTGTGTAAAAATAGTCTGTGCTAGCTTTGCTTTTCATGGTGTTTGCTGTGTCTGGGGTCACGTGTGGACATGTATACAGGTGTACACGTGGCACCTGCCAGAGGACAGGAGACATGTGGGTTTAGGGTGTATCCACACTTCCCACCAAGTGTCTGAGCAAAGCTCCCACCTCACATTCCCTGCCAAGTTAGGGAATTAGGGGAAAGTTATCTGGTGTGAACTTGCCCTGACTGAAGGCCTAAAAGACAGCATTAGTCCCCAGCCAACCAAAATTATTTACAGTGCTTTTATCATGTCTTTTGGTACACACCCTCATTTCTGGCAAGAAGCAGCACAGACAGCTCACAAAACTGCTGAGACACTTGGAGTCTGAATTTGTTCCTGCAGCATCTTTCCTCATTCCCCCAGGACATTTGCTGAGCACCAAGCACTGCAACCAAGGCAGGGTCCCCACTGCAGCCTGCCTGCATAGCCCAGGGTAGGGAAAGTCACACGTATCACTTGAAGAATATATGTGTGAGCTTGGGAATTCCTCTTTATTTACAAACAATTTAAGCTTTTTTTTCCAGTGGAAGTGTCTATATAAATCCTTTTCCTCTGCATGAAAGGCTGTGAGTTTGGGGCAGTGCACAGCTGCATTTCGAAAAACAGCATTTACTTTCATGGCAGGTTGAAATGTCTGTTTAGGTTGATGGAGCAATTCTGGGCAGGCCTAGGGGTCCAGCTGGTCTAAAGCAGGCTGGTCCAAACTCCCTAAGCACTGTCCCTTAATTCCTTCTTGCTCTGCCTGCCAGTTTGGGCCACAGCTCAGGTGCACCACTGTTAGATCAGAATGGCAACAAAACTGATTTTCAGTGTCATTTCATATCAAATCATTTTTACAGAAATCACAGAACTCATGTAAAGAACTCATGTAAGAACTCACTGCAAATGTTCTTACCTATGGCAAATCCAACTCCAAAAGTTGGTGCTATGAGCCCATAAATGTTTTTAGCAAACGGTACCTGCAAAGGAAATTTCAGGCAGTTAATTACACCATACTGCACATGCTAATGAGGTTAACTTCTTTTTCTGAGATAAATTCTCCAAGTAGTTATGGCCCAATTTGTACAGATCTGAGAGTTTGATCCTTGTTCTGAGCTGTCATTTCAGACAACTGTGCCATTAAACCACTGACACACTTACTATTATAAACTGCTGAGTGACAGCTCAACAGAGGAGCATGCTCCTCTCAGCCATCATTTCTAAAAATAATTGAAGCACTGAAATAGGAAAGCACTCAAAACTCCGATCTGGAACCTATTAACCACACATTGTTTAATAACATGCCATAGAACTCTCATGGGAAAAGCACATATTTGAAGATGAGCACACCAACACTCACATGATTTAAAAGATGTGTGATTGTCTACTTACACATAAAATACTTATTCCCACGATTAGCATCCCGAGCAAAGCACAAAGCCACCTACCAAAGAAGAAACATCACTCAGAGATGGTGATAATGAGATGTTAGAGCTGATTATGAAGGTTTCAAAGCCCTGTCTGAAGTGCTGAGTTAAATAGCAAAAGTAGCAATGTGTTCCAAAAAAAAGAATTTTGCTCCTATAGAACAAGCTTTCATAATTTCCACTATCAATAAACTGCCCTGGGAAACACTGGAAATGGTACATGAAGAGACTGGGAGGTGATTAGTGTTTTTAAATTAAGCATACCTTCCAATTTTGTGTGCAAGTATCCCAAAAAGATTGGTCCCAATGAGATAAGAGATGCTGGCTGGAAGAAAAGCGACGCCTGAAAAATAGGAATGAGAGGTTTTATCAGTGAGGACTTCAGGGAAGTGTTAGAAGAAACTAATAAATGCCAGACACTGCAATTTTGATCTGGACACATCTAATAGAGCCCAAAGAATCAAATATCCGGTTTGTTGCAGCCTCCCCCTGAAATCTAAGGACATCATCTGTGAAACGCAGCAGCAACCTGATGCCTTTGAAAAAAAGAGGTTTTCAGCATTAGATCCAAGAAGTGCTCTGGGAGAGGGGACAGAACAACAAAGAGCAAGGAGTTTATGTCTGACCGCAACAAGCTCTGGGATGGGTCAGGGAGAGCGGCTCTGCTGCAGCTCAGGGCTCATGGGGCACGGGCCCAGCACATGCAGCCAGCCCAGGGTGGGTGAATGCCCTGCAGGAGGGGACAGCCGGGCTCTCCTGGGGCTCTGCAAGGCACAGTCCCGCTCTGAGCCTGGCAGGGCCACTGAGCTTCCTGTCACGGGCAGGTCTGTAGTGCTGCGATACCGCCCTTGGTCAAGCATGCATCAATAATGTAAAAAAAATCCTTTAAAAACAGTATTAAAAATTATTAAGCCAACATCTTCCTAATTTTTTAAAATATTACTAAAAAAACAAGTAATAAAACTTTAAAATATATGTCATAAAACTTTAAAAAAATTTAAAGTAAAATAAAACTTTAAAAAAAAGTAATAAAACTTTAAAAAATAAGTAATAAAACTTTAAAAATTAAAATTTTTAAAGTAAAATTTTAAAGTAAAAATTTTTAAAATATTGCTTTAAGTAAAATAAAAATTTTAAAACTGTAATAGCTTGCAGATGAGGACACCTGAGTAAATTCTGTCTCTCTCATTTCCCACCTCCACTTGGAAAAACACATTTTTGGCACCAGCAATGCTTTTCTATCCCCGAGGCTGCCACAGCAGTGGCTGTATCTAGAGCAGATGCCGTTGTCTGGCGACACCTCTGGTTTAAAATCCAGTTATCACAGTCTGTACTGGAGGATTCATCCTCTCCTGACACACAAGTCCCAGGGCAGGAGCCAGAGATTCAGAAATCAGCTGTGGTGTCAGGGTGCACCACGCACCCCCTGCCTCACGCGTGTGTGCTCCTCATCTTTCACCAGGGCAACAGAGCTTTTCTCATTTCCTGCCTATCCATCCTCCTTCCCATCTCTCTGATATATTCATAAGAAAAAAAACAAACCAAGAGGTAATTTTTAGCTCAGCAATATCCTGTGATTAAAAACCTTGTGGGTTACAGTGGCGGTGCTGGGGAAATATTTAATTTCAGCCTGTGTAACCACAGCTACTTCAGTACTGCTAGGAGCTATCTGGTTGTACCAAATGGTTCACACAGAGCAGACCTTGACAGCTGTAAAAGAGAAATTTTGTACTGCAAAGGCTTGTTAAATAAGACCTGCACAGGTTGGTCCGTGGGCTGTGGTATACTGAGGCAGAACTATAATTTTCTAAATGGGCTTTAGGCACAGTAATATTCATTGGTCAAATCAAGGCTCTTTATACCTTCTTCAGATCATGCTTCAAACAGCTGGCTTCCAATTGCATAAGATAATAATTTGCTTAAAACCCTGCAGTTCAATTTGCAATTTAAGAGGCTTAAAAACTTTAATTAATGCTGTCAAATCAGACAAAGTGAAATGGAGTCAATTACTTGTATCATTAAGGGGTTAAATTAGTCTTAATTTAAAATGGATATTTTCCTTCTAGTAACCTCTGTTCAATGAAGAGATTTGTAAATCTCACTTCTATTGCACCAGTGATATGAAACTGGTGAGGGAGATAGGCAATATTTATTTTTCCTTTTTGAGGTTTAAAATACCCAAGTTTGCATGTTCATTCTGCTGTATTACAGGCTAGAAGTTATTGCCAGGTTCAGCATTAAGTACTCATAAAAGGTTCACTCATTAAGAACTGCATCTGTGGCCACTCTAGATCTCAACTGCATTAATTAGAACTAAGATTTGTGCTTTCCTATAGGGTGTAATGTGTACATTAACACAGAGCAGGGATATCAGCTGAATATCATTTTCATGAAGGATTTTTCTTTTTCTTTTAAACTATATGCTGATGTTAAAAAACACCCTCATGACCACATCATTAAATTAATCAGAGATAGATGAAGGCTGAGCATCCCTCACTTAAGAAGATTCACATCAACCTCTCACTCGCAGTTTGTCACTCCCTAGAATTTAATCCACTTTCTGGTGTCTGTTTGCTGCTCTTGCTCACCTCAAAGAGAAATTAACTGTCCCACTTTACTGGAGTGCAAACAGGTACAAGGGGCCTGCTCCATGTTTGCCCAGGGATTTGGTTTCCCAAGGCTGTGTCCCTGCTCAAACTCATAACAAGGTCCAAGGTGGGGCTCCCCCCTGCTTTCTGTTGAAAGGGATGATTAAGCAACCACTAAAGAAACCAAATATGTAAATTCCAAGGGAAAGTGCCCCTCATGCCCACGTTTTCAGCAGCAGTGCATCCTTCCCGCCGTGTCACAGGAGCAATGTGGAAGGACAGAACCTGCTCTGCCCCAAGCACAGAGCACCTGCTGCACACCTCTGTGCCTGCAAACCAGTCCCTCCAGCCAGGGACTGAGGAGGGGCTCCCTACAGGGAAAAGCCAAATGGTTTTGCTGTGCAAGGCTCCTCTGCAGCTCAACAGGCGCCTTGCAGCTGCCCTGGCCAACATCCACTGCCTGAGCAGAGCTGGGGTTCCCAATGGAGCTGGATCAGCACCATCCTGAGGCTGCCTGCAACTGTTTTTCCTTGAAAAATAGTTCAAATAATTCAGTAGTTGAGTGCAGCCCATTCCAGGAGCCTCCATTGCAATAACATCACCCCACTGTGTTATTTTTTTCTTACAGACCAATATCTGTAATTGTGCAGGTTTAACACTGACACTTTAAAAATTTGTAAGAAAAATAATTTAAATTACCCCCCCTGAAGCAATAACAGGACCAGAATTCAGACAAAATATAGAGATGCAAACAATGCACTGTACTTTACCAAGCTGCCATTTTTTTGAGCACATGGTCTCCATCATCCAGATGGGTAAAGCTGGTTCAAGCATAGCAATAGCCATGTTTGCAAAACAGATTGAGCCTTAAAGAAAGAAGGGGAGGGGGAAAAATAGTAGTAATTATTTCTTTTGACTATAAACAAAACACCACGCAAAGAATGGATGGTTTTATATAAAATATTTTCACTTTTTACTGCTTTTGCATAAAATATTTCACTTTTAGGGCTTATTTCACAGCCTTATTTGTCATGTGTCAGATGATGATTAACATTAAATAGAACACAGTGCAAAATCACTGAAGGCTAACTTTTTATATGTTTCTATTCTCCTAGAAGTTCTTCAATAAATGTTAAGCTATTTCATAATGCAAAAGTTTGCAGTGAGCTTGATGACATTTGGAAAGTTCACGAGGTCTGTTGTACAAATGATTAGCTAAACCCACAATCACTTGGTCTTTACCTGGACTCCTGGGGCGATAGCAGAGCCCGGTTGTGTAAGAGGCTCAGGCTCTGACCCTGTGCCTCTGCCACCTGAGAGCTCATCCTGCCTCACATGGCAGCACGGGGAGGTCTTGATCCTGGAAATACCAAGGTACGAGCACAGGGATGTCTGCTCCCAAAAATGGGGGATTTTCTCTGCAGACCCTACAGGCGGCAGCGAGGCAGCAAACGTGGCTTTGGTTTTGGCTTTGAGCTTGCACAGGCCTGTGAATTTCAAATTTCTTTTGAATCCCTGGACCTTCAATAGCCCAGACACACAAAGGATAACAAGAGGTGGAAGTGCTGATTCAGTCTGCGCTGCCAGCTCCGCTCTGCCCCACACCAGTGCCTGCAGAGCCAGAATCCAGTTTGGGTTTGGGTCGTGCTCATCTCTCTCAGTGCTGCACTTCAGCTCCAGGGCAGGGATTAAGGAACCCCATGGTATTTCTTGGGATTCAAGATGCCTTTCACACTTACTCAAAAGACCCTCAGGCACTCAAAGCTTAATGCAGGGCAACAGGACATGTCCCCTCTGCTAATCCCTCTAAAATGGCTTTTGGGAATCACTGCTGGAAGTGACAACCTCAGATTTGTGTTCCCTTTCTTCCTAATATTTACAATCTCTGAATTTCAGGAAAATATATTCTAGAGTCTTCCAGTCATTTACTATACAAATTTTACCTTAAAAAAAAAAAAAACATATTTTTCAGAGGTCAGAGAGACATTATTTCTCTCTGAGGGAGTTCCTCATCACAAGGTTCAAAACCAAATGAGCACTGATGTCATTCTTTGCTCAAAGCTGTCAGAAAATATTAGACTATTCCTAAAATGACCTTGCTGGCTATCTGGCTCACTCCCTTCCCCAGGCAAGGAGCAACAGCTCAGCACTGCTTTGCCCTGAAGACAAAAGCCAACCTTTCCACTTGGGTGCAAGCTCCCAGCGTGGGTCTGTAAGGAGCCCCAGTTAAACTCCTTGGGGCCCTCCCAAGCCAAAACCAGCCAGGCTCAAACAGCTTCCTTGGTGCTGGAAAAAAACATTTCAGGCTGCACAAAGTGCAGCCAGAGGAAGCAGGACCATTCTAACTGAGACAGCTTAAATAGCAAAGGATTTTGACAAAGCGAAGACAAGAACTGTCTTTGCTATACATTGATTCAGTGGTTTTTTGATGCTGCGAGAATTATATAGCAAAGGATTTGCTATTTAATGAAATATTCTATTTACTTGAATATTCTATTTAATTAAATATTCTACTCAATTCAGTTTATTCTGTTCTGGACAAAGCTCACAAAAGAAGGAGAAACAGGTGTGCCTGCACGCTGTTGTGGCACCTGCTTCTCCTCAGGCCAGGAAGCACCACCAGAGCTTGCCAAAGTGCTCAGGGATATGGTGATAAAGGTGCTTCAGACCCAGAATGTGCCCCAAGAGAAAAGTGAGAGCCTGAGCTGTGCTCTGCCATCTCAGTCCAAGAGCCTCCTACCTCAGCAAAGCCTCCCCAAAAGAACAAAAGAAAATAAATTATTTTTTTCCTCAGTCTTGCCTGCAGCTGACCTTACTTTCAAGTGCCATGTGTCAAGGGCATGAATCCCACATCTTTTCCTCCTTGAATGAGATTAAATGTCCTGTGTTGGCCAGAAGGTGGGAAATTGCAGCCTTCCAGGTGAATCCCATCTCCAGAGCCAAGAACCCCCAAAGGTTTTGGCAGAGTGCCACAGACATCAGAGGCATTTTGCTCTCAGGACCCAGTGAAAAGCTGTCCCACACCTTCCCAAGGTGTGCTTGTGGTGATGTCCGTCTCAGCTCTGGATTTTGGATCTGATCATTTAAACCAACTAAAAGCTGTCCATGCAGCATTGTCAGGCAGCAGCACTGATTTTCCTGTAATCCCTGCCAGTGAGGCTTGGCTTCAGGAATGACACTGATTGCACTCCCACCAGCAGGGAATAAACATGTCAGGGACATTTCCTCTGCCTAGTCAGGGTACTGATGGCACAGGCTGCGAAGCATCACCTCAGACACAAACCAGGGCATTTGACAAAATCAAATTTGGTCTGCAAGGGAAATAAAGCAAGGAGGAGAGGCTGAGGTCACAGAACATCATCTGTCCTGTCACAGCACTGGGCAGCCTCTGTCCTGAGAGGCAGAGACCCCAAGTGCTTCCCTTAATCCCATTGATAATCCATGGGGATTTCTCATATTTTACATGCTTTAACTGCTGTAGGAGAAGTTACTGAATCAGCTAAATGACAAATCTGATCTCTTATCACAAGTACTGTCCCTGCTATACTTTTCCCTCAAATACTTTTATTCAGTGGTTTTTTCATGCTGCAAGAATTTCTCAAGCAAAAGGGTTTGTATAATTTAAGTCACAGCTCAACCAAGTCACAGAGCCAAGGTTATGATAATTCCCTAAGATCATCAAGAAGCAGAAAACTTCCAGAAATGCCTGGAAGAATTGCACTGTTAGCAAGTTAGGATGAAGAAACAGAACTGTGAAAATAATGATCTGTTTCCAGGTATTTTGTCAACATTAGAAAGGGCTGGGCTTAATTACAGACTTCAGAATAAACATTCAACAATGTGCAATGCAAAAAGGCAAACTTCTCTTGAGACAGAAAGGCTCATTAGAAAAAAGATACATATAATACCAAACAGCAGTCACCACTCCACCAGACCTTTTCTGAAATACAGCAATTCACACTCAGGAGACCAAACTCACTCCCTCTTCAAACAGAAACAAAGTTCAATGTTGTTCCCTGAGCCTGCCTGCGATGTGGTGGCAATCCCTCACCCTGAGAGCCTTGGCCTGAGTCACTTGCCTCACCCGAAGTTTCCTGGCCACATCTCATTGCCCAGCAGGCACCTGCAAGTCACCACTGGCCTCTCAGTTGGAAAGACACGTTTATTTCAGATTTTCTGCCTATTGTGCTTCTGCTGGGACATTCATCCCGTATTATCAACACATTCTTAGATCTTACATAAAGTAACCCAGCAAATGACAATGCTGTTAAAACAGCTCAGCCCAAGGCATGCCAAGAGGCCAGGAATGACATCCATGGCTGGTTTAAAGAAGGAAAAAGAGGTCTGGTACCTGCTGCAATAATTATGTATGGGTCCTTCAGAAGTGTCAGTAAAGGTGTCCCCTTCTGACTCTGCAAAACAAAAGCTTGGGATTAGGAAAGGCAAAGTGACACCCATTCCTGCAGTGTTTTACCTTAATACTCACTTCTGCCTGTGTTCTGGAGGGCTGCAGGACGAGTAACTGCACAGCTGTGGAAAGAAATGCATGCTGTGACTGCCCTGCAGGAGGGGGGATGGATGGCAGGAGCAGGAATGGGATGTGCCGCAGGGGGACACGGACTCAGGCACCTACTGACTGACCTCCGTCAAACAGAGCCAGGGCTGCCAGCACCAGGAAAGGAGAGCTCTTCCCCACAAACTCATACATGACACTCCCGAAAGGGGGGCCCACTGCCAAGGAAAGGAAAGGACACACTTGTGAAGAATCTGACTCTGAACAAAACCCCTGCGAGCGTTCGGGCATCCTGGTACAAGTGCACAGCGAACAAAAATCCACTTTGAAAATCCCCACAAAGATCATTGATCGTGGCAATAACCAGATTCTCCACTCCCCAAAAGCACTGTGCAAGGCAAACAAAACCCAAACATCTCAGAGATTACTGCTTGACGTGTAATTCCCTGTGTGAATCCACACAGGGAATGTGTGCTGTGGGAAAAGCTGTTCCTCACATGCACCATGAACCAGTCTGGAGACTGCACTACACCACGACACCCAGGGAGAGCCTTCTGCTGCTTCCAGAGGTTCCCAAGAACAGCTTTGGGATGGCTGGGGGATGGTTTCTTCTGCCAGCAGAGCCTCCAACTCACTGACCTAATACTCCCATAGCCAGGCCTCCAAGGGCAATTCCCATGGCGTTGCCTCTCTCTTCATCGTCCGTGTAAACAGTGGCAAGCAATCCCATCCCTACAATAAATAAATAAATTAATTAATATTTTTAATTTTTTATTATTTTTAATAAATAAATAAATAGACATAAGAAAATAAATAAAAATCAATAAATAACTAAATAGGCATAAGAAAAAAAGCACAGCACAAAATTAGACATCTGTGTGGTACAGTTTATGGTCATCATTTGCCACACCTGCTAAACATTATACAGAAATAACCAGGTGGTTTTGGGTTTTTGAGTTTTTTTTTTTTTTTGTATATATATATATATGTATACACACTCCTTCCCCATAGAATCAACTTCCAAGCAAAAATGGTTCTGGCAGCACTCATGGTCCCCAGGACCACGTTCCATTGTGCAGCATTAGTCAGGTAATTTAGTGATGCCCTTATTTGTTAGATTCTTTATTCATCCCTTTGTCACGGGCTTTTTGATGATGCTTTCCAGTGAGCAGAATCAAAGCTTCTGACAAGTATTCACCATCATTTATTCATACTCAGAGTGCACAAAGGTCTGGTGACCACTCAGCTCCAATTGTGGACAGTGCTCTGGCCATGAGGTATTATGCAGAGCTGATTGCTTTGTAAATGAGTATTTCAAGTTCATCATCAAAAAACTAAAGGATCCTTTTGACCTTTATCTTCACATGCCTTATTTCTGCACTTGATGACGAGCCTTCATTTCACAAAAGGAGACATGAAGGCTAATTTGCTTGTCTTTTTGTGGAGCACTCAGACACTGCAGACGTAAATGCTGCAGGAGAGTCCTTATAGAAATTAATAATTCTGTTTTCAAATCAAGATTTACACAGGACTCAGTAAATAAGTTCTGCAGCTACACAGAGGATGAGAACAATCTATTTCATGGTTGATCACTCAGTAAATACCATCCATCACCAAAAGAGCAGAGGTCCTGAGTGGATTACCACGTCTATTGAAAAGAGTGGATGACATCCAATTGTTTGCATGAACTGCTGGAGAGCTGCATTAGAACCCACAGTGACTGTGGGATTTGGGGAAATATTCTGGGAAAAAAAGAAGGAGGGGGAAATGCAGAGACAATAACACAAAGTTCCAGGACATAGATGTACATCTGTGTGTTCTATCACACATGGATAGGAGTGACTGCGCACACAAATGCAGGGGAGTGAATGACTGCCAGCAATGGCTCACAAAACTGCCTTTGCTGAGACACAGCGTGAGAGTCTCACTGCTGGTGGCCCTGAGCCAGAGCCGCTCTCAGAGCTGGGTTTGTTTCTGGTGCAGCACAGGGAGAAATCTGGGCCCGCTTGGAGACCATGCAGGGAATGGCAGTGCTCAGAGAAAGAGCAAGGGCTCAGAAAAACATCTGTGAGGGACAACTGCAGGGCTTGCAATTTAAAACCAGAGAGGATAAAACTGATGTGAGAGGTGATAACAGCCTTGCAATACAAAAGAGAGCCAGGAAGATAAAGAAAGGAAACTGATCTTCGTGTTCTCTGCAGGACGGCGAGCAGAAGTTAGCTCACATGGCAGTAAAGAGCCTTTAGATGAGACGTCAGGAACAAAACCTTCCTGGCCATAAAGGTACTTGAGCACTGAGCTGGATGCTGAGGGCAGTTCTGGAGGCTTCTGAGGTCAGGCCTGTCAAGTGTGCATGAGGAATGACAGATATTAAGCTGATCCTGCCTTCAGGAAAGGGTGGACTGGATGGTCCCTCAGCCTTTTCTGCTCTTTTGTGTTCACTGGCTGAGAAAAAAGAAAATCTTGTGCTCACCTAAGAGCCCACAGCTCAAGGTGCCCCCTTGCACAGGGACTGAGTTACAGCTGAACAATAACTTTGATTCTGGCATGTCTTCCCTTGGGAAAGCTTGACTTGCAGCCCTAACTGATGTCAGTTCCTGCCATTGCAGGAAATTTTTTCTACAATTGGAATATTCAGCATGAACAAAAGGTATTTTCTCCAGCCTCAGCTTCAAGAATGTTCAAATTATTTGGGCTGAAAACTCATACTCCATTTTATTTACTCATTTAAAAATGAGACACTTTTTTTGGAACTCTGGTACCTAAACTGGCAGCCAGCATGGTAAGCCCTTGAAAACAACATTTTATAGCAGAAATTTCCGTAACAGACAGAGCTGCTGTTCTAACTGTAATAAGTACCAACATAAGTTCCCAGTGACCTTTAAAATGGCTAAAAATGAATTTAAAATGTTGAAGACACAGGTGCAGAAATCCCAGGGAGAGTGCAGTTCATTTCGTGCTCTGCCTTACTGCAACCCAAATACCAAGGAAGTCTTAAAAGACATTTGCTTTTGAGCTACTTCATATGAAAGAGACAGAAAAACAAAAAAAGAAATTGATTCAACTGAATAATTTTGTATTAATTAGTGAATGTGCTGATGAAATTCAATTTAAAAAAAGAGTGAAAGTGATCTGCATTTTCCTCTATCATCTCTTACCTGCCACAGAAGAACATGAGGAACCCACTCCTTGCAGGGACCTGGCAATAAATAGTAGTGCATAGCTTCCAGAGAAGGCAAACACTGCAGGAAAAAAATAAAAAACAGAGGTAATTTTTAAAATTAGGTTAACTATAACTAGGTTAAAAAGTTAGATTTCTTGAAACTATCACAAAAACTTCCTACAATTCAGTCAAGTGTTTACAGTGACTTGTGCCACTTTCAATGCTAACTGCATTATTTTCCCTTATTGCATTTAGATGTGTCAGTGTTGAATTGCTCCCAGGTGTCTAAGCCTCCAGGTAACACAGAATGCAAGAGCCCAAGCAGTTTTAACTAATTACTCAGGATTTGATTACCTCTGCTCTCGGCTCAGCTGCACACAGGAGGAGTAATAAGAGTTTTCTTTGCAGCCTCACCTCTCCATGCAAGCACCAATGCTTCCTCCAATAACGATGGGGTGGAGAGAGGTTTTCCCCTGGTGCTGCCAGATGTGTGGAGCACAGCTGGCTGAAGGTGCAGGGAAGCCAGATCCCCCCATTCAAATCCTTCAGCAAGTTCCTCCTCCTGCCTCTAGCAGAGAAACTGCACCAGAGCATGAGCCACTCTCTCTGTCCCCAGGAGATTTAACCCCAAGGTTCACTCCCAGCCACTCTTTCTGTCCCCAGGAGATTTGACCCCAAAGTTCACTCCCAGCCACTCTTTCTGTCCCCAGGAGATTTGACCCCAAGGTTCACTCCCAGCCACTCTTTCTGTCCCCAGGAGATTTAACCCCAAAGTTCACTCTCAGCCACTCTTTCTGTCCCCAGGAGATTTAACCCCAAAATTCACTCCCAGCCACTCTTTCTGTCCCCAGGAGATTTAACCCCAAGGTTCACTCCCAGCCACTCTTTCTGTCCCCAGGAGATTTAACCCCAGGGTTCACTCCCAGCCACTCTTTCTGTCCCCAGGAGATTTAACCCCAGGGTTCACTCTCAGACACTCTTTCTGTCCCCAGGAGATTTAACCCCAGGGTTCACTCCCAGCCACTCTTTCTGTCCCCAGGAGATTTAACCCCCGGGTTCACTCCCAGCCACTCTTTCTGTCCCCAGGAGATTTAACCCCAAGGTTCACTCCCAGCCACTCTTTCTGTCCCCAGGAGATTTAACCCCAGGGTTCACTCCCAGCCACTCTTTCTGTCCCCAGGAGATTTAACCCCCGGGTTCACTCCCAGCCACTCTTTCTGTCCCCAGGAGATTTAACCCCAAAATTCACTCCCAGCCACTCTTTCTGTCCCCAGGAGATTTAACCCCCGGGTTCACTCCCAGCCACTCTTTCTGTCCCCAGGAGATTTAACCCCAAGGTTCACTCCCAGCCACTCCCTGTCCTTTGGGACAGAGCCCCTGGGTGCTGCACTCAGCCTGGAGGAATTGCTCTGTTAGACAAGCAAGTTAGGATGAAGACACAGAACTGTGAAAATAATTATCTGTCTCCAGGTATTTAGTCAACATTTCCCACCCACAGCACTGGGAAACAGGAGTTTCTCAGAAACCCAGCCACATCTCTGCTTGTAGAACCCATGTTTTCATTGTCATTGTCATTGTCAGTGTCATTAAATCTACAGTGAGTTTATAAAGCTTTTTTTCCAGCTCCCATCTGTTGGCCACCTAAGGGATTTTGCTGGGCAGGTTGGAGCTGCAGGAAGGTGTCATGCACCAACCAAACATGGGATCCATGTGCACTCCTCCCACCTGCCCTGTGGTTGTGCCTCTTGGGGCTTTTCACCACATTTTACAAAAATCCTTACTGTGTGAACACATAAAAATAACAACAAAGGGGAAAAGGATTTCAGCAGATCAGCAGTTCTCTGCCATGAGTTAGGCTCCCTACTCTTATCTAAATCCCAACCAGAATTTACCTAACATGTTCCTAAAACACAGAGTTGTCAGCGGCTCTAAGACCAGGTCACCTTCTCTAGCACTTCAGTCCCCTTGATGACACAGCTTTAAGATCACGGAATCACAGAATATTTCGGGTTAGAAGAGGCCTGAAAGATCACCTGGCTCAATCCCTGCCACGGCCAGGGACACTTCCCCTATCCCAGGCTGCTCCAGCCCTGTCCAACCTGGCCTCGAGCACTTCCAGGGATGTGCCATCCACATCCCCTCTGAGAAACCTCTCATTATTCTTTCTTTTATGTACAGAGGACCTGGAAAACTGTTTGTCCCCTTCCTTTTTTTGTCACAGGCTGTAATACATCTTACATCTGCCTTCTGAGGCAAAAACAGTTCTGTCACTGATCCTCACAGGCTTCTAATGAACCTTGATGTTCTCTGCGCTTTCTGTCTGGGCCACAGCTTTAAATGTCAGGCCAAAGCCAAACATAAAACAGCAGCTGAAGCCTTATCAATGCCATTAGAGCAGGCAAATTATCTCAGCTGACTGGCAGGCTGTGCTGCTGTTTGCACATCCCACAGAGATGTTTGGCAACACTGTGGTCCTGTTGACTCATACCCTACTCATGAGCCCCTGCAGCCTCACAATCTTTCTGATAATCCCCCGTGGTATCTGCCTGTACAGGGCCTTGCAAGACAGCTCTCCCATGGCAATTTACAACTGTCTGAGCACTGCTCCTGATCAGAAATACCTGAAAGGTTCAGCTAAGGAAGAGACCTGCGGAGGTGGGGTGAAGGGCTGTGATCCCTCAGAGCAGGCTCCCTTGGTCAATCTCATCAGCACCACCATCAACGTGGAGCTGACTCAAATTTCCCCTCAAATTTTCCTTGGGAATCAGTTCCCAGACATCAACAAGAAGAATTCCTAGTGATAATTATTATGGACCATTCATTTAAAAGTTGTGTCTCGGCCAGACCAAGTGGGATGTGGACACTTACTGATTGTTGAAACAAACATGATGCAGAAGCCAGCAAACAGTGGGATCTGGTAGCCTATTCTGGAAAACAAAATGAATATTCACATTTCTGAGGTTTTGAGTTAGTCTTACACGAGTTCACACACCACACAAACCCAACCTGTAGTTTCTTGGCAGACTTTGAACTACATGGCCATGTATTTCCACATCACAAACTTCTTTTCATCTGACACAGCAGACTTTTTATCTGAAATCCCTGGAAAAAATCCTTCTCATGATTGCCCTGATTGCCCTGTTCTCATTCTGCCTTAATTGTTCCCAATAAAACCCCTCTGGGGCTCCATGAGGTTGCCAAAGATATGCCAAGGGAAGATTTCCATGAGTGTGCTGAATTTTGAAATACCCCAGTCGTGCTTCAGAGCTCATCTGTTTCCATCCTCATCAGACAATGATTATAATGAGACATAGTCAAGCCAATGGCTTTTTTACTGGAAAAATTTGTCATCAGCTTTTCTGGGAGTTTTGCCTCAGGAGCACTGGAAGAGTCCCAAAGAGCCTGAGAATAATAGTTCTGCTTTCCATGGGTTTAGGAGTAGAAATGGAGCTGATCAAAGCTTTCTTCATCAGCCCATTCCTTCATTAGGACTCTAAACAGCCCGTAGAAATGCCTGGTTGCTCCAAGTATTTTCAAGTTTCCAGGAAATAAAGAACTTCCTGGCTGGGAAGCAATTACGTTTTTTTTTTGAGCAGATAAAACTGAAAATTCAACCACAAAAAAAATCACAACATATTATTTTTCACACCAATAAAAATCTACCCTAGGGTCCAAACCTAGGTAGCTCTGAAGACAGTGTGCACATTCTATCCAACACACTTTGTTCACAGCTTCATTTTTTTGTAGGATTGTGCATCTCAAATGTATTTGCCAGGACATTATTTAATGGCCAAATTCAGAGTACTTTCAAAGGATTTCAGTTTCCAATGATTTGACACTGTTGTGCATTTAAATGGGCAGCACTGGCTAAAGCAGGTTAATCAAATAATGGAGGGGTCAAAAGTGGCCCTTTTAATAACAGCAGTCATGACAGACAAACCAAAATAATAATTCTGAGCTTTGTCTTTGTATTAGTATTTTTACACAATCAAGGACCTTTGATAATGGAAAGCTCCTTTGAGTGCAGAGCTCAATGTTCATTGTTTGTCTCATTCTTGCGAACGAAATAAATTGAACTTTCACGTGGTATTTTGCCTTCAATCATCAATGCACTAAAATGTGATAAAAACATATTATAAGACATATTAACATAGATTCTCCTAGTTGAAATCTGTAAGTGGGCATTGCAAATATCCAGCAGAGACTGGTCACTCATGTGCTACTTACCTGAACCGGTGTCTCCAAAGCAAATTAAATCCCTGTCACAAACTTCCCCTGTGGCCTTAGGACAATAACTTTAATCTCCCAGCACCTTCACACATGGTATATAAAAGAGCAATATTTTTTTTTGTCTGCTTTATTTAAAGTGAATGATTTTTTTCTCAGCCAGCCTTCCCCTTGCTGTGTGTGCAATAGATATTACACAATGGGATGCTGGTCTCCACCGGTGTTTCTGTGTACATGAGGAAATCAAAAATTACCTCTTGACAAATTCTTACCCGCCTCAGAGCTGAAGTGAGCACTTCCCAGTGGGCCCAGGTAGAACAGGCCACAGAGAGTTTGATCATGATTGCTCTGATTTTGAGTTTTTCAATTAAAGAAAGCACTGATGGGAGTACAGACAAAAAAAATAAATAAACCCTGCAGGTATGGATATTGCTGGTGGTGGTGGGCATTATCAGCTTTTTCTGCTGTGTTAAAGCAGAAGGTGAATGTCCTCATGCCTTTTCCCACTGCAAAGTGGGGCTGGGTCTGTCAGGGCCATCCTAGATGTATCTAGGATGGATAATTGAGGGATAATTCTGATTTCAGTACGGGAATCAAGCAATTCGTAGACTGAACACAGGACCTGTGAGATAGCAGTTTGCTTCTGCTATAAGAACATTGAAATAATATTCAGTTATTGCCTGAAGAGAAATGCCATTGAAATTGGCTCCCACCTTCACATTTCCATCATTACATCAGAGGGATGAGCTGTGAGATCTTCCACAAACATTCACAAATTAAACACAGAGCAGTGCTGTCATACTAAATAAAGGAGATTTCAGCTCTCCCAATGGGCTTCCTGCACCTGGGAACTTTCTGGTGGTTGAAGGCAGGAAGGAAATCATTTTGGAAGCCACTTCTAATGCTCAGTGTAACACTGTTCAAGCATTGCTCTTAATTTTTGCAGTTGCAGATGTTATTCCTCCTTTTCCTTGGACAAATAGGGCCACAGCAAGATGGAAAGTGACACGTAGAGGGTGGGAACTAACAAGTCCTTATAATACTCTGGAAGGATAATATTGCTCAGAGCATCCCCCAAAATGTGGAGATGCACAATTGTGGAGTGCTGCCCCTGCATGGAATTGCTGAACCCCTAGAAGCCATGTTGGGCTCTCCCAGGGGATAATCCTGCCCACATCCAGCTGACATTTCCTTAGATATGCAGATTGTCCTTTCCTGGGCAATCCCAACACACCCTACCTCTTAGCAAACCCTAACACAGCGGCAAAGTTGTTGGCACTTGTGCTGCCACAAATGTCTAACCTGCAGCTGCATTCCCTGTCTGTTCTACAGGTGTTGAGAGCACAGACTGGGATGTTTTGCTGAACAAGTGCACTATAAATAATCATAAAAAGGAGAGGCACCACCTGCAGCAGCCAATTCAGCGATTCTGCCCCTTGGTGCTGGGCCATTCATGTTCTTGCCATGTGAAAACAGTGAGTATGCAGTTTGTCCTCAGCCATGACACAGCACCCTCCGTCACAATTACCTCTGCATTTTGTTCCTCTGCATGTATGCAGCACCAAAGAATATTACAGCCTGTCCTCTCTCTTATCTTTTCCTGTTACTATGGCTAAACATATAATTTTCCTGGGCACTCCTTCCAAAACCCTCCGAGCAATTCTTGAAGCAGAGTCCAGCACGTCTCACCAAGGCTACTTGCAGCTAAATGTGCTTATTACAAGTATTTCTGATCTCTGGAAAAGTCTGAGTCACTGGTTGAAGGAGGGAAGGGAGAGGCTGCCACTGCTGGAGAATGATGCCCAGATGAACTCCATTTCAGTCCCTGTGGCTCCAGATTGTAGGGCTCTCAGGAAATGATTTATGCCCATTAACAAGATTACTCCAGACTAAGACAACAGATTGTTGGTCCTGTGCAACAGCACAATAAAGGTTACATTGGCCAGGTGAGCAGCTGTGGATTATTAGAGCCTAATTACCAATTAGAGTGCTGCAAATCCACTGGTTCCAACCTTGCTGTTACACTGTGAGCACCCCTTGCTGGCTCTGTCCTGGCTGGAACTCTGGCTCTCTTCTTCACTGCCAGAGAAGACTGGGGGGGATTTACGCAAGAATGTGTTCCTTGAGGTTCTGAACCACAGAATGTGTGTGGAGTTCAAAAAGAACCTGCAGGGTCAGCAGGGACAGGGTGTGTGGTCCCTGTGCTCCCACCCCCGTGCTGGAGCACAGGGAAGGCAGAGGGACAGAGCGACCTGAACAGACAGAACAGGTCACTTCAGCCTCTGCCAAAACCTGAAAGGAAAGCTCACACAGGAACTCAACTGTAAATATGGAATTAAAAATGCAATTTATTCCTCTGCTTCCTTCTCTGTGTGTGTCTTGGGCATGAACACATTTTGGTCCTAGCTACTCTCTCACACTAAGGAGTTCAAAGCTGTAGCCAGGATGGTGTCAAAATCATGGTGATAATAAAAATAGCTAGTAATTTTTAACGGGTTTTGAGGCTGATATGAATAAAAACAAGGTTAAAACTACAAATTTTCTTTCAGACTAATGAAAAAAAGAAGAGGACACGTGGCAGAGGCATTGACTGGCTCTGGTGGTTGAGGGGCTGGCACAGCTGGGCTCACAGCCTGGTGCACAGAGCTTGGTGAGAGATTGATAAGAGCAGTGGAGTCGATCAGAGAACCACAGAACGGTTTGGGTTGAGGGAACTTAGACTCCATCCCCTTCCAACCCCCTGCCATGGGCAGGGACACCTTCCACTGGACCAGGGTGCTCAGAGCCCCATCCAACCTGGCCTTGGGCACTTCCAGGGATGGGACACCACAGCTTCTCTGGGCACCTGTGCCAGTGCAGTTGGATAAAGCAAGTGGCTACAAAGGGCAGCCTTTTGCCCACTCTCTTCACAGGACAGCTTCAGGCAGAGCCTTCACTCTGCCCCTGCCAGTGCACCCTCCTCACAGAGCCCTGTGTCAGATGCTGTGCTTTGTGGATAGCTCCTTACAAATTTCACCACCAGGAAAAACAAAATGTGCTTCTGACCCACAAAATCTTATCAGCTCTGCCCTGAAAGCGTGCCAGGCTGGGAAGTGAACTGTTCACTTCCTATGGCAAAGCCATCACCGGTGTTTGCTCTGCCAGGACTTTGTTAGGGCAGAGGGAACTTGTATTGTTTCAGGAACTGCAAACCTGTTCTCTGAGCCAGGTGTGTCTGGTGTTCCATGAAAAGAGCTGGGCTTTAAATCAGAAATGTTTTTTTGCAGAGCATACTCCTTGAATGAAACCAATTCTGTAATTTGTTTTTGAAAATCTACATTCTCAGTAATTATAAAAGAAAGGAAAAACGAGCTCAGAAACCTTCAGAAAAGCTAAAAAAGTGATTTATTATTTGCACAGACTCATATGAGTAGAACATCCTGTTGCTGGCTGTACAAACTCAAAGTCAATACCTGGTGAAAACCAGCACTTGACTAAACCTCTAAACCCCTCTTGAACAGCTATATTTGATTGAAAAATAGAAATCACTGTACACAGTGTGCTACTCATTTGAAAAAGAAACTTACTGAACTTACTGGGCATCTTAACCAACTGTGCATGCTGATCTTGAAACAAGCAATCACTTCTACTTAAGCTTTGATATTTTGCTGGAATTTTGTAGAAGTAATAAAGGCAAAAAGCTTAACAGTAACCAAACAGCTTATGAATGGTAAGGAAGATAACCCAGATATTTTCTGTTTGATTTATATAATCACACATTCTAGCTGATCATATACATTATTATTATTATTAGAAATTGTCAGCTTAAGAGGGGGAGGGTACCCAATAACTTCTACAGTTAATTGATAAATGTGTTAATTGATATTTCCCACTAAACACTTCTCAGAGGAAAGGCAGATACCAGTACCAAGATACAAATAATGCATGAAAGAAAACCAGTGAGCCCTAAATTTAATTTAGGGCCACTTTGCCATTAAGGCACTCACTTCAGCTGTATGAGGGAAGGGTTTGTCATGTGGGATGATGGGATGAAGTGCTCCCTGTTTTTCCTTCTCCCACTCATGTGAGCAAACCTGCCCCAGTGCCTGCAGTCACACACCCTGCCCCAGCCAAAAACCTGGGGGATGTTTCCAGGAGGAACCCTCAGCTCCCAGCACTAAAGCTCACACTGGTGTGGTGCCAACCCTGCCCCTAACAGGAACGGGGATGCTCCAGGAACATCTCCTGACCCATGGCCAAACCAGGGATGCATCAAACACATCCAAGGAGCTGGCTCCAGGGGACAAGAGTGACCACACATCTTTCTCCTCATTTGGCAGGCCCTGGAAATGATGGTGCTAACACAAAACCAGCAAATATCAATAGGGCAACCATTTAGGCAGTTAGGAAAACCTATAAGCACAGCCAAAGAACCATTATAAAAACATAATTTGATGTTTTGTTACTTTACCTGCAGAGGAGCTATGGCATCCTCACTAAACAATACAGGTAAGAAAAATCCTTCTTGACTTGCAGCAATATTTGTGCAAAAGTAATTTTGTTGTGGTGTACTTATATCTGTGGAGGTGATATGTATTGGTGATAAGGGGAAATGAGAGAGAAATGAAACTGTCTGTCTCATTTACAGCTTTTGTGTTTAGATCAGTTCCACAGATCAAGCACAGGTTTTGAATACATAACACTGTGAGTCCAAAAATGCTGCTCAGCTCTCAGCTGGATAATTTTTATTAGATTGAAAGGAAACACTCAGACAATATATATATATAGAATATATATTAGGTTTAATAGCATATATATGCATTATATATATATAGTGTATATATATACACACTATAAATATATATATACCCTAAAATATATATATAGTGTATATATATAGTGTATATATATATATAGTGTATATATATAGTGTATATATATAGTGTGTGTATATATATATATATATATAGTGTATATATATATAGTGTGTGTGTATATATATATCTATATATACTATATAGATATATATACACGCCATAAAACCTAAACAAGGTAGTTTTGGCTTCAAAACCTGAAGTATCTGTCATTGGAGTGTTTTGGTTGTTTTAAACATTGCCACTTATGATAGACACTGACTGCTTGAACAAAAGTGTTCTACAAGTACAAATTTCTGCTGCATGTTATTTTCTGAAAGGAATAATTCTCTATGAAAACAGCTTACATATTAAATATGCAGATCAGATGTACACTAAATACAGTTTGGAGTTTATTTCCTGCAGAGATTGATCTCATAGTCTGTTTGAGAGGACTGAAGCTGTTCCTGTGGGGAGCTGTTACACAAAATGCTGACAGTGAAATCAAATTTATTATTAAAATAAAAAATTTAAATTATATTATGTATACTTTTTAATCTTCATCACCAGTACTTGGATTTGGAGAGGGGCTTTAAATCATTGATGTGGGTGCTTATAAGCTTGATCCTGGCCCAAATAGATTTTCTGTGAAGTCCCATTTAAACATATTTGGTTCAAGACATCATATATTTGCAAGAATTTAGAGGGAGCAATTAGGAGGCTGGGCAGAGCCATGTACTGATGGGAATGTGGGACCCACTGAAGCTGGTGATGAACATGGCATCAGCAAAGTTGGACATTTGTTCACTTTCCCCTGAAGTCCACACAAATTTCCCACCGATTCTCTCCTCAGACAACTCCGAACCACCGCACAGCAAGAGCTGCTCATCTCAGCGAGAGCAGGGAAGGGATCTGAGCCCTGCCTACAGTTTCAATATCATCTTTGCCTAATGTGGGTGTCACAGAAATATTGACAATTCACAATCTTTGTGAATTGCATTGTCTTCTGACCTCCTATAACTATACAGGAGATATTTCAACAGAATCACAGAATGATGAGGTTGGAAGAAACCTCTGAGATCATCGAGTCCAACCTATGCCCTAACATCTCACCTAGACTATAGCACCAAGTGCCACGTCCAGTCTTTTTTTAAACACGCCCAGAGATGGTGATTCTACCACCTCCCTGGGAAGAGCATTCCAGTACTTTATTATTCTTTGGGTGAAAAATTTTTTCCTAATGTTCAACCTGTACCTTCCCTGATGTAGCTGGAGACTGTGTCCTCTGGTTCTGTCAGCGCTGCCCAGTGGGAGAGACCAATCCCACCTGTCTGCAGCCTCCCCTCAGGGAGCTGTAGAGAGCAATAAGGTCACCTCTGAGCCTCCTTTTCTCCAGGCTGAACAGCCCCAGCTCCTTCAAACATCCCTCACAGGGCTTGTGTTCCCAGCCCCTCACCAGCCTTGTTGCCCTCCTCTGGATGCGCTCAAGCATCTCAACATCCTTCCTAAACTGCAAACACCATCTTAGCAAAGGTTTCTATAAAAACCCAAGTTCTCAGGAGCTGGGGGAAAAGTATGTGATGCTAATGGCTGATGTGCAGCTCTTTTGGACAGGGTGTAAGCATTTAGAAGTGTTCACCAAACGTATTTCACTAAAATATTCCTCCAGAACAAGCAAGGAGGCAGCAATCGAGGGAGAATTAAGTGAATTAAGAATAACCTGTTTGAAACACTAAAACACCAGCATGGGATGGGGCAGCAGCAATGCCATACCTGTTTGTCAGGGGCCCTATGAAGGGGTTGGTCATCAGCTGCACTGTTGCCTTTGAAGCAAACAAGAGGCCGACGCGGACGTTCTCGTTCAGCAGCTCCTTGTCGTCCTTGGGGCAGTCAGAGGGGGAGGGAGTCACCCTGACAACCATTGGTTCTGTCTGGGTCTGATGCAGCTCTGCGGGCTGCGTCTTGTCAGATTCATTTCCAGTGAGCATGGTGGAGTTGTCGTAGTAGGAGAAGATGCTCTGGAAATTGTCCATGGTTGCTGAGGGGACGCTGGGTTTGGCAGTCTGGATTTCTGTGGCATTTTTCTGGTGTTCGATGCTGTAAAGGTAACTGGGAATTATTGGCACTGGAAAAACAAATAGAATACATTGGCATCTTACTGTCAGGTTATTTGGAAGTGGAATCACCAAGCTGCTTGCTGCGCCACTGATCAGGAAATACAAGGCTTTCCTACAGGGCATGTTCAGAAACACAGAACTGAAACAGAAATTTGCTCATGGGAAAAAACACACCCTTAACTCAGAAGTGCAGTGTAAACCAAAAAGTTCATTTACACTGTTCTTTATTTTTTGCCAGTTTTCATAAGATTCCCATAAGGTTTTCTATACAAACATCATTAAGCAAAATATCAAAAGTATCAAAACCCTTGTCTGAAGACTCTTTGTAGCATGTGGCTGCACAAGTCCTTTTATTAGGCTGTGAAAGCATGAATAATGAGAAGAGCATTGGAATGATTATTAAACCAAAATATAAAAACTACTATATAAAACATTTCTAAAATAAACCACCAAAAATATTGATAAGTACCAGGCATAAGAAGGAAAAAAGCTAACAGACCTATATCAAGGAATCAGAAATAATATGTCAATATTGGCATGTCTCATTATTTTAAAATTTACATTGAAAAGATCATCCAAAAGGAACCATGTTTACATGTTTTAGGATCTTGGCTGCAATTTAATTGCATTAATATGTATCTCAGACATTAGGATTTCAGAGTTTGTAAAAACAGATGTCAGGTTCATTCATTTTAATACAAGTGACAGAATCGCCCCTTCCCATCTTGCATTTCATCCTGAAAAAGTTCAGCCTCTCAAAACTGCAAACTATAATAATTTCTAGGGCCTCTAACATGCATATTACTAAAAACAAGCAATTAAAAATTACTAATGTTATAAGGAAGAAGATTAATGTAAAAAAATTCCAAAATCAACTTGGTAAAAATAGATATTTTTTAACTAAGGTCTGCCTTGTGGCATCAACTTTTAAGCTGAAACCCCTTCACGAAATTCAGGAGTCAGATTCAGAAGCTGAGTCTGAAGCATCACCTGAGAGCTGAGCTCTGCACAGACCAAGTCCCTTCCAGGAGAACCATGAGCATTCAGGTGTGTTTGTGTGCACTTCCACGAGCCACCGGTTCCTCTGGACCATCTTCTTTCAATTCATATAAATATCTGAATATGAGGAGTTCTAAGTCTGCCCATGAAAACTATTCAATTGTTTTATTTGAGCAGATTTCTGAATCTTGACACTGTGCCACTGAAACCATTAAAAGTTGGATCTTAGATCAAAACTTTTATTATTTTATTAAACTAACTCATGGAAGTGTTTTCTTAAAAGTGACTTAGATAGTTTTCTTATTAACCTATCATTTTTAAGACCAATATGGAGGAAACAGAGCTATCACAAGGAAACAGGCATCTCCAGTGTTATCTAGCCTGTTGTTTCAGTTGCATGACCATAGGAGAAAAAACGATGATGAGCTAAAAATATTGTTATCTGTCGTTCTACAAAGTATTGGTGGCGTTTAGCGGGAAAAAGAAAAAAAAAAAAAAAAAAAAAAAAAAGGAGTTATTAAGACCTTTTTATACCATTCCTTATCTTCCAATTAACATGGAAATAAAGCAAGACTTTGATGTCCAACGGCGGCGCGTTTGCAATGCCTGGAATATAATTCACGGTTAAAAACAAATTTAATCAGTGTTTGAAAATGTTTGGTTCGAGAACATTAATCGGGCATTCGGGCAGCACATCTGCAGGAGCCGGGGGAGGGAAAGCAGCCCAAGCCCGTTTCACCTACCGACCACGGTGAGCAGCATGTTGTCCAGCAGCAGCGCGATGAAGACGATGAGCAGGATGAGTTTGCGGGACTGGCGGCTCTCCCGCAGCCAGCGGAGCAGCCCCAGCTCGCCCCAAGCCATGCTCCGGCCCGGCTGCGGACACACGGGGACCGGCGGGGCCGGGGGGACCGGGCAGGGACCGGGCAGGGACCGGGCAGGGACACGGGCGGCAGCCGCGCTCCGCGCTGCGCTCCCGGCGCGACCCCGGCGCTGCTCGGCGGGAGGGACCGGGCAGGGACACGGGCAGGGCAGGGAGGGGCAGGGACAGGCGGCAGCCCTCTGCCCCGCGCTGCGCTCCCGGCGCGACCCCGGCGCTGCTCGGCGGGGAGCCCCCCAGGAGAGGCAGGAGCTCCGGGACAGCCAGGGGGGAGGGGAACCGCGCCAGGTGTGCCCAGCGGAACCTCCGGGCCCCGCGGGGGAACCTCTGTGTGCCCAGCAGGATGTGCCAGGGCCTCTGGGTGAGTCCCCTCCACTGTGTGCCCAGGGAACCTCTGTGTACCCAATGGGATGTGCCAGAACCAGCCCAGGAACCTCTGATGCCCGGGAACCTCCGGGGTACCCAATGGGATGTGCCAGAACCTCCGTGTGCCCAGGGAACCTCCCAGCCCAGAAACCTCTGTGTGCCCAGAGAACCTCTGTGTGCCCAGAGAACCTCTGTGTGCCCAAACCTCTGTGCGCCCAATGGGATGTGCCAGAACCTCTGTGTGCTCAGAGAACCTCTGTGTGCCCAACGGGATGTGCCAGAACCGATGTGTGCCCAGGGAACCTCTGTGTGCCCAGGGAACCTCTGTGTGCCCAATGGGATGTGCCAGAACCTCTGTGTGCCCAGGGGATGTGCCTCTGTGTGCCCAGCGAAACCTCTGTGCGCCCAATGGGATGTGCCAGAACCTCTGTGTGCCCAGGGAACCTCTGTGTGCCCAATGGGATGTGCCAGAACCTCTGTGTGCCCAGCGAAACCACTGTGTGCCCAGTGGGATGTGCCAGAGCCGATGTGTGCCTTGGGAACCTCTGTGTGCCCAGTGAAACCTCTGTGTGCCCAGGGAACCTCTGTGTGCCCAACGGGATGTGCCAGAACCTCTGTGTGTGCCCAGGGAACCTCTGTGTGCCCAACGGGATGTGCCAGAACCTCTGTGTGCCCAGGGAACCTCTGCGTGCCCAGTGGGATGTGCCAGAACTTCTGTGTGTGCCTAGGGAACCTCTGTGAGCCCAATGGGATGTGCCAGAACCTCTGTGAGCCCAATGGGATGTGCCAGAACTTCTGTGTGCCCAGAAAACCTGTGTGCCCAGCGAAACCTCTGTGTGCCACGGGGGATATGTCAGAGCCTCTGTGTGCCCAGGGAACCTCTGTGTGCCCAGGAACCTTCCCAGCAACCTCTGTGTGCCCAAAAGTCCCAGTGGGATGTGCAGAACCTCTGCTCAGACTTTGTGCTCAGACACCAGAGCACATCAGTGCCGCCTTTGGCGAGCCACGAGGAACAGCTGCCAAAAATTAGGAATTTCACACAATCATAGATTATCAGAATGGACCCACCATGATCATTGAGTCCAGCTCCCAGCCCTGTGCAGGACACCCCAGGAATCCCACCGTGTGCCCAAGAGCATTGCCCAAACATTTCCTGAGCTCAGGCAGCCTCGGCACTGTGCCCTCTGTCCTGGGGAGCCTCAGTGCCCAACCCTTGCAGCAAGGTAGAAAAATCATAAAGAAAGGCTTCATAAAATCGAGGCTGCCCTCCTGGAAGCAGTGGCTGGCCTCCTCAAAGCCAGCATTTTGCAAGTTATCATGTGAAAACAATCCTGTTGTGAGCAATTTGTTAACAAAACAAGCTATTCCTGGGGAAAAAAAATAACTTGCACCTGCATAAACTGTTTTACACCGATAGAAAAATGAAAATTATCTTTCACACACAACTGTCCCTACATGTACACAACAAGGGTTTGAGTGACCAATCAGTGCAGAATAACAACCTGTTACTAACCAATAAAGGAAATTGGCAAGAAAGCTACCAACCAACTGGAGTCCCACACAAAGTATGCACAACTGTACAAAAAGGAGTTATGTGAATAAAGAATGGCCTTTTTCCACCATGAAGAAAACGGAGTCCCGTGTCATTTATTCCCATACCCAACCACTGGACAAAAACTTCCTCTTAATGCCCAATCTGAACCTCCCCTAACTCAGCTTCATGCCTTTCCTTGAGTCCTGGGACTGATGATGAGAGGGAGAGATCAGTATTTGCCCCTCAGCTTCCCCCCATGTGGTTATTAAAGACCACAATGAGGTCTCCTCTCAATTTTCTTTTGTCTTCTCTTCATGGTGTTCCAAGTGTTTGACTCAGCCTTATCAATTTCTTCCCAATTTATATTAAAAAAGGTTAACCACATTGAACTGGCCAAGAACCACACTCTAACATTCTGTAAAACTCTTGTCTTTCACATCATATAGCACACTCCTTTCTTTTAGTCACCAAATACTGAGATTTGTGAACTGTTCTTTCCTTCACAGAGCTTCACTTTTGGACAAACCAAAGAGAGAAGTCTCTTGAGGAGCTCAGCAGCCCCAGATCCAAATGTCATGCTGAAGATAATGACATCGTCACTACACAGGTCATTTATTTCTGTAGCTACGTTGCCTGCAGTGCATTTATATCTGTTTAGTGGTTTCCATCTCCCATGTGCTGTGATTTCACTGATGATGCAGGTTTCTTAGGAAAGTGCCCAAACTTCTGCTGGTGCCTCTGTGGCTGCAGCCTTCTCCTGCTGTAAACACCCAGATTGGGAACAGAAGACATTTACACTGGGATTTTGCCAATGTCAGTTATAATAAGAGATAAATATTTATGGTCTAAATTGCTCTCCTGTGTCTTAACCCATCTCTGGATGAAGTTTAACATGTCTTGGGAATGGGAATAAATTTTCAGGACAGTGGATTATTTGCTATACACAGATTTTTCAAAAAAGAGTGAAAAGTGGGAGAGGATCTGCTGACATCTCAGCATTCTTTTGTTTGCATGAAGGTAGCTTTGATTTTATTTAAAATGCCCACCACATACTATTTCTATAAAGGACCTATTATGCCAGCACATGACAAGTATCACCCAAAGCTATTAATAGGTTATTGATTCTTGAATGATGGCTTATAATTGGTTTGGGGTTGTCAAACTTTTTTAACCAGCAGCTTCAGCAGCTGGACACATTCACATTTGAAGCTGAATTTCCAAAGAAGGACTTCTGTATACAGAGGAAATATAAAAATACAATTGACTGGACTGAAGTGAGGAGAAATGTTTCATCTTTCGAGTGTCAGATACTGAAGGCACTTGGTCAAAAAATGACATTATTTAGTTGACAGCTTGCATGGATAGCAGTAGGAGGAGGGCAGCACCAGCTCTGGTCAGCAGCAGGAGCAGCATTAATATGGAATGCACGTCAGTGGCATGTCAATAGCAATATTCTACCAGGAAAATGTGGGCCTGGGTATTTTTTATTCCCAACAGTTCACAGGACAGAGAATCGACAGCAACGCTGTTGCTTTGTCACCTGTCAAAAAGCAGATGTGGAAAGAAATAAGATGATTTTCTAATCATTCCTAAAGAGGGACATGACTGTAGAACCAATCTGTTTCTATCTCTTGGTGTCTATCTTTACAGGGGGGACCCTCCCTTCCCGTGCCTCCTCTCTCAGTCCTTTCTTGTGGCATTTTTCTCCTCTTCATCCCTGTCTTGCTGTGATGCTGCAACACACTGACAACGTCTGCTCACTTTGCTGGAGTTTTAAATCACTCCCTTTGTCCTGGTTTCTCTTGCCCTCGGCTAATTGATTGTTTGATAAAATATGCTGAAATATAAATGCAGAATCATGCCTGTGCTGTTAGCATGGGTAGACAGAAGAGCACTCAAAAACATCCATTTGCATGTGAAGATGCTCGTTGGTACCTGGATGATTTGCTTTCCCCACCCAGCTGATGGAATTGCGGTTACCCCAGGCAGGGAGCAGGGCAGGGCCTGCCGGGTTTGCTGCTCTGCAGGTGTGAACGGCGTTCAGGCAAAAAATGATTCCTTCACTAATACCCCTTTGTCTTTAATCAGCCATCTCTGCATCTACTGAAGAACAAGCAGAAAAGGAATAGCCACAGCCAAATCAGCTGTTGATGATTAGAAGGTTTTACTATTTTGTAATTTTTAATTAAGATTGCTCAAAAAAGAGTGAAGAAAAGACAGGGAGTTGTTTCTTCCTGTTGTTATTTTTGCTTTCAACAGAACAGTGGAGCACAAATGCTTTCACGCTTTGAAAAATGCTGGTCAGCTACATCTTATTTGCTTTGACTTCTCTAACTATACACCCATGTTTATTAGACCCATATTTAATAATGTGATTGCTTTATTAATTTTAATAAGAAATTAATATGAAATAAACTTCTAATAAGAAAATTTTAAAATAA
The DNA here is from genome assembly GCA_024865655.1 of Emberiza elegans. Classification (NCBI taxonomy): domain Eukaryota; kingdom Metazoa; phylum Chordata; class Aves; order Passeriformes; family Fringillidae; genus Emberiza; species Emberiza elegans. The sequence continues at coordinate 6,832,373 of JALJVW010000241.1, forward strand.
GTAAACTCCAAAAGTAGTTCCAAAAGCATTTGTTTATTTAGAAATAAAAGTTTTCAGGACTTATAAATGCTTCCCATCCCTAGGAGTGTTCAAGGCCAGGTTGCATGGGGCTTGGAGCAATCTGGTCAAGTGGAATGAGATGATCTTTAAGACCCTTTCCAACCAAAAGCACACTATGATTCCATTGCAAACACCAGGGAGAAGTGGAATTTCGCTCATTTGCCTACAGGTTCCTTAAATGTTGAAATTTAGAGCAAAACCCTCCTGGTTCTCACAGTCCAGTCTGAGAAATGTATTACCTTACTGGCTTCTTTGGGAAAAGTAATCCCTTTTAAAGCTGTCTCTTTTTAAGATTTACATTTTTTTTTTAGTGCTTGGAGTTTTAATTTGCAATACTTCACAATTAACTTAGCTTTCTGTATGAATTAATCATTGGCAGCTATTGCTGCTGGGGAAAAAATCCTGCTATAAATAATTCTTACCATTTTAAGTTGGAAGCCATACCTGGCAGCTTATGTTTTACTAATAGCAAGTAATACACTCAGCCAGCTTTTTCAGCCTTTGCAGCCCCTTCCAGACTTTTTTCCCCCCTCTGTGCCCGACAGTCATGCTGCTAATTACTCCGCAGTGAGACTGGGTGGGAGTCGGTTCCACTGAATAATGCATCTCCTCCTCTCCGGGCACAGAGGGTGCGCACTGTGCTCCAATCTGCAGAAATCAGAACCTACAGAAAGTGTATGTGTGACTGTGGGTTTCTATACATACAGAAGTGAATGTGTACTTCTGTATGCACAGCTGCTCACTATGGCGTGGAATGTTCACAGGAGAGAGGGAAAAAAAGCAGAAATTTTGCTTTTAAGAGAATCGCTGGCCAATTCATCAATAATGCTAAACATCTATTTGGCTCAACAGCTGTTTGTGTGATAACCAGGTCTGACATGCTCTGAGGGGGTAATTTTTCAAAGCTGGAAAGGCTCAGGGTGGAGAAAGGGGCTGTGGGAGAAGAGAAATTGAACAGCTCCTCTGTCTCTGCTAAGGAGGAGTAAAATATCACTTGTTCTCCTTTGAATAGAAACAACAACATTAATTTTAATGTCAGAATACGGGGCAGACACTTCCACATCCACCAAGAAACTGTGCAGGAGGTTCTTACAGGTGTGGGAAAGCTGTGGTGGAACAGTAGATGGAAATATGAACATAAATAGGTGATTTTTGGCTGTGATGCTTTTGGAAGACCATACATGTCTATATGCGTCATGGACAAAATCCTGGACTTGTATACATAATGGCATAGGATATTTATATGCACTAAATTGTTTAACCTCTTCAAAAGTAAAGTTTTTCAGGTTAGGGTACTTATTCTAAAATATTGTTCACAGATAGTCTTGACCCAAAATAGTAGTAGCAGTCTGAGATAGTGTTCCTTCATGTTTTCATTGTACAATTCACACTGAAAACAAATCAAAAAAAAAAATTTTTTGTGAGGGTTTCAATGAAGGTCTGAAATTTTCAATGCATTTAAAATTTAGGAAATTGCATTCTATGGTAAAATGTCTCTAAAATTTATTTTTCAGAGGGTTTTGCTATGCACATTAGAAAAAAGCATTTCACAATTCTGGACTTGGGGAACTGCTTGAGTAGAAATGCACCACTTAACCCTGCTCCCTGCCTAAACCCCTGAAGAAAACACATCACCTGGGATACTTAAATGAGCTACAGCATGGAAAGAGGGTTTAGGTACAGATGGGAAAATATTTGTCTACATATAGACATGGTAGCTAAAGTAATGACAGAATAAACGTCATGAACACTTCATCAGTGGCAATATATATATATATAAACATTGGTTTTATATATATATACATATATATATAGGATATATACATATATATATAGGATCCTTTGGACTTGCCTGAGAATTTAACAATTTAACCTCAAGAACCAGGAGACAGGAGAGGAAGGCGAGGCAGTGCCCTTCCATCCCACACCCCACAACATCATCATTTCTCTGCTGGCTTCTTGCACCCAGAATATTTTCCATTCCTGAGAGCAAACATTGCCAAGAGGTGGATGGGGCAGAGGATTTGATGTTTCTGTCCCCATGAGCTGTCCAGGAGAACCATCACCCTGCAAGGTGCCCAGGGAAGCTATTTTCAGCATTTCCATGGCAGGCTTTGTCTGAGCACTCTGCTATTACTGGCCACAGGTTAGTGATGGAGAGATCTGCCTCTGACATGTTCCATCTGACAAGAAAAAGAGGCTCTGCCAAGCACATTAAAAGCTGGAAAATAACTGGGCTAAATAACACCTTGTTGTATCTGTTCTTTCCAAGCTGGTTTTCCTTTGGAGTGAATGCAGCCCTGAGGCCACTCTTAGCTCTGTGATCAATGGAGAGAAACTGCTGGTCTCAGTTTTACAAATCTAATTATTTTCTTCAGAAATCTGTCTGAAACTAAAAAGCCTCTGACAAAAAAAAAGGTCCTTCTTATCCCTGGAGCTCAGAGGAATTCAGTCATTGCATGTGAATTGTGTTTATATTGACTGCTTACACGTCTTTTAAACTGGTGTCTTCCAGGTGGCTCTGCAAGAAAACACAGTCCCCTCCAGGCACAATCTGTGAACTCCTTTTGTAAGGAAAAATGTTTAGGACTAAGAATTCAGGATGAGTTTGTGTTTACAGACACAGGTACATAAAGGGATGTGTGTGCCTGAGATCAGTTATTCAGGTAACGGTGCACAACGCATTCACCCTGGGAATTCTAGTGGAGAGCAACATTCCTTGTTCTTCAACACATTTTTAGTACAGTTGGCTTTAAGAATGTTAAACCAAGCTGTAACTTTGTTTTTTTTAAAGGGCAAGTTAAGTGTGAATTAAATAAAATAAGATTCATCTGCCATTTTAAAGAATTATTATGTCACAGTAGAGTCCCTCAAATGCACAATCATCAGTGAAAGAGGCTTCAAAAAGTTGCCTTACTTAATTAAGACTTAATTGCAAATCCTATCCATCATGAAAAGTGAATCCACTCTAAAATCCTTGAACTGCCTACCAGACCTACCTCTAAATGTATTATCCTGGAATAAACCCTGTGGAAAATTCATAATGAAAAACCAGCCCACCACCCTGAGCAGGTGTGACCTGCAGGCTGCTCAATGCTGTGATTGCTTCCCATGGATTATCATTTTAGCAACACCTGGGCTGAATGGGCTCTGCTGATGCAGCAGCCTCATGGGTCCTAATGAAATAATTATGGGATAAGAGCACAAAGAAACAGTCAGAGCTTGCAAGAAAACAAACAACTCTAATGCAGGAACAAAGATACCAGATCAGCTTGGGGACAAAAAGCTTTTGTATGGCCTTATTTATATTGCTGGCATAAATGAAATCTCTTCAGAGCTTTATGCAATATGTTAGATATAAGTGCAGTCAATGAGAAATGTTAACTGCCTGCTCTGGAGAAAATCACATTAGTTTTACAGGACAAGGCTTTACATTAAATATCCTGGTCTTACAGGAAAGAGGGGAAGGCAGAAGAAGAGGTTTCTGCCACCCACCTACATCTGCAAGTAGGAGCAGTTCCAGACAAACCTAAGAAGTCAATGGGCTTTTCTTTTGGTAGGTGATAGAGGTCAGGTTATTTGGTGAAATCTACCAAGAAATAAATATATTCAAAATTAAAATGCACAAGAGCCTCTAAAATATTGGAAGGTGAAAAGTTGACATTGAACAGTTCTGAATCCTTGCAAAATTCAGTTCTGAGGCTGCTCTGAGCAATGCAGTAGAGCATCAGTGAAATGTGGGGTGCATGAGCTGCACCTCTCAGCCCCTGTGACCCACTCAGGATCTCCTCAGACACCCAGAACCATCCATGGACTTGCTCCCTCACCCACTGCTGATGGGTGAAATTCAAAGAAGATTTCTATTCTAGTACTCTGACAGACCTAAATGTTACCCACATGTTTAATCCCTGACTTCAAGTTGTGACCTTGCAGGACTGGATCTAAAATGTCTTTGCAATAAATATAAATATATAAGTATTTAAAAAAAGCTTTTTGAACAGTTTTCTATTGTGTAACTTTTAATTAGAAATTATATTTCTCTGAAATATCTGTTCTAGACTCAATGAAGAGACAAATACTAAATTTATATCCTACATGAGCTTGTTGAATTCTCAACACAGAAAACCATTATTTACAATCTAAAATGACTGAGACCCTTTGCTTCAACAAACCAGTCACAATCTCTTAGATACCAGCACACACAACTGGAAATGCTGCAGTAAATTTCTTCAGCCTAATTCCTTTCTAAAGATCTTAATTCATTTTCTTCCACCAATCCAGCTTGTGCTTTTACACTGGTTTCCAACAGGAGATTTTTTTTTTTTTTTGTCCCTTGGACTATACAATCTTCATATGAGCCTAAACACACTTGGAAAAATAGGAAGCCCTGCCTGGGAGTATAAATTGCACTGCTGTGCTTAGTCACAAATGGCTGAGCACAATGAGATTTTACAATAAACCAGAAATGTCTGTGTTTTGTTGTGTCAATAAATGTTCCAGTGATGCTCTTAAAGACAATAAATTACTGGTAATGGAACACTATCCCCAGCATGTAGAAGTCATTTTCCACTTCCAGACATTCTCAGATTAGGTTTAAATTGCTATTAAAAAATCCTAAATGTGTTTGGTTGAAGAAAATCTTTTTAAAGCCTAGAAATAATCTGGCAGTGGCTGGTTAGAGCAGAGGTAGCAGGAGTATTCCTGGGGAGAACAGTTTACACATGTGGAAGGGAACTTGGCTCCAGCAGATCCCTACCACTCACAGAGGGAACAATACACAGAGATTTCAGAGCCTGTAATTTTTTGCAGCTGCTCAACTGAAGGGGAAACATGTCAGTGCTAAGGAAATCATTGTGAGTTTATAACAGGGCTGGAACTCCTGGTCTGGGCTGCCCTTGGCAGAAATGTCTCCATAATGGTTGTTCTCCAAAAGCCTTTGAGGTGGCAGAATTAAATGATGGTCATGGGAAGCAGGGCAGGATAGAAGGAGAACAGGGCAAGGGAAGAATCAAAAGTGAAGGAAACAGCAGAAAGCTGGGGTACAACCATTTGCTTTTTTGTGAGTAGAGCTGTTGGTTTCCCAGAGCATCCGCTGAAATCCATGGTGTATTTATCAGCAGTGCTCATGTGCTGGTGGTGCCTGCAGCCCAGGCCTGAAGGTGCAAACCCTGGGGTTCTTACACTCCCTCTTCCCTTCAGCATCAGCTTTAGCAATAGAATATCCAAGCAGGACAACCCTTCCCTATTTTTTCCTGATTAATGGCTGAAATACTAAAGCCCAGTAAAGTGTGTGTATTTATCAGTGAGCAACCTTCAAGACTGGCACACTAGTCCTGGTCCTACACTGAAAAATAAAGAGTTAACTAGAGATGCATAGCATTAAGAGGAACTTCTGTATTGACTTTCTGAGGTTTTCCAGAAAGAAACCCACGAGGGATTGAGGGGGAATTTTCAGAGGGACTAATTAGCTTCATGCTCTATGAGAAATATCACTGCTAAACTTAGACTCTGCTGGACTGCACTGCAATATCTCCCACACTAATGACCCCAAAACATGGGGCAAATTATTCATTCCTGATCAATGCATTCTAATTCAAAATTTCATTTCTCTGAGCATAAATCCTGCTTTATTTAATATTTTATTTTGCTTTGTAGAAGCCTGAAATGAAAGGAGAATACATTGGTGTTGTTAATGGATATATTTCCATTTGCTATAGCAGGGTTTGCCCATAGATGTGATGTATGGCCTGTGCTATGTAAATTAAAAATAAAGGTTACAATTTATTATCAGAAGCCATCAAAACTGGCTGTGCTCCCTTCTGTTTTCTGTCAGTTTTTCAAGCTTTTGTGAGTCTTGTCTAGCCTTAATGTGATAGATAATTTTGTGTAGTATGTGCAGGGGTCCATAAGCACAGACATGTAATGTCTCACTGATGTAAAAACACATGTATTTATATGTAGGTGTGGATACAATATATTCATAAACTGAGCTCTGTAGTTTTGTTTTCAATCCTACTTAAATAAAAAAACTATAATGCATGCATTGCAACTGGACATTTATATTGATTGAGCTTTTCCTGGTGTCTTTATGGACGTTTTCCAAGGGAACACAACAAGTAAAAGCATGAAGCTGTGTGAAATGCATTCAGAAAAAGAGGAAGCAAATATGAGCCAGAGGGCACCTAGCAGTGAAGAAATTTCTGGCTGTCAGAGAACTTGCTGCATATTTTCACGTGAGATTCCACTTTTAAGGCTCAAAACTTCCCTGGGGTGTTAGTGTCCTAGTTTGACACCACAGTTAGTGACAGCTTCTCAGAGCCACAGGAGTCCTAGATGAGCCCTCAATGGTGCAGGGACTAGAGGATTTCCATGGATCTTCCAGGGGAAAGCAGGTCAATAGATTACCTCTTTGCACCTGCACTTTCTCAGATGCCTTTATTTTTGCCATTTTATCTAAGTAACAAAACAGAGGAGCAAAGCTGGCCTGGTGTCAGATGGTTAAAAACCAGGAATTAACAGATACAATGGCAAAGGAACCTCCATGGTGGCGTCTGGCATGTGGAAAGGGAGGAGTGCAGGGGTTAACAAAATGCCATCAGCCTTCCCACAGGGGAGAAAAGAGACCAGCAAGGGCCCTCCTGGAGAGGGGAGCTTGGAGCAGCTCTCAGGTGAGACTCCCCTGAGTCACTGGGAGCCCTGGCCAGCACCAACCCTCCTCACAGGGTCCTGGGGGGGAGAGATTCAGGCCTTGGGTGCTGAAAAGTTCACTACAAATAAAGGGAGAGATTCAGGCCTTGAGTATTGAAAAGTTCACTACAAATAAAGGGAGAGGTTCAGGCCTTGGGTGCTGAAAAGTTCACTACAAATAAAGGGAGAGATTCAGGCCTTGGGTGCTGAAAAGTTCACTACAAACAACAGAGCCAGTGCTGAATCTAAAGATGCATTTGCTCAAACTGGGAAGCCGTGAACTGTGAAAACTAAGCTGAAGGCAGAGCTTTCCCTGACAGCATTAAAAAGGCTTAGTTTGGCAACAAGAGATTTTTTTTTTCTTTATTATAGCAGAATGCAACAGAATGGATAAGACCACGGAAGCCATGAAATCAAAAAATGTGATTTGCTGAACACTGCATTTAGAAACCTTCAGTACATCCATCTTTATCCAGAGACCAGGACATGAACAGGAGAGTATTTCTGCAAAGGGAGTGAAGGGATTCCTCTGTGCATGACATCAAAGGTATTAAATTTTCACTCTATAACATTTTTTCTTTCTGAAAAGTAAAGAATCGTATGTAAAATCAGGATTCTGTGACATGGAGTATCTTCTTTGTCATACAATTCTGGCTTTACATAATAAACCTATATTTATGTAATTTACATTTATCTACACAATATGTATTTATATAAATAAATCATGTTTATTTGTATAATAAACATATATTATTTATATAATAGACATAATCCTGACTTTTAAAAAAAGTTATGTAAAGTTTATATAGTTTATAAGTTATATAGTTATATACTATAGTTAATAGTATATCATTTATATATAAAGTTTTATAAAGTTTTATATAGTTTTATACCATTTTTTTCCCATTTTCCTGTGTAAACAAAGCCAATCACACAGAAAATATTTAGGAACAGCTTTTCCACACTCATAAATCCTTCTACCTCCTCTGCTTTCCAGGGCAGCTCACCACAACTGGTGTTTTGACCCAGGGCAGGTTAGTTAATCCATGTGGAGTTTAAACATTCTGGGGGAGGGAAGTTCCGCAGTTAGAGATCCAGATCTGACAGATGTTTAGCATCCTACATGTGAGATTTGAGGGGAGGTGCCCATCCTGCAGGTGTTGGGTGCAGGGGCCCCACCTGCAGCCCCCGTGTGACGCTGCCTGGGCTCTCTATCAGATTAAACATTTCCAGGCACCAGATTTTCCCTGCAGGAAGAGTCATTGTCAATATTTATAAAGCCCAGTGAGACCTCCCCACTGATGAAAAGTGTTTCATCATTGTGAGACTCCAGCTCTTCAGTGACATTTGATGAAATCATATTGAAGGTAATTATATTTGAGGGGCGCACGTCTAAGTTTTAATGAGCCTTTATTGTTATTCATTATCTGATTTCTTCATTTTAATTTTCCAAAGGTTTGTTTGCTTCATTCAGCTAAATTAAGGGAGAGCCACGTTCACAGCCTCTTCCCTCCACCTTTCAGGTCCTTCACTGCGCTTTATGACTCTGTGCTGGTGAATATTTGCACACAATTTTCTGATTTTTAGCTCCTAGGGACTCCCATCATATGTGAGAAGTTATGGACAATAATAGCTTTATGAATAATAAACAGTCCCGGGTTTACAGGCTATGATTTTTTGGTTTTTATTAAAGGAAATTCTTACATAAAGAAATGTCTGAAGTTAGTGGGACAAAATCCAGGCATTACAGATGCTTCACACAAGAATTATATGCAGATTTAAAGCAGAAATCCCATTTTGACCACATATTCTGGATTGAAAGGGAAATGGACTGAGCATCACACTGACTTGTACTAAAGATGAATATCTGCTCTGGCTTAATTCATTATTTAAAGCCCTGACATGGGAAAAAGGCTCTGGATTTTAACAGCAGAGCATTTCTTCATTCAGTTTTTCTTTCTCTTCCTGTGCCTTTTACATGAGGAATCCAGGTAAGATAAATCCACTGAAAGCTGCAAATTATATCTATAACCATAATTATAATTATAATTATAATTAGCTATCTAGACTGCTTGCAATAAAGAAGGTGAAGAAGTGATGCCAGTTGACTTCTGTGTAGTGATGTGCTTCCCAATAACTTCTCTAGATTTCTGATTAAAAATCATTTTCCAGAGGAAATTAAGAATGCTTTTAAAATTCTGCACCGTAAACAATCACCACAAGGAAAAGCTTCTGATAACAAATATGAAGCACCAAAATATTAATGATCTTTTTCACCTCCTGGGCAGTTTTTCAACATTGTATATATGTAACAGATTAATTTTTTGAAATAAATATTTTTAATTTCCTAAATTAAATAACGATTTTTAAAATGTAAAATATTTTCCTGGTTTTGCTTAAATTGTCATGTAAGTATATAGTAGCAGATGCCTCATAACTTTAAGATACAGGCAAACCAAGGATCTGAGGTTCAAGCTTCTTCAGGCGTTCTGGAAATTCAAAATTCAAATCTTGATATTTCTAAATAGCTTTTTTTTTATATAAGCTGGACATCTGAACTCTGGGCTGTTTGCAGTCTCAGTTTGAATCTAATTGTATCTTGAGCACCTCTAGAATTTCATTTGCAATTAAATACTATGTTTTTATTTCCATCTGATTTCTCTTTGTCAAAAATAATCAGGTACTCCCACTTCTTTGCAAAAAAAACCCAAAAAACTCTGATTTAGCTCTGCTTAGAGCCTGCATCTACATGAAAGGAGATTTCAATAGGCTCAATTTCCTTTATTTTCAAATCACAATATTTGCACAGACTGTCTCTTCACAAGAATAAATAAAAGAGAGAAAGCAAAGCAATAAAAGGAAAATTCAAGGATGAAAGAAATAATTTGCAATCCCAGTGAAGGCAAAGCATCGCGCTACATCATTGTTTTTCAGATGACCCAAACCAACTTCAAAGTTAGACTCCAAAGGCAGGATCAATATCCATAGCAACTGGTTGCACGTACTGCACCTGCTGGAAAGTGCAGTGGCTGTGTCCAGGAGCACCGGAGTAACCAGGCTGCTGCCAAGAACAGAGCCCGGCTCCAGGTGTGCCTGGGGCGCCCCTCTGCCGCCGCAGGATGCTCCCCTGCTGATGCTCACGCTTGTCGTGTTGTTAATAAACACGCTGTCCCTCCTCTGCTGCTGTTCTGGACACCAAAAACATTCGCCAAAGAAGAATTAAAGAAACTCTGTCCTCCTCCCTCAGCCCGCGAGTACAAAGATCCTGGCACGCAGAAATTGCTGCCTGCCTGACCCTAGGCAGCGCCACTTCCCCTTGTACTCCTGCATGCAGCCCTCCCTGCGCTGTTTGGATGTTGCTCAGGGCAGGAATTGCCTTTCCATTATTTAGTTGTGCAGTGCATAACAAAAAGCACTTCCAGTCCCTGGCTGGGGCTGCAGGCTCCCTCCGCATCAGAGCCAACCCCAGCAGGGGCTCAGCAGGGCTCTCTGCAGCACCCTCCACCAGGCAGCCCTGGCCTGAGCAGGTTGTTACGCTGCAGCTGAGCACAAACAGCACTTCCATCAGCCATTCAGCAGGGCTGCCTGCCTGCCTGCCTGGGAAATGTTTACAAAAGCAGAACAATATCCTGGAGCTGGAACTGCTCCTTGTGGGTATCGCACAAGCAGAACACTCCCTTTCATGGTGTTTATCAAATACTGTAATCCAGCTCAATTTCTTTGTGAGACAATAATCCATTCAGTGTAAAAGGCTGATAATATTAGAAACCCTTTTGTGTGTGGTTTAGTCTTGTTTGATTGCACAGATAACATGTTTCTGTTTCTATTTGTCATTATATACAGAACTTGTAGAGTCAGAAAGAGAGCAGGGTTTGAAATGTATAGCAAAGATCACTAAACAGTCACAAACACATCTTTTAAATGTTAACATTTCCTTTCTGGGTCCTGTAAGCCTTGCCAAGAATTGCCTATGGATATATGATCTTATTTAAAGCACACTGCTTTTGTGATAGGTGTTTCAAAGGTAACTCTGAAACAGATCTTGCTCTTTTTAAAATTTGTTTCTCCCAAAAAAAAAAATTGATAAATGTTTCTTAATACTCACCAAAACAATTTGCTCGCTCTGGTATAACCCTTGAGCCTTTTATTACAGCTTTCCAGCCAGTCTTTTCTAACAAGAGAAGCAACATTCACTGGGCAGGCAGAAAAATGAACATTTGGGCTTGTTATGAATGTGAATGTCCCCCCACTCTTAACATAATACAATTAATATAAAATAATTAATACAATTTAATTGAACTATACCCTCATTTAACATAACTTTTACCTACAACAGGCTCATTTTCTGTCCATGTACAGTCTCCCTCTCCCTCCGTGTGCGAGCAGCCCCTGTGGTTTGTCTTGCTCTTATCTGCCAACAACCACAGCCTGGGAAGGCAGGGGCTGCTGCAGCCCCAGGCCACAGCCACGGCTTGCACAAACGTGAGCGAGAGCACTGAGGAAGCCCAGAGTAACAAACCTGCGTGGGGAAGATGGATTTGGGTCGGGTTTCACCCCTCTGTGCAGCCCTGGAGCTGCAGAGCTGCCCCAGGGGCTCAGCGCTGGGCTGCCCTGTCCCTCCCAGGAGCCCTGGCTGTAAATCCAGGCTGCTCCCTGCTACACTGATTTCTGCCCGGGTTTCTGTCTGAAATGATGTGGGAATTGCCCGGGAGGAGGTGAGGGGAGAGGGAAGAGGGCAGACAGGGAGGACAGGGGAAGGGCACGGTGGTTGCTCTATCTGCTCTGCATCCTCAGCCCCTGCCCTGTGCTCTCCTCCTGAAGCGAACACACAGAAACCCTTGCCAGGTGCAGCACTGGGGGACAGCAAAAGGGACAGCAGAAGGGATCTGCACCCATTCTCCCTCCTCCTCCTCTCAGGGAGTACCCCAAGGTCACACAGTCCCCTCCATGGCCCTGGAATGACGCTTAGGAGCGTGTCACCACTGCTCAGCATCTCCTTTTCTTCACATCTCCCTCAGCTGTGCCCGATGTGCTGGTTGCCATTGCTGGCAGCCATTCTCCTTCCCTGTGCATCGTGTTTCCTCCTCCTGCACTCAGGGCAGGCAAAGTTCAGCATCCAGGCAGCATTTAGAGGGGTGGTGAGGTCGGTGCTATTCTGGGAGGGGGCTGTGGTGCAGGAGATGACATTTGGCGTGTTTGCATCAGACCTGCCTGGCGCAGTTATAATCAGCCATGCCAGCAGCACCACGGGCTGGAATGATTCAAGTCCCGTGGCCTCCACCACTGGAACTTAAATTCCACTAAAAATAACAAGAAGAGAAACTGGAGACATTTAAGCAGAAGTCTGGGCCGAGTATAAGCAAGGATGGAAGAGAACAAATAAAAGATTATCTGTCCTTTGAAACACCCCATCTTCCTGCCAATTCAAATATTGACTGGCTGCAGAATAGGAAAAATCACTGCTTGCAGTGGGATGGAAATGGCAGAGTTTGCTTCAGAGATAACTCAGGAAGCAAAAATGATGTTTGGAGGCTTCCAACAAAGACCAGGGCTCCAAACAGGAGAAAAGGCAATGTGTGCCTTGAGTGGGATGTCTCAAGGATGTTTTCCAGTCTGAAATCTGAGTGGAGACACAAATTTCACATCCAGGATGCACTGTGGTATTCTGTATTTGTAGATTAGAATATCCTCAGTGGGAAAGGACTCACAAGGGTCACCAAGTCCAGCTCCTGGCACTGCTCAGTGGTGACACCAGCTTTAAGGAGTGGTTGTGAAAACCTCCTTGCTGGTTGTTTCCATGGACATGGTGGGAAATGCAGGGGGAACTGATCTGCCTGAAGAGAAAACTTGTGCATTCAGGGTACCCTTCAACCAGATCCATTTTCTTTCTCTGTTCCTAACCCTGAAATTGTAACAAACACCTTCCCACTGAGCTCCTGCAGTGGTCACCCATCTCACACCACCAGCTGTGCATGGGCTGTGCTTGGTGATTTGACTTTAAAGAGCTCCCCTGTCTTCCAACACACCCTGAAGTCAGCATTGTTCTGGCTGTGTCAGGGTTTGGTTTGACCATTATTTTAATTGTAGTGTGATGGATGGTGGTTTGGTTTGACTTTTTAAAATTTTGTGTGTGCATCCAGTGATTTTTTGTCAGTAAAAGACAATAAACTTGAAAAACAAGTCTTTCTGTCTGAGATGTTCATTTTTCTAATGCTAGAAAGGCCTGTAGAGATCAATTATGGGAACAAAGAATTAGAATCTGGCTCCTCCTCTGGTATTAATTAAATCTTTTATCCTATGGTGAGCAAACAGCATATTAGGCTTTGCCACAGTCCTCAAAGGTATTATTACCACACTTCAATGGATGAGGGCAAATAAAGCCAAGGGAGGCTGTCATTTCCTTTAGGTCATTTTTCCAAATTGATGCAAAATAAAAACCAGAGCATAAAATGCCCTGTTCTACATCAGTCTCTCTTGCCATCAGAATTGCATGCAGAGCAATGTGGGCAGTGCTTTTACCCTTCCTGAATGAACAAGGATTGCCAAGGTCTCCGTTTTTACTGCCTGCCTGCCATGCGGGTTTGGATGGGCCTGGCTTAGGAACTGACACTGTGTCACCTCCTCTGTCCCTGCTTTGGGCCATGATTTCCACTGCAGGAAGCTCTTTTCACCTCCTGAGGAACAGGAGAGGATCTGGAGAGAGGCAGGAGGAGCAGCAGCACTGCAGACCCAGCTGGGTTCTGGCTCTGGCCCTGAGCTGCTGGGTGGCTCCAAGTCTTCTGTGCCTCTGTTTGCCCATTCACATGGCCATGATCAAGAGATTTGAGATTTTCCTATATTTTTTTTCTCAAAAGGAACGTTAAAATAAGAACTGAACAAGGAGCATCTTAAAATCTATGCTCTCTCAGTGACAATAAATGTAGGGCACCACATCAAATTATCATTGTGGCCCCTTTTTGCTTAAACCCCAACAGCAGATTGGCTATTCTGTGTAAAGTATTTTCTTATTCTTTCCTTCCTAAACTTCATTCACATGCTCCTGCTCCTGAAGTCCCCAGCTAACAATCCCGCTGTTCCTGATGCTGCACAGAATTTTCGAAGGCGTTCTCTGGTTTCGGAGGCAGAGGAAGGCCGAAGAGCAAACGGGAGGATTTGGGTCCATCTGCTGGCGCTGGGCTCCCCGCAGGAACGAGGTCTGCTTGCACCATCTAGTGGCTCCAGGCAACCGAGCCAGAGGGATTTTCTATCCCCAGCACACAGCCCCAGCAGCCCTGAGTAACAAAAATACAGATGAGGCTTTTGCAATTTCAGATAGCTCTAAGTGAGCATAGGCAATGCAAAAATCACACTTACCTCCAGGAATAAAATGAGAATTTTCTCTTAATCAGTTCTTTCCCCCCACACACACGAATTTGATTTACCGTTACCACCATTCAAAGCACAGAAAAGCAGAATCTTTAAGAAATAAACTAAGGAAGAAAGTTCTTCCACACCAATACCAAAGCAGGCATCTGTCCAATCTCACAGCCAGGATCGATATTGTGGAGGTCAGACTGGGACCATTATCACACATCCTTCCTTTTGCAGCTGCTTAGGGACAGATTTGCTTCCCTCCAGAGAGGAGCAGAGCTGTGAAAGCAAAGCTACAGAGAGAGTGTCTCATCACTCTTATTGAGTGAATGGAAAGAAAGGCATCTGCAAAGACTTCAGAAGTACAACTGGAATGGCAGGAGCGGCATTATTCAGGGATGGAGTTGCATCAAAGGTTTTCCATCGAAGAAAATGAGAGTTTTGCAATTGTTGTCAGTCACTCAGCGTGGGAATTCACCTGAGCTAAGCAAACAGCACCTTGTTCTCTCACCATGGAGATCCATGGTCATGCCAGAGGATGGAAAGCCTCCAGGAAGGGAGAGGCACTTGGCTGTGAAGCTCCAGGTTATGTTTAATGGACGCCTGAGGACTTCTTCAAATACAAGTGCTTCATTCCTCAAGACAGCATAATACACATAGTGAGTAGAACACATCCACCATGAAACATGACCTGCTAATCCACCTGCACAGAATTCTCTGTAAATCATATTCTTCACTCAGAACAGCCTTTGAGTCATGGCTGTGCAGAAGTACACCATGACTTGGAAAGCTTTTCTAGGAATTTAAGCACTTGCTGCTTGCCATAAAGTGTTTGTTTTTAGGGTCGTCCTGAAGAGTGCCCTCCAGCTTGCAGAGCCAACAATCGCCTGTTTGCTTTAACAGGCTCTGGGGCTTCAAGAGAACGTGAGCTCAAGTGGACAATATTTTGTGCATATTGCCTTCCTCTTGTAAATACAAATTTAACATCCCTTCACTCACTGTGTTCTCTGGGACTAGAAGTTAAATTTATAAAGGCAAATAGTCCAGAGAGGTTATCCCTATGTTAATCTTGCAGGAAGGAGCAGGGGTGTATCCTCCAGACTTCAGGGACCCAGGGACCTCTCTGTAGGGCTAAAGGGATGAAAGGATGCTCCTTGCTTTGCTGTCTCCAGAGAGCCATATAGGCCTGCAGAAGTGGAGGGAGGGCTGTCCAGGGGTTCATGTCCCTCCCAGGTTTGACAGCTATAACCTATCAGACCATTGTTCAGCTCTCTCTCGGACATTATAATCTGCTTTGCTTTGATTTTTCTTTCTCTTTCATTAAATCATGTTGTTTCAAGCCCTTCTTGCTATGAAGTTCTCTTCCAGCTGAGCATCTTTCTGTGCAATTTTGATAAATATTTCAGGGAGGAGTGAGCCAGGAGGTCTCTGAATAGAAACATCTCCTGTAAGGTCTGTTAGTGTCTCAGTCTCTTCTCAATGATAACAAGCATTCAAGTGGGGTTGCTTTTCTGACTGATCTCTTTTCTGCACCTGTTTCAGCTTAGTCCTAAGGCAACTCTTGCCTGTGAAGAAGTGATGCTCATGGACCCCTGAGTGCAGATTCTTTTACTATAAATCACTTAATCTGGGCAGTATAATAATAGGGCTATAAACACTCCTATGCATGTACTTCTCTGACACACATCCTTCTAGTCCAGCCTCATAAAATGTGATGATGATTTGAAATTTTGAAAGGTTATCACATATTTCTATCCCCATTCTAGAGAGGGGAAAAGTGATTTCCTCAATCTGTGCTTGTCAAATTATTGCTGTGCTGGGTTACACCACTTTTCCAGCTTGCCAGACAACTTCAAGCACCTTGAATGAGAGCTATCCATCATCAGGAAAGATAAATTAATGTCTGAAGGCTGACAGACTTGCATTTCCTCAGCATTCAGAGTTATCCAAGAGATTAATGTAGAGAGATATTTATAAAGATATGTCACTGACATATTTTATGAAAATCCTTTCGCTAGGATTTTTCTCCTGAGGAGCTGAGAAGCCTCAGAAAAGAAATGTAAACAATAACTATCTGATGGCTGTGGAATGTGGTCTGGAGATGGTTTACCAACAGGTACATCTTTGATTGGTCTCACGTGAATTGTTCCTATTTGATGACCAATCACAGGTCCAGATGGTTCAGGACTCGGGTCAGTCACAAGATTTTATTATTCATTCTTGTCTAGCCTTCTGATGGCTCCTTTCTCTTTCTTTAGTATAGTTTTGGTATATAATTTTCTTTTAATATATATCATAATATAATACATTTCATAAAATAATGTATAATACATTATATATATCATAAAATAATAAATCAGCCTTCTGAAACACAGAGTCAAGATTCTCATCTCTTCCCTCATCCTGGGGACCCACAAACACAGCCACAAAGATATTTATAATTACTAACATCCAAAGCCAGTGCGTTGGTCAGGCATTCACTGATGGATTGGCCAGGCCGAGTGTCCCCGAGCTGGACCACAGCTGGTGGGGTGAAGTGGCACAGCTGGAGCAGGACAGACGGGCAGTGCACACACTTCCTGTGTCATGAAACTTCACGGTGTTGCAGGAGGCTTCTGCATTCACAGCTC
The DNA here is from genome assembly GCA_024865655.1 of Emberiza elegans. Classification (NCBI taxonomy): domain Eukaryota; kingdom Metazoa; phylum Chordata; class Aves; order Passeriformes; family Fringillidae; genus Emberiza; species Emberiza elegans. The sequence goes on from JALJVW010000241.1 coordinate 6,849,100, forward strand.
CTATTTCACTGAGTTTCTTCTTTTTTGAAACGCACCGCAGCTGCTCTGCAGATCTACTCCATCACCCAGTGACACATATTTGTGCACGTGCCATAAGGAGTTTCTCTTTCTTGCTCAGCCAGGGCAGGCAGGAAGTGATAAGGGCTGCTTTAGCTACAGAGATGCGCTCTGCAGCAGGCATGCAGCTCGAAGCTCTCAGATATATGCGGATTTAAAGTCCTTATCTAAGATGCTCCAAGGAACCGCCATAATAAAGATAATAAACTCCAGAAATAATAATTATTAACAGAATTCAAGGAGCCTGACCTCAATCCCATGTTGGGTTTATAATTTCATTATTTTTTCTGACTTTGACAGAGCTGCTTCCCTCTGAAACTGGATGTGTAATCAGAGTCAGGGACCAAATCTTTTGGTCTCCTTATTTATAACTGAGCTGCTCTGAAAGGCTGTACAGCCCCATGGTGATGCTATTCAGACTAAAAAGCAGATCTAAGATTTTAGATCAAAGCAGCGTTTGCCAAAGTCAGCCACTTCAAATCCTTCTGTGTGAAGTGGCAGGCTGGAGAATTTTACAGGAACACACTCCCTAATGGTTTTTTATGACACCTTTTTCCAAACACTGAAATGCTGAGAACAGTTTCTAGCCTGGTTTCCCGCTCCCATCAGTAAAAGCTATAATTGAACAAATAAAATACCTGATTCTCAAAACACTGGACTTCAATTAAGCTCAAGTCAAAGTGTTTATTGGAACATCATCCCTAAAATCTATTTTAAAGTCACCTGGAGACTGAGTTTAATGACTACCTTAGTTGCTGTGTTTGTAGTGTTGTTATTATTGATGCTGCTGCTTTCTTTTCAATGGAAAACAAGGCTAAAGGAGGGAATACATCCACGCTTCTCCAAGGAAGAAGTAAATCTCTGACCATGGCAGGGTGAGCCTTGTCCCAGAGAACATGTCACACTCAGGCTCTTCCTGAGGATCCAGGGACATGCTGAGAACTCTGAGACAGAGAGCTCTGTTCAAAGCCAATGGCCACAAAAACAAATTAATAACCACGTGACTGCTTAATGTAGGTATCACATCTTAATGTTTGTCTGGCTTTGGTCAAGAAGAACTTGGATTTATTGAGAAATTTCCTTTTCTCCAGAGTCTGTAATCATGTCTCGATTTCAGCTCAGTGCTGCTGACCTGGAAAAATATCTAATCCTTTCAAGAGAAAAAAAAAGACAAAAATCAGTAATTCAGGCAGGTTTTTGTAGGAAAAAACCTTTCCATGCAAGGGCAGTTTAGGCATGAAATAACTCTTCTGAAACCAAGATCAAAGTGATTAATGGCAAAACATATTCTATTTGTCACTTCTCTCCATACCTGATTTTTCCAAAGCACTGTGAGCTTTGCCATGGATATCAAGAAGATCAAAATTCAGCCCTCACCTTCTTAAACAGCATTTATAAGTGGCTTTTTTAGAAGGCAAACACATATACCCATGCCGGTCCTTCATCTCTTTGAGCACAAAATGTGTTCATTTCCTTGGCAGAGAAAATTGCTGTAAAAACCATTTCTTGCAGGGAAGACAGAAAAGAGGTGCTGTTGGCTGTCAAATGTTAGTCCAAGAATTCACTATTTATAGACCCATTCAGAAAATCAAACTTCTTAGTGCAGCAAATTATGTCCTGCTCTTGAACTCCAAGGAAAATTCATGAGCCTCCATTTGCTCTCTAATTTCCTCTTCCCAGGAAGCACAAGGCTGTCTTGTCACAAGACCATTTAAACTGTTTGAAAAACATTTTTTTATAAAAAACGCCTTATATTTCTTTGTCTGAAGTAGATCATACCATTGTTTGGTGTTCTCCTGGGGATATGGAAGAGCTTGGAATGAGCCTTGGGGAGACCCAGCCCTCTTTCATCAGCAGTGTGACCTGACATGTCTCGTGTCAGAAGTTACAGTGACAGCACGGGAGGATCACCAAGAGCTTTGTCCTTCAGCTCCTTCCCTTCTTACTGACATGAATGGCTCAATTCACAGAGTCATTCAAAGGTGGAAATGTTAAAGCCTTTCCAAAAGCCCTCTCTTCACCATCAACATTTTGTGGTTCAGCCAAAAATACCACCCTACACTCAGATTTGCTTTGAAAACACTTGCAGCTGGCAAGGGTATTTGGACCATCCATTAGGCATCAGTGAAATCCAGGCAGGCAGTGCTCTCCTGAGAGATTGGATGCTTGTGTGAGAGACAAACAGCCTAAAACCATGTGCATTATCAAGCTGGTGAGCAGAAGGATTCATACACAACTGAATTCCCCAAACTCCCACATTCCTTTGGCAGCCACATCTCCTATTACTTTCCACAAGAAAAGTATAAAGAGGGGAAAATATTAGAAAGTTGAGTGTCTTGTACCCACAGTGAGAACCCCAGCCTGCAGCTCTGGTGCTGTCTCTCAGATCTTTTTGCCACGTGTGACAGAAGGCAGCAAGTGGGTGGCTGTCCCCCACAGGGCACAGATCAGAGAGCACGATGACAGTCTGCAGTGCACAGCAGATCAAGGAGCTCTCTTCCAGCAGCACATCAAGTACACTGGCAATTTTAGCTGCTGGTTTTGTGGTGTTCTCTCAATCCGTTTTCCTGTTCACACAGGAGTTTGTGGAAGCAGATAATGTAATGAATCAATGTTGGTAGCATCGTTACCCTGATTTCTCATCAGTGGATGCTTAACATGGAAATTCATTTTTCACTGTCAAATTTCTACTCTTTTCTTCTTGCTTCCCTTTCCCTTCTTGACATTGCTTTCCTTTTCCTCTGGAGTTTTGTGCATCCTGAAAATGCACAGACATAAAGTTTTATGCACAAGGCCAGTGTTGGAAGGATTCTGCCTCCAGCCAGACACTGAGAGCTTCATCAGTTTGAAAAAAGCCTGAACTAACCTCAAAAGAGCTACATTTTATCTACTCAGAGACTGAATTTTTAACTCAAAAAAAAAAAAGAAAAAAGCTCAGATTCACATGCAAACCCATAAGCACACAAGCCAACTAACATTTGTTCAAGCACTTCCTAAAACTCTCTAATGAAAACCACGTGCAGACAATCAGTTATTGGCACGTACAAGCAATACATTCATGGACTTCATTGCTCATGAAGGTTTGCACTTCGACCTCAGACTGCTATCCGAAAAATATTGGCTTCATATATGAGAGATCTGCTGTCTTCACGTAGCTATGATTTGCTATATGAGTGATGAAGAAAATTCCTCATATTTCTACTGCTATCTGTGCCTGTGGACTTTGACAGAGACAATTGAAATTTGTCCTCAGCAACTACATCTCCCTTGCTCTGTATGTAAATGCAGGCTGCCATGTCAGATGGCTTGAAAAATATTTTTTCTACTTATAAGGGGTACATAAGGTGAGGAAGAAATGGAAATACAGCCCAGCTAAATACTTAAAGTTGGTCTTAGAATATAGCATATCCTGGCAGAACATGCTGAATGCAGCCTGTGGAGTTGCTTAGAAATGGTAATAATAACAACAAAAAAAAAGTTGTAACTTTTATATAAGAATAATAATTGTTCAAACAGTGTTTCATTTATGAGAGCCACATTAAATGATAAGACCCATCCTTCTGGGTTCACAAAACACTCTCATTGCATGCAACAGCCGCACGTGCTCCATTTGATGCTCCCTGTGGTCTGGAAATGAGGATCACAAGGTATGCTGGGAACCTGGAAGCAAAGAGGACTGCAGGGACTGCTCCCAGCTGGAGTCCCAGCCTTGGCCTGTGCTGAGCCTGCCACCACACATGCAATTAGCATTCATTATACGGCAGTGTTTTTATGATGTGGGTGCATCTCCACCTGGAACAAGTTGAAAAAGCATAAAAGCCATCAAAGTGTTATCAGATGTTATCAACATGGAGCCCACTAAAATCTGGACTACATCTGAATTACTGGCACCCAGATGACAAGTCCTACATCCCATTAAGAATTTCCTGAGTCCTCAGACTTACTGCTCGTGCAAAAGATGCTTGAGCATCTTTTGAACAAAATGTCATTCTTTGAATGACAAAGCAGAGGATGAATGTTTCTGATGGTTTCATTAATTGCTTTTCAGTCCAGACCCTGTGTCTTCTTTCTGACACTGTTTTACCTCTCTTAATCAAGGAGGGTTCCTTGCACAGACTTTCTGCCCTGCTGTGGCTGCTGGTGGTGAGACCTGTGCTGGAGCCCACCACCCATGACCACAGTGCTGGTTTAAGAAGGGCTCTCCACCCAAGCTGGCTGCACAAACCTTCCCAAGCCACAGGAACCAGCCCCCACTGTATTTTCAGTCTCAAGCACCTCTTCACCATATTTATGTCTACACAGAAAACCACTTTTTCCTCCAGCACTGCTGTCATTTTCTAATCCTTCTGCCCAAAGATTATTTTCCCTCCTTCCACTCATTCCCATGGTTTCCCTGTGATTCCCAGAGCAGGGATACCCTGCCCTCTGCTCCTAAGTGCTCGTGACAGCTGCCATCTTGGCCCAATCAAGGGTGATTGATCCAGCATCCTTCAGCATCAAGTGCATTTGATCTGTAAAGCTCTCCAGCTGGGGCTGTAATAACTCATATCCGCTGTGGGTTACACATCAAGCAGCTCTTTCCCCATCAGTCACGTCTTTCCTGATAGAAGAGTTCTTCAATGAAGCCCCTCACATCTAATCCACCATCTCATGCAGATCCTGGTGGGGAAAATTTATGAAAAGCAATATTTTGTACTGCTTTGAAGCAAACAAAGCTGATCTCCATGTCAATTTTGTTGAATAAAAAGTTCTGTGGGCAGAGACTGTAAATTCCTCCAGGATTTAGTCCATGATAAGAACAGTCAAATCATAAATATTTATGCACTAAATGAGCCATTAGTCACTACTTTGTTTCATTTTCATTAGCCCTGTGACTAATTTACTGTATTTACATTTAGATCCTGCTTTGCAGTGCCACTGTCAGCCCAAGGCTGCTGCTCTGCCATCTGGAAATTGGCTCCCAACTCTGAGAGTAAAAGAACCAGGCCCAGATATTCCTGTTTGTGTGGGATCACTGTTTCAGTGCACCTGAACAGAAGGCATAAATACATTTTTGTTCCTGACAATGCAATGTGTGTCCAACTCTCCACCCCCCTTTAGGTTCATGACACAAGCCAAATGACCACATTACTTTTACTGCAGACTGGTTGTGCTGTGTTGCCTAAATCACAATATTTGGTGATAGGTTTTGCACAATCAGACTGGACTGGTTTGCCTACCTGGCACACAAATATGAAACTAAATATCCATTCAGGCATTAGGTTTGCTGAGTGGCTTTTTAGCTCTGTAGCAATGTGTTTCTCTGCATTACAGGCATGGAAATCAGGCCAGAACAGGATGGAGAGAATACTTCATGTCTCTGAGGGACAGCAAGTTGTAAAGGAAGGAAACAAGAACAGCAAAATCTGTAGAGAGGGTTCTCCTCATCTCCCAATTTAGAACTCAGTGATCATCAAGCCAGAATTGTTATCTTTGGATTTAATTGTTTTTAACGCTTTTCTTTTCATGGTTTTGTCCCATCTCTCATTGATCTAATGGGAACTTTTAATTGCCACATCCTCCCATGACAAGGAATAGCTATGGCTTAATTATATCTTGTGTGAAGCACCATTTTCTCTTCTTTCTGTTTCTTTTCTTAAGCCTGTCACATGTGGGATTCATTTGTCAGCCCCAGCTCTCACAATGAGAGATGTTTGAAAATCATTCCATCATTTCTTGTTTCCCTTCTCTGAGCCCTTGTAATGTTACACATCTCTCCATCAGTCTCTCACCTCCTTCCAGACTAGACAGCTCTTGTACATGTCCCGTATGGAAGTTGTTCCCTATCTTTGTTCATCCTTTACCCTGGGTTACAAACTTTTTTCCAAATTTACATATCCTTTGGGAGGTGAAGGACCAGAGCTGTGCACAATATTCAACAGTCAGGTGTATTATTAGTTTATAGAGGGTAATGGTTATGTGATTTGTTCCCTCTCCTAATAAATCAATTTTTATCCCCCACAACTGACAGGTTCCATAGGAAAGAAAGCTGTTTACTGCCATCCCTTGGCCATAACTAGAATGATTTGGTGCAGAATCTCTATTGTAAATCCAGCCAAAATTCCCAAAATCCAGAAAGTAAATGGGAAGGTATTAAGGTACTGTGCCAATGAGAAATATATAGGACATAAATTCAGGATTAACTGCTCTCCATAAATGAGATCCCACTGATACTATAGAAACAAATTAAATTACATACAGACCAGTTATTAAAAATGTTGACAGGTTTAGAATATCACAAGGAAAACCTTGAGGGGCAGGAAGTGCAGTTATCTGATCCATGCAAATTTCATTGATTTCTGAGAACTTTGACATGGTACCAAAGCTCTACACTGATTTTAATCTGAAGACACAAAATTAAGTAATATGGGAATACTGATATGAATAGAGGGACTTTCTATGTAAGGCCAAAATCACAGCAAACATGACAGAGTTAACTGAAGTTTCTTCCAGCTTCTGTACTTTTTATTTTTATTTTTATAAAACACTTTTCTATTTACTATCAGTCATTATATATCTTGCATATCATCAATGCTTAATTGCATCTAATTATTAATAAGGATTGAATACATATTGCCACATACATGGAGTGCAACAGACAGAAGATGGCATGTAAATATTCTGAAAATTTCAGCTCCAACTGGTAAATTTGCTAGTGGAGAATATTTTACATTCTGTAAATAATCAAGCATTTTTTATTATCTAGAGATGTTCACACTTAGTGGGCATGCATATCATTGTAAGTTAAATATGGTAATTAAAGTTAGTGATTTCTTTTATATGAATTATATATTTTATTCTTAATTATTGGTTTTAATGAGAAGTTATTATTGACAATTCAAATTATTAATTATAAAAGCAACATCTTGAAGAAACAATGACATTCTCATCTTAATGTGCTCCACAACTCTCTAATTAGAGGATCCTCCCCACATCCCAGTGAAGCAGGTGGGTCAGGGAGCTCCCAGAGGTGGAGCAATCTGTGCAGAGTGAAATGGGGGTGAGGAGTGGGGATCTCTGGGGCTGGAGTTCAGCACAGGCTCCTGTGACAGCAGTGAGATGGAGCATCACTGCAGGGCTGCAGCCACGCCAGGATTGCTGTTTGCCTTCCCCAGACACCCCCAGGGAGCAGAACTTGCCCTGAGCACCTCGGGGGCTGGGCGCTGTGGGACACACACTGACCCCAGGCTGAGCACAGACACCCTGAGTTGTGATGGAGCAGGAGTGCCTCCAGCCCTGGCAGATGAGCAATTCTCTGACTGGTTTCTGGACAGTGGCAGAGATGGGGAAATGCGGTGTCCTTCCTTTGCATGGAACACTTCCCCGAGCTGCGCCAGGGGTGATGTTTGCCACACTCAGCAGCTGGGTCCACACCTCTCCTCCCCAGCTCTCTCTGATGACGAGCAGGGGGTCACAGCTCAGGACAGACAGACACAGCCAAGCTGCCTGCAGAGAAGGTGGCAGGACAGGACCTTCCAGGAGATCTGGGTCTTGCTTGGACAAGTAGTGAAAACAAAATTCCTGAATTTTCTTGCAGTGGGAGAAGGGACAGAAAGGCTTCAGAAAGTCAGAGCTTTGCAAAATATGTCAGGGAGAACTGGCAGGGAGAGGCTTCAGCTGCTTCATCATACAGCATCTGTGATTATTTAGGAGAAGGGACACCTTTGGAAAGTACTCCCTGGAAATGCCTTCTTCAAGTGCTTCCAGAAGTGTTCAGCCATTTCACAGTCATTTCTCAGATTAAAATGTGGCACCTGCCAGCCCAAGGCAGAAATGCACAGAAACAATTTCATCTCATTGCAGTGGCCAGTGCTGGCAAGTGAAGGAGAAATTACTGCTCTTATTTTGGATATATCTTCTTTGATGGCATATTTTTCTCTGCACAAAATGAAATCACCTTTTTATACAGAACAATTAAGCGGTCTTGGCCCAGCTTAAAAGCAATGAAGACAATTTCCATGCCAATTATAATGTAGAGGGAAAAAAACAAGAAAAACTTGGGATGTTCTAGTTTTGTATCTCCAAATCCAATAGTGGTCAAAGTGATAAAGCAGAAATAAAAGGCTTCCTGAAAATCCATATTTTTTTCCCAGTTTGGAAGAATAGCAGCAGCACAGGAGATGTACACAAAGATAACGAGCACCATCAATACAATGGGTACATCTAATTTTTCTAACTCTTTTCCTATTTTGTCAAAATTCTCTATTACTCTGGACACTGTCTTTTCCCTGGCTAGTTCAGGACATGAACTCCATCTCTCCATGCTTTTATTTCTTGCTGGTTGTGTGTTTTCATTCTCCCTGGCAATTAACATTTCAAAAAGTTCCACGTTGCGGTATTTGACTGGTTTCACACCTGACTGACTTCTCAGCACTTCCATGATGGTCAGGGGCTCGTTGATGACTATTTTAGACTGTGCCCTGGATTTCAGCTCATTCCTTTTGCTACATGTGGATCCAGAACAGAGTTTAGAGGCAAGAATTTTTGACTGTAGCTTCCTGAACTCGTTGTAGGACTTGGATAAGACAGTTGCAAGGATGTCTCCCATGTCTGTCAGGACCAAGAACATCAGGGGGATCCCAAATAAAGCATACAACATACAGAGATACTTCCCACTCCGTGTCACAGGATAGGTATTGCCATAACCTTGAACAAGAACAAGAAGGGGAAGAGAATAGAAAGAGAGACATGTGATACATAAATTGGTAGCGGAAGATATGCCTTTTCCCTAAATCCAATTTGGGTATTTATATTTCCTTCCTCTAACCTATTGGATATGAAACTCAAGTTGTAAATCAGTGCTTTTCCATTATAGTGGGAGAAAATTTGGTATTATAGTAACTGTATTAAATTTTATCAACCATTTTTCTCTTCATCCTTCAGAAGACATTGAGTATTCCTTCTCTCCCTTCAAAAACCCTGCTCTTTCCTAGATGAGCTTCTAGGCCAAGTACTTAGTCAGATTATCAGCTCATATGCTGAGGAATGGTTTCCCCCATTTTCTTCATCCATGCATGTTTTCACTTGTGATGCCACAGCCTTTGGTCTGAACCCAGCCTCAGTCCCTGCTTTGCTGTGAGGCACAGAAATACCATTTATTCTTGGTCACTCTCTTCCCCACAGGCTAACTGGCAATGTTAACCTTTCCTCTCAAAGCACTTGGGAAAGATTATTGTCGTTATTGCACAGAGTGATATTATTTATTTTTTAATTGTTTTCTGTGCACTAAAAATGTTTTCTGCATTTTCTAGGCTTAAAACTTATCCTGAGCATAAATTTAGCTATCCAGAAATCTATTCTAGCTGAGCCACTAGGCAGCCTCCCCAGGCAGTGAAGCAATAGCAGTTCAGACCATCAAAATTCAGACTAGATGCCTCAATTCTCCCAGAAAATTCAAGGTAGATCATTTGATTCTATCCCAAGGTGATTTATCAGTTCCTGATTCTGCAAATAACAAACCCACTGCAATGGAAATAGCCAACTATTCCATCTATTAGCAGCAAATATTCCAGGCTTTCTACTGATCCCAAAATTCAGGTAAGGAAGATGCATTAATACTCAGTGCTATGAAGGCAAAAAGCACTGGCAGCTTAGAAATAAATATGTTGGGTCGGTGTGTATGGGGACATTTGTCAAGTCCCATGTTAATGGAGGTGGGTAAATACACCCAGGGAAGACATTTCCCACGATATGCCTTTTCAGCTTGCTGAAGTCAAAGCCTTCTGATAAAACATCCCCTTTCTAAAGTTCATGGCTGCTGTGTTTGTTCCAGGAAATATTCACAGGGCTGAGGATTTTGGTCTCATCCCCAGTGTGTCCTGGCCACCCAGACTTCTGTCTCTAAACGGCAGAAAGCTGAGTTTGAGCAGTCACTGAAGAGATGAGAGTGTGAGGTTTGAGCTGTGACGCAGCACACGAGGGCTCTGGGTGAGCACATCAGCTCTCACACTGTTCCATGTGTAGGAAAAGCTTTTTTTTTGGTTCAGTTTTTTCTTTTACAGTAGGATGCATCCCCATGCTGGGATCTTGAGCACATCCTACTGCAGTGGAGAAATGTCTTTGCAATTTGATACAATGCTGTGGGAATATTTCCCATCCAGCTTTGATTATGGCAAATTTGGATAGACAGTGCCTGTACTTGCCAGCATTTGAGAAAGATTAACAAAGGGATAAAAGTAGCTTTGGGAATGAGCATGAGGAGTTGTATTTAGCAATGCAGAGGGAGCCAAAATCAGAGCAGATGTTTCTATTTGATCTAGGTCCTCCTTTGAAATATGAAGTCAGACTGAAAGATTTCAAAGGTGTGACTTAAACACTATCATGTGCTGTTAACTCAGAGAAATGTGAACACGGTGGTTAATTAGAGAACCACAGATTAACAAAGCTGAATTAGACATAAGTAACTGAGAAGCAATTGAAAAACAATATATGCATTATGAATTACCTTTTCCAGAGAAGAAAACGTTACCCAAGAGGACACACAACAGTGGGAAGGATAAGGTTTGACTGAAAAATGGAGATTTCTTTTTAGTTCAATAGCTCTGTGAACATCATATATGAATACATATTATAGTATATGTGTAATGATGCAGTTAATTAGTGTGTACCACCACTAATTACTAAATTGTGACTTGTTTCTGTGACTCAGCTATGTCTCTGCAGTCTGTGTTTGCAGAGCCACTTGCAGACTCATCAGCAATACTCAGGGGAAAAATTCAAGGAGATTTGGGCTTTGGGTTTAGAAAGGGTGGGTTTGTTTGATTGTTTGTTTGTTTGATTGTTTGTTTGTTTAGGGTGGTTTTAATTCTCTGGAAGAAATGCATTAGAGAAAGCAGCAATAGGAACGTATTCTGAAGGGTGTTACTTTACCTCTGTACTTACCCACAGTTGTGAATACTGTGCAGCAAAAAAAGAGAGACCCAAAGAAATTCCATCTTTCTTTTGGATTGATAAACCAGACTGGGTCAGCGGTGTTGAAAAGCTCACGGATGTCGTGGTTAAACGTCTCATTTTCTGTCACGTTATCTGTCCAGTTATCTGCCACAGTCACAGCAGGAGGCACAGTGAGTGTTTGCAGACCACCACTCAGGGAGCAGCCTGCCTGCTACCCCCGTGAAACGTACTGCAGCTGAGGATTTGCTCATATTCTCTTAAAAATAAAAATACTCACCTTCTCACCCTCTCTTTTCAAGCCCCTCACCCCCACTTCTGAAAAAATCAGGTGGGTTCAGTGGCTTTGGTGAATAAAAGTACAGGGGAAAAAAACCATAAATATAAAGAAGCAGGACTCAGTAACCAGCTTCCAGCCTGAATGTCCTGTTTCATTTTGGACTTCCCAGGAGATTAGTCTTCTTTTGACCCAAAGACAACAAGAAATGTGGGCTCAACAGCAGGGAACCAATATGAACCACTTGGATGTCACTGCCCAGTGCCCTGCTGTGAATCCTGCAACCCTTCTTCCTCCTCCCCGCGGCTGAGCTTTGCTGGAAAGGACATTATTTACATTATTTAATTGCCCAAAACTGGTCATTGTGCCAGCACAGCTACCTGAGTGGAAGCCCATGTACAAGCCCCATCACAAATCCAGGAGGATTTCTAACCCTCCTTTTCTCCTCTACCCCCTCCAATCAGCATCACTGGGTCTGGGGTGCAGAACTGAGCATCCTTCTGAGCATCCCATCGCCAGAGGGCTGGCAGGGAAGCTCAGAGCCAGGAAGAGGCAGCTGGAAAAACTTTCTGAGAGAGAGGATTCAGCCCCCAGCAAACTGAAGGAAATACCACAGGAATCTCAGCTGCTCATTAAAAACCTGGGCGAAAAGGGAGAACACAGACATCTCAGGAAAAGTCTGTCCAGGCAGGATCACAAGGACTGGGGAAGCTTGCAGTCAAAAATCACAGCTAAGGAAGAAAGTAGCAGTCATTAGCTAGGCAGAGGGAAAATCCTCTTTGCAGGGTCAGCTGCTAGCATTTTGAAGAATATCTTAAAAAAAAAAAAAAACTCATTCAAAAAGCAAAAGAATTAATAGCTCCTTGTGCAGTTAAGTCATTTTGAAATTCCAGTACATACCTGGCAACTTTCTGACGAGGCACATCAGCTTCTGCAGAAATGTTCTGTATTCTTCACTTACTGTGACCTTCCGGGTACTTTCAATGTGGGAAAACATGAGAGCCCCAAGAAAAGCATAGATGACAAGTGACACAATGAAGCAGGCATGAGGAAACACTGCCCAAAATATTTTTTTACATGTTGTTTTACCTCGCAGAGGCTGTGATGTTGTTGCCATCCTAAGTTTGTCTTTTTATATATATATATATATAATTTTGAGGAGAAGACACAGCTTTTAGAAAGAAAGATGAGGATGTAAAAGCTTTTGCAGCCAAGAAAAGCTTCTCCTGTGAAAACAAGGATTGTTCTGCCTCAGGCTTTCAGATCACATGTCTTTATAAGTGAAGATTGCACTACAGTCCCCACGGAAAAGCAGCAGAAACCCTGAAATACTTCTCAGTTGATGCCACGCCACTCTATCCCTGAATTATTATTGATCAGCCAGCACTGTAATGCACATGGACTACCAGCTCCTATCAGCTTGCACTGAAGCCAACTCGTGCTTGAAATTTCTTCTCCTGAACAGCAGCTCCCCATTGACAGAGCAGAAACACTTCCACCTCCCAGAAGGGAAAATGTGCACTGTAAGACATGGAGTTCTTTAAAGATTTCTCCCAGAAGCAAACAGGAAAAATTAAAATTAATCAAAAGAAGGGATGGCTCTAATTGTAACCCCTAGGCAGACAGTAGAACAATTAATTTCCCTTTCAGAGAGCTTACAGAATCTCTCTATACCACTCAATTTTTGTAGAGAGGGTCTTTTGAATTTTAAATTCTTTTTCTCCCAAGAAAAAATAAAAATAGTCAAGAAAGTTTTTTCCTATCTCTCACTTAAATAAAATCTTCCTATGTAAATAGAAGTTTCAATTAGGAAATTCTCACTGACCTTAGTAAGTCAGAACTGCAAGATTCAGTTCAGAGTTAGTGATCTTTGTAAACTATTTCCAACTTCAAAAATAAAGCCTTTCATTTCATCCTTTGCTCTAAAACACAAAAGAGCAAAAACATCCTTCGCTCTAAAACACCTGTTGGAGCAACAAGCAGTATCACTGCCCTTTGCAATTTTTGTAGTGGTAGGAAGGGGAGTTGGACTTTACAGAAAGAGGCTTTAAATATTTCATCTCCAGGCATCTTTCATTAAAAATTGAAACAATCTTGTGCAGCCAAGACCTACTGAGCTGTGTGTATGGAGCAAGTCCACACATCCACACAGAAATCCTACATGCTTACAGTGATTTCTTCTGGTCAAACTCTCAGTAAATTTGATCAGAAGATAGTTTATGTTCATCAGTATGCAAGTCTCCACTATAAAAAAGAGACTTTTAGGGGTAAGACAAAAATAAGCCTGTGTGTTTGCTATTTTTCTTGTTATCTGCCTTGTTGGCTCAGTCTTGCTTTTTGGCAACAGATTCATGAATCCTCTTATTGCAGTCAATCTCTGTTTTAATTTTCCCCCCCCCGACCTGAAACACAGGGTTAAAAACTGCTAATGTTCATAATTAATCAAAAGCAACAGAACTTCCTGAGAGGTTGTGCTTGGAGATAATGTACATAGGTCTGGTGTCCTTTATGCTGGGAATTGTTGCAATAGGGACTGAAACATTGGAAATCTGTTTATTACTGTCCAAAGGGCTGCACACACCTGCAGGAGTCAACGTGGCTCTGCTACCCTGCTCTCAAGCAGCACAGTTAAAAACTGGGACAATTTCAAAAGCAGCAAGGATGGCTGAAGGTGTGGACAGCTTTCAGACAAAGAATGACTGAGCAGTCATTGGCCAGGGTGGGGAAATTGTGACTGAGGAGCTATGTTCAGTCTGCCAGGTGTTCTGGAGGGAGCAGGTGGGGATCAGCTCTCGGTAGCCTCTTCTGGAAGCAGAAATTGAGGACCATCAAAAGGAGCAAGTGGAAATCTACTTCAAAAGGAAACAGGATTGTTTCTCACATAGCTAGAAAGGTCTTTGCCAAAGGTGGTTGTGTTTCCATACATGAAAGAGAATGGAGAGATGTTTAGAAGAACAGTCACTAGTGCTGACTACAAACCACACAGGGCTCAATAACCCCCCTGAACTGAAAATAGCTTGCAGCTGTAAAAATAAGACAGGGTGCTGGGCCAATGAGCCCCTGTCTGAGGCAACATATTCACACTGATGTTCTAAAACAGCTTTTCACTGGTCAGTATGGTAATTCTGATACAGTTTGTCCTGCACAGTTTTTCATCTGCAACTCAGATATAAACATATTTTCCACAAAGTGCTTTAAAATCTTCTCAGCCTCCTCCTACACATAGTACTTCAAAGTATTTAGCAATTCCCAGGAGCTTCTCAGCCATTTGCAGCATCAGGCTCTGAGCTTGTGACAACAAGAAAATTTAATAAAAATAAAACCAGAAACAATTTTTACATTATTTGCTTAATCTAAACCATTTCCCACTATTGCTGTATTACATATTTGAACTTAGTTGCTTAAAAGCAAATCCCACTAACCACAAGTTATTCCAAATTGAGTTACTGGTACTTGTATTGAGAGAGATTTTTGCAATACACATTTCCTATCCACATTAATGGACAGCAAACCTGCATTTGTCCCAACTTCCATTTCTTTGATTAGGGCAAATGTGAGTGCTTTGTAAGGTGCTGCTTGAAAGGGAAGTTTTTGACCGCAGCTGCAAGGTTAAATAATTCCAGTAAAAATATACTTACAATGAAATTGCTATTTTATCTGGTATTTCTGAATTACATAGGTTAAACCTAGAAGGTCCTTGTTTGGGCAGAGAGAAGCGTTTTTCAATAATCAGTAAAACTCTCCCTGCATTAAGTCATCTGCTATGTTGCCAAAGACCTGCTGTGTTACCTGCTCTGTGAAACACCATTCTGTACTGACAAAGAGTGTAATGTCATCCTTTTTCAGAGAAAATCAAAGTGACCTGAAGGATGACAGTGCTTTTTTAAAAAAAAAATGGCAATGGATTAAATGGTTTGCTTTTATTTACACCCGGCATTGGTTCTGATGGGAATATGGTTTGATGGAGGACTGAGACCTCAGCCTGGCAGCACTTCACAACAAGGAGAATTAAAACATTCCATTCCAGGTTGAATGTTAGCAAGGATCATGGAAGATTTGATCCATTGCCTCAATATAGACCCCTGGAAAGTATTTCCAGAATGCATTAATGTACCTTAGGTCCCCCAAAAAAATGAATGTTTTGGTATAGTGGTGATATCACCTCCAAGCACCCCAAAACAGCAAAAAAAAAAATGAGTGGCAGCAGTAGCTGCACTAAGAAAGCAATCTAAGGGCTGTGTGAGCGTTAGATTTGACCCCAAGACATAAGGACACACCACTCGAGGTCCGCTGGGTGGGTGGTGTCAGTGAAGTTTCACTTTTAGTGCCCTCAGCACTTTCAAAGGACTCCTCCCACCTCCCACCCACAATGGTTACCCCATCCCTCCCAGCTCTGGGGCTCTTTGAGGCCTCTCCCCATGGGATTTCAGCCCAGGATCAGTGCCTGGCCCAAGCCCAGCCCCAGCACAGACACAAGACACTTGTGCAGAGCAAATACACCCTGCCAGATGAGCCACACCAGCTTCTAAGGCACTCTGCAAGTATTTTTCACCTCACAACCCCACATTCCATATTGCCCTGGAATATGGATTCCCCTGACATCCCCCATTCTTAGTCCTTATACCTCACATTGCTGGGATGGAGAGACAAATGCACAAACTGGCAGTGTAGGGTGTGTTAGATACCCCAGGGAAGGTTTCCGTTTTCTTTGTATCCTTCTTTAAAAGTCTCAGCTTTTGCTTGAGTCGAGTGCTTGAGCTTGTAACCTCTGGGAATATTTGAGAGCACTCAGGACTAACATCCTGACACTACCTAGAATGCCAAGTGGATTTAAAGATGTCCAGGACTCTCACCCTGAATAGGAGAATTTCCTATTTCATTCTTTGTTCACACCAAAGCCAAGCAAATGGTCCTATAATTTAATTTACAAGATAAAAACACTCTCAATATGCCCCAGGACCAACCAAGGCTTGGGTATTAGTTTCTGTTCCTCCTCTTTCTTTTTAAGAGGGATGAAGTCACATAGTCAAGAAACACCTTTGATGGGAGTTTTTTTCACCTGGTAACTAAACACAGCACCAGTCTTTGATCACTCATGAGTTAACCAGCCCCTTGATCCCCAAATCATTGCCTGGGCAGAAAGACTTCACGTTGTCTTCCTCTTCCCCAAACCTGAGCAACCACGACAGCCTGGAAGGAGCCAAGCTGCCCCCCAAATGAGGAAATATTAGCTTTTTTCCCTCTGGAGCTGGTAACACCTTCTCTCTCGCAGAGCTTCACCCAGCAGCCGGGGGTGCAGCTCAGTCTGGAGGGTTTGGCTGCTGCAAGGCTGAGGGTTTCCAACACAGCGGAGCTCTGTGTCAGCCACTTCTGCTCCTGCTGCTCTCTGAAACAGGTGGCAAGTCAGAACACACTTGGGGCTGGGAGGGGAAGCTGCTCGAGACAGACAGCACTCTTCCAGACCCTTTCCAAAGGGCCATCAGCAAAACCAGTGGGTAGAGGGCAACAATTCTCAATCAGGCTGGGGATGGCTTTGCAAACAAAGCCACGTCGCTGCTCATTGCTTTGCATGACTCCTCTGAGTGGCACTGTTTCAGGGTGTTGGAACAAGCAGAAAGGTTGGTGTCACCTCGAGTCACCAGCAACAGACCCCACAGCGCAGGAGCCCTGGGTTTCCAGATAAGCAAAGGGGATTACTGAGGTTCAGCCACAAGTCTTATGCCAAGTCTTTACTGAGTTAATGTAGTGAACGTAATGCTGGTATAGTGGAGACTATCTCAGCACAGTAGTTCATTTCAAGGCAAACAAGCTCCCTGTAGAGAGATCAGAAAACTGCTTCTTAGGAATTTAATTAACATTAGAGTATGTGAGATTATATGCTGCATGAAAGCTAAGCATCATGGTTCATGTCAACACTGCATTTATTTGCAATTCTGCACTTCTTTGAACTGGCAAAAAACCCTCGTAGATTCAAGATGACAAGTCCACTTTGCTCTTAAAAATGCTCATTCTTTATTACTATTAATGTGGCATTATATGTATATAAGCAGGTGGAAAGAGGGGAATCTTAAACCCCAAATACAAGAACAAACTTTTAGCCATAAATATCCACTGGCATTCATGTGAGGCTGTCTCTGTGACAGGCACAGACCCTCTCAAGTCTCAGCATGCAAAATACTAACAGAAAAAAAAATCTTAAAATGATCTTATTTCCAGTGTCACATACAAGCTCAGTCAAAGAGAACACAGATAAAAAGTCTTCCTTTGCAGGCTGCAGTATTGGCCAAGTATTACAGAAAACGTCGAGGTCAAATGTGTATCTGGAAGAGCTCTGAGGTCATTAAGGACTGTAAATCCCCAGAGTGTCCTGCTTACAGTTTTTTCTACCCTCAGTCATCCATGGCACTTTATAAACCACAGGCAGGAGTCTGTGAGATGCCCACAATCAGACACCTCTTTCTGTCTCCTCTCCCTGGCAATCAGACTGGGCACAGTTTCATGTCAGTGGCTCAGAGTTTCTTGAGTGTCAGGCTAAATTTTCCATCACTTGTTTTCATCCCAATTTTCCTAATGACACCAAGCAATTTCTCTTCCCCTTTTGTGTAAAGTAATCTTTGAAGAGTTTTAACTCCATTATCCTACCACTCATTAGTCATTGTGGATTTGAGGGGTGGAAGACACTTTCACAGATGGATGTGCCTTGGGACAACATTGACTTTTCTTCAAATTTCTTTCAATTTTGCTGTTTTCCTTTAGCTCTGAGCAGGAATACATGAACTTTTCAAATCCTGTCCCACCCATTAATAAACCATTAATTGCTCACCCTTTGTAATGCTGCCCCTTTAAATGTTTTAGTTCTCATGGAAATAGCACTTAGATGCTTTTTAGTGAATCAGTAAACAACATTTTGCCACCTTAGTGGGGGGACACTCTTTCAGGTTCTGAGCCCTTGTAGCTTCACCTATCTAATTAGTTTAAGACATAATTCCTCAGTTATGTGATCCTGCCTGAGTTGATGAGTAAGGCCACACTATGACAGTTCCTCCTGCAAAATATTTTGGGTTGGGGAAAAAATGCATGCCAAACTGCTCACCTTTTCTGAGGAACATCTTACAAAAACTGCGTGTGGAATTAAATCTTCTTACATTTTTCTCCACAAGGAAAAATCCTTTAGCACTTTTAAATGAGCCATCTGGGCCCCAGGCTCCAAGTGCAATGCGCCCTGTGGATTTGCCCAGGGCTCTTGCTGAGACTGCCTGGCACCCAGACTACTGCTGCTGCTCAGGCTGCTGGGAAATCCTCCTAAATGGCACTGGCCTTCTCCAGGCTGACTTGGGAATTTGAGATGTGAGGGTGGGGCAGCTCAGCTGCAGGATGAATGGAAGTTCAGTGAGGGTTAATGTTTGAATCCTGCCAGGCAGCCAAAGACAGCTGGTTGTATCTTACTCAGAGAGATGGGGCTTTAGGTTATGGCTTCCAGGGATTTGTCATTTGTCTAAACAAAAGGACATCAGAAACACATCAGAAATTAAATGCTGAGCAGCTGAGAGATACAGGAGATTTCAGATGAGCCCTGAAGGTGCTTCACACACACAGGAGGAAGCAGGCAGGGCTGGAGGTGGCTGCATGCCCCATGAAGGAATGATGGCATTCATGGCAGTGCTGGCAGAGCTGGTTCTGAGGAGAAGCACAGCCTCCTGAGTCCTACAGCACCAAGAACCTTTGTCCCATCACTGCCCTCTTAAAGCAGCAAGAGGGAAAGGAGTATGGAGCACAGCAGCCAGATCTCAACCAAAGGGTGTGTCCACATCCAGGGGTCTGTCTGGAAAACAAGGGCCCCCAAACAATGGAGCTGCCAGCAGTCCCCAGCATGGAGCAAGATGGAGTCTCTTGACAAGATGCCCTATGGACACTGCTGCATTTCCTTATTCTTCAGCCTAAATCCTGATGGAGGGAGAACTGCAGTGGTAGCCACTCTCTGCTGTCCTCTTGCACATTCTTCAAGAGTTGTTACTCAGCTCTTATCTCTACCCAACAGTCCCATGGCATCAGCTCACTTCAGCTGTTAGGTGTGATCCTGCCTGAGTTGATTTCTCAGGCCACACTATGACAGTTCCTCCTGCCTTTTATTTTGGGTTGGGGAAAAATGCATGTCAAACTGCTCACCTTTTCTGAATAACATCTTGTTAAAACTGCGTGTTCTTAAATCTTCTTGAAATTCTCCCCTAAGGAAAAATCCTTTAGCACTTTTAAATGAGCCATCTTCTCTGGCTCCAAGTGCAATGCACCTGTGGATTTGCCCAAACCTCTTGCAGACTGCCTGGCACCCAGACTACTGCTGCTGCTCAGGCTGCTGGGAAATCCTCCTAAATGGCACTGGCCTTCTCCAGGCTGACTTGGGAATTTGAGATGTGAGGGTGGGGCAGCTCAGCTGCAGGATGAATGGAAGTTCAGTGAGGGTTAATGTTTGAATCAGATGCAGCCAAAGACAGCTGGTTGTATCTTGGGAGAGATGGGGCTTTATTATGGCTTCCAGGGATTTGTCATTTGTCTTCTGAAAAGGACATCAGAAACACATTCATTAATTAAATGCTGAGCAGCTGAGAGATGTCAGGAGTCCAACAGATGAGCCCTGAAATGTGCCATTTACACACACAGGAGGAAGCAGGCAGGGCTGGATGGCTTTATATAGCATGAAGGAATGATGGCATTCATGGCAGTGCTGGCAGAGCTGGTTCTGAGGAGAACACAGCCTCCTGGATCCTACAGCACCAATTACCTTTTTTCCATCACTGCCCTTTTTTAAAGCAGCAAGAGGGAAAGGAGTATGGAGCACAGAATTAGCTTTTCTTCTTCTTTTTTTTTTTTTTTTTTAGCAGCCAGATCTCAACCAAAGGGTGTGTCCACATCCAGGGGTCTGTCTGGGTAAAACAAGGGCCCCAAACAATGGAGCTGGATAAAAAGTCCCCAGCATGGAGCAAGATGGAGTCTCTTGACAAGATGCCCTGATGGACACTGCTGCATTTCCTTATTCTTCATCCATGGAAGTGATGGAGGAGAACCAGTGGTAGCCATCTGCTGTCCTCTTGCACATTCTTCAAGAGGAAGGCTCCCTCTTATCTCTACCCAACAGTCCCATGGCATCAGCTCACTTCAGCTGTTAGGTGTCACACCAAACCTGCCAGGATTTCTCAGCCTCTGTACCATATCTTCCTTTTTCTTTATTTCCAGAGGAAATATCCAACCACCATGCTGAATAATTTGTTAGAAGGCTGTTCTTAGCAGCTGTGTGAAATGCTTGCCCCTAAACAGACCCACATCACATTTACAGCTCATCTTCTCTGGCTGAGAAGGCACAGCACAGAGCAAGGGCACAAACCCCATCATCTCCCTTCCACATGCTGCGGGTCTCAGCTGGAAACACACAGTAACTGCTTCAGTAACAGAAATTTTGTTCCAACAGTACATAGAACCTCTCTCCTTCCTTGCAGTCAGATGTTTACATAAGCTAAAGTGTCTTGGGAAGTGCCCTTTATAGATTTGAATCTTTCTCTCCCTTCTGAAATGACCAGAATTTTTGTTCATTAATTTGAAACTGAGGCTGTCTGCAGTCCAACACTAATAGCTGAAATGTGCCATTTACACCAATTAAGCATTCAACTTAATGCCTTTATATAGCTGAATTGTAGCAGAATTTGGCCAGATTCTGTTTTCTTTTAAACTCATGCAACACAGTTTAATGGATATGAAGGCAGAATTAGCTTTTCTTCTTCTTTTTTTTTTTTTTTCTAATAAGCCATTATAGACATTCTAGCTTTCTTGGGTTATAGAAGATTTATGCACACAGTTCTTCTGGATCCCAAAAGGGGGTGAATTGTGGCACAGCCAGAGGGATGGGTAAGCAGCCCAAAAACCCCTGTGTGAAGGTAGGATAAAAGAGAATGACTTTAAGAAGGGTGAGTTTAGGTCAGATATTCGGGTGAATTATTTTACTCTGAGGGTAGAGTTAGGCACTGGAACAGGCTGTGGATGCTCCATCCATGGAAGTGTTCAAGACCAGGCTGGATGTGACTTTGAGCGACCTGGTCTAGTGGAAGGCATCCCTCCCCATGGCAGGGAAGTCACGAGCAGACCATCTTAAGGTCCTTTTCAACCCAAACTCTTCTATGATTGCACCTTGGCCAACAAAAAAATCTCTTTTCACAAAGCCCTGTTGCAAAGTGACTCCCAAAGACCCAAATGCGTGCCAGTGCCCTCTGCCCCGGCACAGGGACATGGAACAGCCACACCAGGGAGGAGCAGGACCCACTCCTGCTCCCCACCTCCGCCTCCAGCAGCAGCTGCCCGGGAAAGGGCGGCAGTGCAAGGCAAGCTGCAGTGGCATTTCCCAGAACAGCCTCTTACCCTCCAGCAATTTGCAGTTCATGGACTTCCTGAGCCGGTATTTCTGTGACAAGGAGATCATTTCCAAGCCCTTGAAAGAAACAGGAGTTCATCGAGGGGCAGCAAACATGTGCGGGGTGCCCGTTATCCACCTTCGGCAGCGTTTCCCAGGAGAAGGGCTGGAATTGGCCGAGGGAGCAGGAGAAGGAGGGAGGATGGATGCGGGGGCTCGGGCCCGGCCGCCTGTTCCGCCGCGCTGCCGCCAGAGAGAGCTCGAAGCCCGCGGGCCGAGCGGAGCCGGGAGCCGGGCAGCGCCAAAGGGTCTGGGAGCGGCCCAGGGACAGCCAGCTCCAAAGGGTCTGGGACAGGGACAGCCAGCACCTCCGGCAGCTCCAAAGGGTCTGTGAGCGGGACAGGGACAGCCAGCTCCAAAGGGTCTGGGACAGGGACAGCCAGCACCTCCGGCAGCTCCAAAGGGTCTGGGACAGGAGGGCCCAGGGACAGCCAGCACCTCCGGCAGCTCCAGAGGGTCTGGGACAGGGACAGGGACAGCCAGCTCCAAAGGGTCTGGGACAGGGACAGCCAGCACCTCCGGCAGCTCCGAAGGGTCTGGGAGCGGCCCAGGGACAGCCAGCTCCTCCGGCAGCTTCAAAGGGCCTGGGACAGGGACACCCAGCACCTCCGGCAGCTCCAGAAGGCCTGGGACAGGGACAGCCAGCACCTCCGGCAGCTCCAGAGGGTTCTGGGACAGGAGGGCCCAGGGACACCCAGCACCTCCGGCAGCTCCAAAGGGTCTGGGACAGGGACAGCCAGCACCTCCGGCAGCCCCAAAGGGTCTGTGAGCGGCCCAGGGATACCCAGCACCTCTGGCAGCCCCAAAGGGTCTGTGAGCGGCCCAGGGATACCCAGCACCTCCGGCAGCCCCAAAGGGTCTGTGAGCGGCCCAGGGACAGCCAGCACCT
The DNA here is from genome assembly GCA_024865655.1 of Emberiza elegans. Classification (NCBI taxonomy): domain Eukaryota; kingdom Metazoa; phylum Chordata; class Aves; order Passeriformes; family Fringillidae; genus Emberiza; species Emberiza elegans. The sequence continues at coordinate 6,871,708 of JALJVW010000241.1, forward strand.
CCGGCAGCGCCAAAGGGTCTGGGACAGGGACAGCCAGCACCTCCGGCAGCTCCAAAGGGTCTGTGAGCAGCCCAGGGATACCCAGCACCTCCAGCAGCTCCAAAGGGTCTGGGACAGGAGCGCCCAGGGACACCCAGCCCCTCTGGCAGCCTGCTCAGCCTCTGCAGCATGTCGTTTCCATGGTCCAAACTCTTTTGAAAAGCGAGTCAGGAAATGCAAGAGGGGCAGGGAGGGATTTTCTGCAAGAGCATGGAGTGAAAGGACAAGGCAGAATGGCCCCAAACTGAAAGAGAGTCGTTTCGATTAAATATTTGTAAATTGCTACTCACCAAATTGCTGTGGTGATGCACAGCAACGGATTTCCCAGGAAAGTTGTGGATGCCCCATCCCAGGAAGAGTTCCAGGATGGAGCTCTGAGCAGCCTGTCATAGTGAAGGATGTCCCTGTCCATGGCAGGGTTTTGGAACTTGCTGGTCTTTAAGGTCCCTTCCAACCCCAGGCCATTTTATGATTTTAAGATTCTGTGCTGTCGGTGCACTCTTATGAATATGCTGGTGAATTCTTGACACCAAATACACACAAACAGAACCATAAACATTTGTGACCTCCCTTACACACTGTTTTATGGATTACCATTGGAAAATCTGTCAGTGCTGGGTCAGTTGACCAGATGGATGTTCTTCAGTCCATTTCCAGCTGCAGCAATCTGAAACAAGAGGACAGACTGCCTGGATATTGTGAGGTACACCGGAGACACTGTGCCAATTGGTGTGCTCACCATGGCTCTCCTGGGCACCCTGGCTCCTTTTCTTAGGACTCTTGTTTGCAGCACACCAAAGACCAGCCCCTGGTTTTGCAGGCAATGGGAGGAGAGTGAAAAAGGAAATCTCCCGAGTTTTGCAAGTATAGAAATGGGGAATAGCCTGCAGCTATCCAGATATTTTGAGGAATGCAATTTTAACCCTAAAAACCTGGAGTTTGTTATAACATTAACCCTCCCCTGAATCTCATCTGGATCTCACTCACTCCTGCCTGATGTCTAAATTAGCATGAGATTAAAGGGGAACAGAAACATCATGAGAGCCTACAAGCTCTGGCTCCCTTGCCAAGCTTAAGAGCATCTCCTTTCTCATCCTCCTCTCCAGATGTCCCCACTGTCACACAGGGCATTCCCCCAGGCTGCCTCCCTGTCACACAGAGCCCTGCACTGGTGCCAAGGATAGAGAACCTCTCCTCTCATGCTGCTGCTCCAGTCTTGCCTGGGCACACAAGAGTGGAACCCTCCCTGGCCATCTGTGAGGGAAAAGTTTCAGCTCTGCACATGCAATGATGATGAGATCCAAGGAATCTGCATTACAAGGTCCCTAAACTGGAGCATGGCTCTGTCCCAAAAGATGCAGGAGAGCTGGTGCGGTCCTTGCTGCCCCAGGAGGCAGCAGCTAAACATGCTCAGCTGGTTCCTCCAGCTCCCACAGCCCCAGCCATAGTGACAGCTCCTGGGCCTGTTTCAAAACTATCAATGTCCCGGGCAGCACACCTGATTTCCTTCAGAAACACCCTCAGCAGGGAGCCATGGCTCTTCCCAGCAGCTCATTTTTGCACATCTTCAAGCCAGAGGGCTCATACCAGCACCCAGGGATAATTTGGGTGTTCCTGACACAACCTGAAGGGCTCAGAGCCCAACATTCATCCTCATGCTACATCTGGTTTAGTCACCTCTAGCTCACCGGATATGCATAATCTTTCACCTTGAAGTCTCTTTAAACACTCCACAATGTCATTACTTTCTTGGCAAACATGATGCTCTTACAAGAAGACAAATATTAGTCAGGGCATGTAAAAAAATCAAGAAACCATTTTAAAATAGACTAGAGAATATATATCCTTTCTGACAAGGGTCTCAGTAGAGATTATCTGATCTCATCCTCTCAATTGAATTTTTGACTTAGGGTATCCTTCCAATCACCTTCTGGGCCAAATCCCTTTTCTGATTATTCCTGCCCTATGGAAATTAAACCATGTAAAATAAAAGTTAATAATGCATGGTTTATTGTCACATGTATGTAATGTTTCATGAACTACTGTTGGATTTTGTCATGAGCTTTAAACCAGGATTCTCAACCTAATTTAAATCAAATGGGAAAATATATCTGTCGTTGTGGTAAAAACTGTGGAGGAGAAAAACTTTTTTCTAAGTAACACTTTTGTTTCTGCAGTCCCTTCTCTTCGCCCAGGGATCAGAGCTGCTTGTACTGCTTTTCCCTTGAGCCAGTTTCATTCACATTTCATTCAGCAGAGAACCCAGATGCACTCAGGAAACCACAGATGCCACAGATGGCAGCACCACAGCATCTCTCTTTAGAAGCAGTTCTGCCTTATGGCAGCTTGGCCAATGACTGGAAAGAAGTCCTACCTCAAGCCAGGTGGGTGATCACTTCTGATGCCTTCTTAGCAAGCAAAATGAGAGGGGAGGTCTTCTTTTAATGCCTGGGACTGAGCACTGGCCTGAGCTGCAGCACTGAGCAGTCAGTCCCAGCCAGGAGCTTGGCCAGGGGTTCTGCTTTGTGCCTGAGTCCTGCCAGAGGCTGTTGTGACACCAACACAGCCTGGGGACTGTCTCTATCTTGTCACACATGTGTTGAGTCTCTTGGATTTACCTTTGCTTAATGACACACCTCAGGCTAAATACTTTGAGTGTGACATGAGGGGAATCTGGCTTACACAGGTCTTTTTTTGCCCCATTCATTATTGGGCTGTGTCACCCCTGGCCCATGTAGACTTCAGAAGGAAATGCAAAGACTGAATCTGAAAGCCATCAATGCACCTGATGGGATTGCCTGAAACATATTTTTCAGCCTTAAAGCTTTTCCAAAAGTCCATAAAATATAGCATTTCCTGTGTATTTTTTCTAATAATCATGCTAATTTGCCATCCCAGTTGTGCAGATTGCGCTGGGGCAAGAGGTGTTCTGATTATTTCCTTTGTTTATGGTATTAGACTTAAACTATTGTTGATCTTATTGTTCTTATTTGTAATGTGTTCACCTCACTAGGACAGTAATTGTGTCAAGCAAGTTGGAGTCCAATCTGCAGAGCTGAATATTCAGAACTGCAAAAGAAAGGCTCCAATTTTTCAAGCAGCGGGCATATTACTCCTCCATTTGGATTATTAAATTCTAATTATAGCCTGTTGATCCAGTTACAATGTTGTTTGTAAATCTAAATACAGTTCTCTAAAGCCTGCATTTTATTTCTTAACCTGTTGATGCTTAGCAAAAAACACTGGTGTGCCTAATAGAGCAGGTGGAGCTTATCTTGCTTGGGATCAAGCTCTTTTTTCCTCGCTGTATTCCTTTGGATAAGTTTAGGAATGAATGCTTAACATCAGGAAGAGCCATGACCAAAGCCTGTAATGCCTTGGTACCTGTGGGCTCAGCAGGGCTGGGGCCAGGATGAAATCTTCTGTTAAGTAACATTGGTGAGGAATCCCAGGTGTTTTGGGAGGAGAGGAAAGGCAGTTGGGTTTGGTTTCTCTGCTCAGTGGGAAGTTACCCCAGGTCTTCTGGGAATGGCACCTTAACCATTCCCTCTTACACAGATAATTCTTTTAGTTCCTTTTCTTCTTTTCATGCAATGTTTTCTGCCCTTCCAAGCCCTTTTCTTTCCTCTGTCTGAATGTTAAATGCAAGGAAAGCAGAGAAGCCCAAGCCCAAAACAGCAGTGGTTCCCAGGAACTGCTGCAATTTGTGTGGCTGCAAAGTCTCCACTGCTCTGATCTGTGAGTGTACCTGCAGCATCCTCCCTCACCTGTGAGAGTAGAGAAATTTGAGTAAGAAACTACTATGATGGGTGTTTGCCTGAGTCCATAAACCATACTTCCATCACAACCTTAGTTTTTCTTCCAAGTCTTCTTTTAAGCTCCAGCCCCCTTGTGTGCTCACAAGCATCCAGCACAGGCTTCTAGCCAGGCTTGTCCCTGACCTGCTGAGGTGGCCAACTGTGGCTTGACTGCTGGGCATGGAAATCACCAGGTGCACACCCAGGATTGCCACTGAGTCTTGGAGAGCTCCTCCCTGAGCCAAACACAGCTCCAGGCAGTGAAGCATCATCATTTCACAGCAGTGGGATGGGCTAGGAAGAGGTTGTGGATGTTTTGACAGGTGGTGTTGGGGAATTAACCCAATTTCTCCTTTCATCCTTGTCACTCAGAATCCCCTGGGGGAGGAAGGGAGGGAGCTGCCCTTCCTGAAGGGAAGGTCTCCTGGAGATTTTCTGCTGAGGTCTCTGCCCATGAGCACTTTGACAGGAATTTGGGATACAGACATCCAAACAATGGACAGCTCCAGCAGGTACCAACCACTCTTCCCATTGATCCTTTCCCATGGGTCCCACAGGGAAAGTCGCTGGGGTACAGGTGGTGGGGGTGGAAGGTAAAGCCTGTTTCCCTCCTTGAAATAGCACCTGAGCTAACAGTTTTGGCCTGGGCAAGTGAGGAGCAAGGAGTAAAAGGTTTGAATGACATTCCAGCAATTGGGATGGGGATGGAATGGGGCTTGGTGTCACACACACACACATTTCCATGCTGAAATGGGCAAGGCAGGGTGGTGCTCCCTGCTGGGAGGAAAAGTGCTGTTTGCTTGCAAAGCCCAGATGGGTCAGCTAAGAGGGCACAGTCTTCAAGGCATGGGAAAGGCCTGCCTGCGGCTCTGCTTGCTCCTCCTGGGTGGGGACAAGAGGGTTCCATCTCCTCCAAGCTCTCACTGAACCTTGACAGTGCTCCCAGGAAGGTGTGAAGGAAACTTTTCACTTCTCAGATGGTTGTGACCAATGGGAACAAAATTATTGAGCCTGGGAGCTCTGCCAGGGAAGAGACGAGGGGCTGCTTCTACTACAAGGAATGAGGCAGCAAATCTACTTCCCCAGTCGAGCAGAGTGCAGCATGGTACCCTCATTGCTGGGAGTGAAGGATGGCTGGAGCAAACGTTCTTCTTGACCTTCTACTGGATCCCTTGGCTTCATCCCTTCTGGAACAGCCTCCTTCCCCCACCTTTAGTGTGCATGTAATAGGAAGAAAGAGGCTTTTCCTGCATTTAGACATTCCCAGCAACCAGAGACCTGCAGAAGCTGACCTGAGAGGTGAGGGAAGGACGCTCACCCTGCCCAAAGAAGAGGCACTTGTGGCAGCTCCGCTAAAAACTCACTGCCGTGCCCGAGCAACAAGGTTTCTAAGGATCCCTGAAAGCCAGAGGGAAAGGATGCAACCCCCCGGCATGTCGTGCTGCCTGTCACCCCCTGCGCTCCCCGCTGCCGCGGCCGTGGGGTGAAGGTGCTGTGCCGTCCCCAGCCCGCAGCATCCGCCACCGGGAGCGCCCAACGCCGCGGGCGAGCCGCGTTCGGGGGGACGAGAGGGCGAGAGCAGGAGAAGCGATCAGAGCATCCCCCCTGCCTGAAGGGGGGACGGCGGCGTGGGAACGGGAGAGGAAGAAGGCGCCGATTCCTCGGCATCCCCGCGGAGCCCGGCCGGGGCCGCCGCCCGGTGCGAGCGCCCTCGGGCTGGGGCCGCCGGAGCCCGGCCAGCCGGGGCTCGCCGCTTTGGGTCCCCCACTCTGAGTTTTCCACTCTGAGGGTTGGGAGAGGGCGCCAGGGTGGCTTTGCTGCCTCGTGGGTTCGCGGTTTGTCGTAGCGGGGAGTGTCCGGGGAGAGGCGCGGAGCCGCGGGCGGCTCTGGGCGCGCCGGCACCGGCTCCGGGGATGCTCCGGCCCCGCCGCACCCGCGGCCCGGCCCCGATGTGCGCCCGGCCGGGCCCGCGGATGCCTGGGATGGCTGTCCGCCCGAACCTAGGGAGAAAATAAAGAAAATGAAGAGAAAACACCGCGCTGAGCCAGCCCTGGCTGCACCGGCGGCGGCGAGGGGAGCGGCAGGGATGGAGCTGGGGCAGGTCCGGCGGTCTGGGCTGGAGCTGGGGCAGGTCCTGCGGGCTGGGCTGGAGCCGGGGCAGGTCCTGCGGACTGGGCTGGAGCCGGGGCAGGTCCTGCGCCGCTGGGCTGGGGCTGCCGGCTCGCAGGTCCCTCCTCGGAATCTCTGTCTGCCCGTGGAAGGAGCCACGAAGCTGCCTTTGGGGAGACGCTGTTGTTAAGCCTCTATTGGGAGCGGAACTCTGTTTATTCTGGGTTTCCAAACCACCTGTAAAATAATAAAACAACAAAAAAGGTGGGCGCAGCTCCAGTCTAAAATCCTGGGAACCAAAGGCCATTTCCAGGCGTCAGCCGGTGCTGGGACCGGCCGGGCCAGGTGCCGGGAGAGCGCCCGGGCTGTGTGTCTGCAATGTCCCTCGGCCCCATCGAACTCTTAAATTGGCACAAATAAATCATCGGCAGCATCTGATGGCGCGATTCGGTTTGTTCTAGATAAGGTTTCCTTCCTTTATACGAAAAATATTCTGTTATTCCGTTCGGTTATCCTCCACCACGCTCCCTGTGCTGCTGTGGTACCCAAAGACCATCGACGACAGAGAAGAAAACAATTTTACAGAGAAAATGTGAGGGGGAAAAAAAAATCAGTATTTTTTGATTTTCAGAAACCAGCGCTGACACCGACTATGCGGAAAGAAAAAAAAAATAAATAAAGCAAAAGCAAATCTTTCAAAACCATGTCTCATTTGAGGTAAAATTCGACCAATCATTACAGGGAAAGATTTAAAAGCAACCGGCAAACTGCCAAAAGTTTTTAAAAATAAATTAAAATCCGTTTAATTTTTCAGTGATTCTAAACTGTTTAATATGGAATTGGGGTTTTAGATGCGAGACAATACTTCCAAATAACAAACCACCACCACCTAAACGGATTTTAGTTGTGCTTCCATGTGCATGTCACATTATCGAGAAAATGAAATGTGCCATGGACGTTCGCAAATCTCCTTAAACACTTATTTGATCAAGACAAATTAATTCATTTCAGTTGTCAAAGAACACGTTAAAGCATCGTTCCTTGTTTTCTGTATTTACCCCTTTTCCTGCACTTTTCTTTCTTTCTTTCTTTCTTTCTTTCTTTCTTTCTTTCTTTCTTTCTTTCTTTCTTTCTTTCTTTCTCTTTCTTTCTCTTTCTTTCTTTCTTTCTTTCTTTTTTCTTTCTTTCTTTCTTTCTCTCTTTTCTCTTTCTTTCTTTCTCTCTTTCTTTCTTTTCTCTCTTTCTTTCTTTCTTTCTCTTTCTTTCTCTTTCTTTCTCTCTTTCTTTCTCTTTCTTTCTTTCTTTCTTTCTTTCTCTTTTCTTTCTTTCTTTTTCTTTCTTTCCTTTCTTTCTTTTTTTTCTTTCTTTCTTTCTTTTTTCTTTTTTTTTCTTTCCTCTTTCTTTCCTTCTTTCTTCCTCTTCTTTCTTCTTTCCCCTTTCTTTCTTTTCTTTCTTTCCTTCTTTCTTTTCTTTCCTTCTTTTCTTTTTTTCTTTCCTCCTTTCCTTCTTTCTTCCTTTCCTTCTTCCTTTCTTTCTTTCTCTCTCTTACTCTTTCTTTCTCTTTCCCTTTCTGCACTTTCTTTCTTTTTTCTTTTCCTTCTCCTCCTGTCATGAAAAACATCCTTTATACTCTTACTCTACAACGAGATAAAGGAAAAATTACGAACTCAACCTGACATTTATCTCTCCATTCCTAGTTTCCCCTCAGCTGAATAAAACGCAAGCCCACGGTTTTCCCAAGGTGCCGTGAGATAAATTCCTCACTGTGCTCGGTGGCTCCCGGCCGCGCTGCGGGCCAGCGAGGGAACCGTGGCTGCGGGCGAGCCCGGCCGGGGAGAGGCAGGGAACGCATCCCAGTGTGCGCAGGGGACTCGCAGCCCTAATCCCGCTCCATCTTGGGAGGTGGCTCGCACGAAAAAAAAAAGGGGAAAAAGGGGTTTTGTTTCCCCATTGTGCCTATGTGCTGAATAGAAACCTCTGCGGCTTCCGCCCGCCCGGGAGCGGCTGTGCCGGGGGAGGCTGGCGGGGGAATGGCCCCGGTACCCCCGGCTGCCCGCGGGGAGCGGGGCTGCACAGCCCCGGCGGCGGCCGCTGCCTCGGGCCGCGCTGGGCACCATCCGCTGCCTTCCCGCGGGCCGGGCAGGGCCGGGCAGGACACGCGTGGGGCGCCGGGCCCGGCGGGACGTGCGGGGGATGCGCCGGGAGCGCGGCCGGGGCGGGACGCGCGTGGGGAGCGCGGGGTGGGAGGAGCGCGCGTGGGCGGCGCCGGCCCGCGGGGCAGCCCCGTGGGGACGGACGGTGCGGCCGGGCCCGGTGTCCCGGGGCCGTGCCCGGTGTCCCGGGGCTGTGCCCGGTGTCCCGGGGCCGTGCCCGGTGTCCCGGGGCTCCGTGCCCGGTGTCCCGGGGCCGTGCCCGGTGTCCCGGGGCTCCGTGCCCGGTGTCCCGGGGCCGTGCCCGGTGTCCCGGGGCTCCGTGCCCGGTGTCCCGGGGCTGTGCTCGGTGTCCCACGGCCGTGCCCAGTGTCCCACGGCTGAGCCCGGACGGCTCCCGGAACGCGCCTTCCCCGGGGCCGCGTGGGAGCGAGGGCAGGGCGGCCCCGGGGTGGCCATCGGTGCGGGCGGTCTCGCATCCCCCACGCCCCGGCCCGGGGGTGGCGAGCGGGGCCGCTGCGGCCGGGGCCGGGCTCGGCTCCCTCCGCGCTCCGCGGGGCCCGGAGCCGGCGGAGGCACCGCAGCGGCTGCGCCCCGGGGCTCCGCGGCGGCCCGGCCCCGCACCCTCCGCCCGTGCGGGCAGGCGCCCCGGCCGGCCCGGGCCCCGCCGCTCTCCCTTCGCCGGGGCTGCGTTCCCGGCCCGGCCGCCCCGCGGGGCCGGGAGCCGGGCGGGGAAGAGCCCGCGGGGCCGGCGGAGCTGCTGCCGGGCCGCGGTGGGACGGGGGCAGCTCCCGCTCCCACCCCGCTCTGGCACTCGGGTTTTCCCTGTCCCGAGAGCAGCCGGGCTGCAGCGGCGTCAGGCCGGGCGGCGGCATCGCCGACACTGCAGAGCAGGTTCTTGTTTGCCTAGCCCCCTTCTCTTTTTTTCCACAAAGCAATTTTTCCTTTTCCTTTTTCCTTTCCTTTTTGTTTTTCGTTTTTGTTTTTTATTTCTTTTTCTTTTCTTTCTTTTTTTTTCTTTTTCTTTACCTTTCTCATTTCCTTTTTATTTTCCTCTTTTTTTCGTCTTCCTGTTTCTTTTCCTTTTCCATTTTTTCCGTTTTCCATTTTTCTTTTTCTTTTTCTTTTTCTTTTTCTTTTTCTTTTTCTTTTTCTTTTTCTTTTTCTTTTTCTTTTTCTTTTTCTTTTTCTTTTTCTTTTTCTTTTTCTTTTTCTTTTTCTTTTTCTTTTTCTTTTTCTTTTTTTTTTCTTTCGTTTCCTTTTTCCCATTTCCTTTCTCTTTTCCATTTCCCTTTTCTTTCTTCCGTAGTGCCAATTCACCACAGTTTAAAACAAAGCTATAAACACCAAGCATCGAACGCCACTTTCCCAATGAAGAAGTTCCTTAAAGCATCCCCTTCCCCCGGCTGGCGCCCGATGCAGCGGGATTCGCGGAGAGGAAGAGCCGTTCCTGCCGCACAGGGCAGGGAGCACCACAAGGAGGGGGCAGGTGAACTGGCAGGTACTTGAGAGTATTACCTTAACAAGAGAAGTTATTTGAAAGCACTAACTCTGCCCATCATCCCAAGGCTGTTAGTCATTTTAATTTACACCCGTAATCTATTTAACACGCAAATCTGACACAGTTTTTCCAGTAGCTGGCCCCGAGCCATCCGAGCCATACCGTGAGAGTTATGGTTCCCCAGGACCGGGGAATCCGACGGAGCCCTCTCGATTCTCTTTCCCCCACCGTCGAGGTGGTGATGGTTTAGTGTAGTTAATTCTAAAATGCTTGGCAGCTTGCCTGCCAAACCATAAGCGATAGAAAAATGCAAACAAACTCTCTGTTTAATAGTCACAGGACAGTGCAACTAATCCACTGTAAACTGCTAATGGGTATCGATGTCAACAGGTACGCGGCGAGAGCCTGATACTCTGCACTCAATGGAAGACACTTCCCTTCTGAATGAGGATTATGTGCAAAATGCAACTTGGCAGAAGGATCCAAATTAAATTCATGCTTCAGTTAATTCAGATTAATTTTCCTGATTGCCCTAGCACACCAGACAACCAAATCCCTGTGTATATTTGCTCCTTTTCTTTTTAAGGAGTTGATACAAATCTCTTCTCCTGGGGAGTGTTTCAAGATGCGTGTGCTGAATATTGTGATTCTCTCAGGCATTAACTAGAGTAATAAAATACCTGAGATGTATTTTTATATCGCTGTTATTACTAAAAACATTAGTTTAGGATACTGGATCCACTATATGACCATGTTTCCAGTGTTTTTTCACTAGCATGCTGCAAGTAACATTCCAGCTAATCACCTTAATGGAAATTAGAGAGGAAAATGGTCTATTAGGCTATTTAATCTATCCTCACTCAGTAACATTTTCTTACCGTTTTCAGTCCAGCCTTAAATTTAAAAATAGCCCGTAGGAATTATTCTGCAGTCTCCAGAGGTTGTTATACCAACAGATAGCCCAGAAAAGCGTGAAAATACACTAAAAAGAGGTTGCTAAGAAATGTTTTCTGGTGGTCAGCTTTATTTTCTTTCTTTCTGTTTCATGTTATCCAATTGCTATAAGTCACACATCCCTCTGACAACCTAAATATGTGTTCTCTCTTCTTCATCTGGACTCCTGTCACCATGACCCTACCGTGTTTTTAATATGGGCTTTTTGGGGTTTGTTGGGGTTTTTTTTTCCCTACAGAAGGTTAATAAAAGAGTGTGGGTTTAGCTCAGGCTTCATTCCAGGCAGCACCTTGACTACTCATTTATGTCCAAATTCTTGCTCTTTTTCTTTTCCCTTATTTGACACCTTGACAGCAAACAGCATAATCTTTCTTGCAGATTTATTTTTCCCTCTGAAATGATAGGAGAAGTTGGAAATTTGTTTGCTTCTGCCCCAAGCTGCTTTCTCTGCTGTTTCCTCTATGAAACATTTACATAGAGCTGGTACCCCACAGAGAATAAATGTATGGTACGGCAGCATGTGGGAGCTTTCTGTGTCAGGGTAGTACATTTTATGTCACAGCCTCAATGTAATTTCACCCTGTTACTAAGGGTATGGTCTGCCTCACCCTCTCCTTGGCAAAATTACTCCTTACACAGGGATCTCCTGGCCCCTTCTCCATCTCCATGCACCCCCCCTGTGCTTGTCCCTCCAGCACCCTCCCATCTGTGCAGCTGATACCACAGTGACACCGCGGACTCCAGCTGGGGGGACACAGCCGTTTTCCGGGGGTTGTTTCATTCCATCTGCCTCCCCCCGCAGTTACTCAGCTGGCACCACTGGGAGAAGCAGCCACAGCAGGATGATCTGCAGGGGCGAGGCGCAGAAACTGCTTAACCAGCCTGTGCCACCAAAATGATGTCACGGTGCTGCAGTGCAACTTTCTGTCGTCACGCGAAGCCTCTGGTGGCGTATGTGGATGTGAGCCAGCCTGGCCTGCTGCTTTTGGTGGTGTTCAGAGGCTTAGACACAAACCATGTCCCCTCCTGGCCTGCTTGCCCCCACAAGCTGCCCTCTGGTCAGATGACGTGCAATTCCCTCCCCTAGACTAGATTGAATGCAGTCCAGTAATTGCCTGAGGAACAATAAATCATACATGAGACAAAGCATTCATTTACACCACTTTATTTCTGTAACAATGAGAGAAACTGAAATGGACCATTGTTAAAGATCACTATTTCCTGCTCTGTAATAAAAGTCTCATCTTCCCTGATGCTTGTTTATTTTATAAATGTCTCTGCTTTGGCTTTCATATTTAGCTGCCAGCAGGACACCATTATTCCCTGACAGCATTCTGTTCCTTCTCCATTGTCATTACTGCTGGAGTGATGTTATATTGCTGTGCTTGGCCTAGATGGTGGTGCTTTCTTATCCTGCATTTCCCATTGCTTTTCCCATCCAGGCTTCCAATGTGGCACAGAGCAGAGGTGGCAACACTTAAAAAACAATATTTTCATGGAGTGTTAGCAATTCTGGTTTTAGCTTTAAAAAACCTCAACCACAAAACCCCCACTGACTGCTGCTGTTTATTATTATGTTTTCAAAGCCAGTTGAGAAGGACTGAGCTGAAGTGTACGGGTTGCACCTACACTGCAGTCCTGAGACTCTGAGGACCAAGCGGATCTCTGCTGTCCCACTTGTGGAGACCACACCAACATGGCAGAGCCCCACAACCTGCAGTGGACAGTCAGGAAGTGAAAAAAGGCAAAGACCCTGGGACACAAGTGCTGTGTCCACATCTTTTTCTCAAGTGGAAGGTTGTGTGCATCAAGGGCAGGGGTAAGATCTGAACCCTGGTGCCTGTGCACCTCCCAAGGGGATGGGCCAGGCTGGCCTATCCAGATCCACACTCTTGAGAAGAGCAGAGTGTGTGTAGGATGGCGAGGTGAGCAGTGCCAAGCTTGAAGCGAAGCTTTTCAGAGTCAGTGGGAGCATTTCCACTGATTTCAAGGACTTGTATTACCCTCTTGAACATCTACAAATGAAAGATACTGTACTCAAGACAACTCATTTTTTAGGGTCACATTGCCCTACTGCCCATCCGTTTTGTTGATCTCAGAGCATCACCAGCAAAACAGCAAAACCAGCAGCAAAGTCCTGGCATGTCCACACTGCTTCTCCTTTCAAGAGCTGAAATCTAATAATCCCCCTGACTCTCCCATCCTTCAGTCACACACAGCATTCCCTTTAATATTGCTATGTCTCACTTCTCCTTCTTCTTCTTTTCTTTTTCAAACAAAATTCCCAAGTGGAGGTACCAAGGTTTTCCTACAGCTCTGTTTCACTTAAAAAATAATTGGATCGTTATTTTCTATAAGGACCAAACTTCCACAGTAAGTAATTTCTAGAGATGTCAAGTGGCCCAGCATAAAAGTTAATCTTGATCTATTGGTTTGTTAGGTGTGTTTACATCCAACCAGTTAGCTCTCCTTAAACAAGAGTGATTTGAAGCCCTTTCTGGAGAGCATGAAAATGATTCCCCCAGCACTTAGATCCTCAGGGCCATAATCCAACAAAAGCAGGCTTATCTTTAAGCATATGAGTAGCCCTGTCAAAGTCAATGGGGCTCCAGATGTGTTTAAAGATAAACACATACTTAAGTGCCTTGCTGTATTGGAACTCGTTGCCTGTTTTACTTCAATTTAATTTCAGTAGTAGACCTTAAATTTTGTACATAGAGGCAGAGGATTCTTGCTGGATGGCACATTAGAATATTATTTTCAAAGAGGTTGAATAGGAAAATCCCAACATCATAGAAATAATTTTGAATTATTCAGATGGCTTATTTCAACTGTTCTGAGTCTATATTGTTTGACTTGTTTTACTTGGGGCTTCAGGACAGAAGCACTGCAAACATGGAATTGAGCCACAAAGCTCTGCAAGGCTCCACTCCAGTGCCACAAGTCCAATATCCCACTTTAGGGAAGTTGCTTCACCTGCTCAAGCTTCATCTCACCACTGAAAAAATGAAGATTATTAACATTTCCTTTATCTCACTTCAGTTGCCTAGTAAATGCTTGAACAAGGATTTGATAATAGAAAATGCTGAAAGCTGCTTCTATTGAAAAAATATAACTGGAAAAATATTGATTGCAAACCTGCCTGGGAAAAAAAAAATGTTTCTTTTAGTTTTCCACATGCTCTTGCAATCAAATTGATCAAACAGCAATTTTATGCAACTGTTTCTTAACATTTCAGAGAATGAGCTCTGCTATTCTGGATGACTGAGCTCCAGATGAAAGTGCAGCAGCAAAATCATCCCAGCGAATTGAACGGAGGGAGCTGAGCTTTATTGCCCAGTGCATTGTAAGGATGATCATCTCTATGGCCTTAGGGGTTGGATGGCTTTGTTTGACACTCCATCTGCCTACAGGACTCCTTTGGCAGGGCGTGTGCTGCGGCCATAATCCAACAAAAGCAGGCTTATCTTTAAGCATATGAGTAGCCCTGTCAAAGTCAATGGGGCTCCAGATGTGTTTAAAGATAAACACATACTTAAGTGCCTTGCTGTATTGGAACTCGTTGCCTGTTTTACTTCAATTTAATTTCAGTAGTAGACCTTAAATTTTGTACATAGAGGCAGAGGATTCTTGCTGGATGGCACATTAGAATATTATTTTCAAAGAGGTTGAATAGGAAAATCCCAACATCATAGAAATAATTTTGAATTATTCAGATGGCTTATTTCAACTCTTCTGAGTCTATATTGTTTGACTTGTTTTTACTTGGGGCTTCAGGACAGAAGCACTGCAAACATGGAATTGAGCCACAAAGCTCTGCAAGGCTCCACTCCAGTGCCACAAGTCCAATATCCCACTTTAGGGAAGTTGCTTCACCTGCTCAAGCTTCATCTCACCACTGAAAAAATGAAGATTATTAACATTTCCTTTATCTCACTTCAGTTGCCTAGTAAATGCTTGAACAAGGATTTGATAATAGAAAATGCTGAAAGCTGCTTCTATTGAAAAAATATAACTGGAAAAATATTGATTGCAAACCTGCCTGGGAAAAAAAAAATGTTTCTTTTAGTTTTCCACATGCTCTTGCAATCAAATTGATCAAACAGCAATTTTATGCAACTGTTTCTTAACATTTCAGAGAATGAGCTCTGCTATTCTGGATGACTGAGCTCCAGATGAAAGTGCAGCAGCAAAATCATCCCAGCGAATTGAACGGAGGGAGCTGAGCTTTATTGCCCAGTGCATTGTAAGGGATGATCATCTCTATGGCCTTAGGGGTTGGATGGCTTTGTTTGGACACTCCATCTGCCTACAGGACTCCTTTGGCAGGGCGTGTGCTGCCTGCTGTGCCTGCCCACCTGCCCTGCTGCAGGCAGGCTTCACACCCAGCGCAGCAGCAGTGCCGGCACCCAGCCCTGCAGAGCTGCTGGGATGTGCCTGGGAGGCAGCAGGGTGGAAGGCAGTCGGGGAGGTGCATCACATGCCGTGTCTCCAGATTCTCCTGAGATTCCTCCTGCAGGAAGAGACAGCCTTTGGGCTCATCTATATTTCAGCTGCTCCAGTGACTGCAGCTCCTGCAGAGTCATGGCTGGTGGTCAGACACAGCAGCCCTCTCTGGTTTTTCCTGCAGCTCCCAGCACCCCTGAGCACAGAAAGGGCAGGGTGCTGTGTCTGCCCGGCCAGAGCTGCTTGGAATCATCCTGCTGCACAAGCTGTGGGTGTGGAAAGGGCTGCAAGGCAAGCAGCCTTTCATTCCTGTCAGACTGCGGGCAACTGGACAGATCCCATTTAAAAGGAAGGGGATGGGAGGGAGGCACTCAAAGAGTGGGAACATAATGAAATGAAAAGAAATCCAGATGTGGTGTTCATTTGCCTGAAAGGACTGCTGCCTGGGCCTTCCCACGCAGTGCAACAATTGCCACTCCATCTGCTAAGGAAGCAGCTATTCACACGGAGCCGTCTTCCCACGGCACAGCACAGGGCTGCCCGTGACACCCAGGCTTGCGGCACAACCCAGCAGCTTGTGGCACTATCAGCAAGCTTGGGCAGTGGGTGATGTCCTTTTCCCCAGCTGGAAAGACTTTAGAGGAGCCAATGTGACAACATGGCCCTGTGTGCCACACAGCATCTCCCCAACACATCCCATGTCTTGAGGTGACAGAAGCATGGACTGGCAGGATCACAGAGAGAAAACTCATCCTGTCTAAACATCCACTGACCTATGCTGCTTAATTCAAGGCTTGGCACTGGCCCGTGTTTGGCAGGAGAAGGACTGAGTGGTTACTCTAGGCTGAGGTTCTACAGCTTCTTTTTATTTTTTCCCAGCTGACATTTAGCTCCTCTCAGGAGCTCAGCTTTCCATTTCCCCTTTGCCATGTCTATTCTGCCAGGAAACTTGCTGGCTGCTTTATTGCCGTGAATGTCCAGCTCTTCTGCTATTCTTTTCACATCTGTACAGTCATTTTTTCCTTTTCCTTCTGAATCAGAGCACCACTCCAAACAACCCTGTGAAGTACAGTCTATTATCCCTTTTCTCCACAAAGCGGTTTTGAATTTTCATATGTAATGCGCTATATAAAAATAAAAAACCTTGTCCTGTCTTAATAGCCTAATTCTTAAACAGTTATGGCCTCATTCTCCTTCAAAGTACATAATTTCCATTGACAGCAGTGGGAACACTGCCAACACAATGGTGAATGAGTTCCCATGAAAAAAAGATGCAGACACCAAAAGGTCCAATTCTGCTCTTCATTAGGAGGAAATGAAGGTAGAGCCGACAAAAAAAAAAGATAAAACCAAGACACAAAATTACATGAAACAGCTTCATACTAAGCAGGCAGTAGGCTGCTAACTGAGAAGTCATTGGAACTGACCCTAATATGGCAGGAGTGTGAGTCGAGAGAAATTCAATAACATCAGTGGCAGCTCACCCCTGTGGAAAAGCTTGGAGCCAGCCCTCAGAGCTGTGCCTTCCCCTGAGCTGGGAAGGTTGGTACAGCTGGACCTCACCTCCCCTCTCCCCTGGCTCGTGGGGTCTGAGTCAGTGCCTCAAGAACATCTTCAAATCTTTCCAAATGTTTGTCCTTCACAGCCAGACATCACATGGATGTTGTCTGTGCCACATTAAAGGGCAGGGAGTGGGTGGCATCATTTCTGCACCTGAGAACTCAACAGTGGGGGCTTGGCAGTTATTCAGCTTCCCTGCTCTTTAACACCTATGTTCTCTGAATATTTTTTCTTTTCTTTGTGGATGGTCTTGTAGTTGGAGCACTTCCCTGAGGATCTCACTCCATCTCTCTGGCAAAACTGGGAAAGAATAGCATTCTCTGGGCTTTTTTTCATCAATAAAATAAAATAAAATGAAATAAAATGAAATGAAATAAAATAAAATAAAATAAAATAAAATAAAATAAAATAAAATAAAATAAAATAAAATAAAATAAAATAAACATTTTCTTCCATCTGAAAAAACTTGAAGAAATCATATTTCTTCTCTTATCTTTTTAGTCTGTTTCAGGTTGTTAAAAACTTAAATTCTCTTTTTCTTTTGGTATAACATCTAATCCATCAAGAGCACAAACAGATATGGGGATTCCTGATGTTTTTAATGTAACATCACTTTTCGTGTGCTATTCAACGGTAGAAACACCTAAAAATAAAAATAGACAATCAATATACTAGTAATACCAAGTCTTTAGAAACATATTATTATTAGAGATTTGTATCTCTCTGCTATTTAAATGAATGATCAAAACTATAACTACACCTAAACTCCTTTATATTCATAAATAGGAAACTATCTGAGTTTGGTAAAAATTGCCATACTTCTGGCCAAAGTGTTTCTGCCTGACAATGAAGCTGCTATGTGCTTCTACTGCTGGAAGAACTGCTCCTACTGCTCCTTTCACACAAAAGTGAGCCGTGGAAGTCCAGGCAGCAAGATCTGGGCTCCAGGATGTCTTAAAATTATAGAATTGTTCAAGACCTTTGAGATCTTCAACAATAAGCCCAGCACCAGCACAATGCTCATCATTAAACCACATCCTCAAGTGCCACATCCACATTTTTGTGAACACTTCTAGAGATGGTGGAATCACCTTATCTTACCTAGATTATTTCTTTCTGGGAACTGGAAAACATTATAATATATTATAATAATATAATATTATAATATATAATATAAAATAACATATAATAATAATATATATATATATAAATATATAACATAATCATCCCTCTTGTGCACCCAGTGGGGGAATGCACCTTCTGCCTCAGGAGTTTAGTTCCCAAATTTTGCAATCCCTTTGTCAAAGGAATCTCTGGGAGTGCACCAGAGCAAAATATCTCTTCTTGTTATTGCTCCTCTCCTCCTTGTCCTTGTCTGTGCTTTCAGAAACTTAAAGCACACCAAACTTTGACAAGCTTGGCTTTGCAGAACCTCACTTCTGAGCTGTCCTCCACATTCAGGATTAATGTTATCTGCTATCCCAAATGTGCTGCTCTGGGTTTTTCCTACCCCGTGCCACCAGTCTCTCAGGTACCTTGCAGAGTACCCTGCTCCTGGTACTTCAGGGAAGAACAAACTAATTCCCAAAGAGAAGCACTTCTGCCCCACTCCCCAGGGTGAGCAGTGCCCAGCCCTGGGTGTAAGACTCAATCAGGCTGATCATTGTTTTCCACCTTGTGTAATGAGTTAATCCTAACAATGTCCAACTCACTCTAAAATCAGACCAAGGTATTTGCCTCAGTAACCTCCTGCAACAGCAGCTCCCATAGGTGATGAGATGTGTCTGGGAATTTATTTTTCATTCTAAACTTGATGGGTTTAAAATTTAACCTGATGCTTATTCTCATGTGACAAAATAAAAAGAGGGTCCAATGTTCAGTGGTTGAGAATTTTGGCTTCCACAATCAGCTCCATTTTCATCTTCTTCTCATCAAAATAATTCCAGTCTTTGCCATGTCTTGTGTATTAATCCTAGCAGCTCTGTAGCTATTCTTTATTTGAATTTCTTGAATTTTTCTTTTACTCTACTATGTACCTCAAGAGAGAGGAGGATAAATACAATGAACACAGATTTAATGTGTAATTATGGCATAATCTTGCTATATGGCACAAACCAGATATCCTGAAGGGTTTTTGGCATTCTGCTCTATCTTTATACAATGAAACCAAATAGTCTCCTTTTTTGTTTTTTTAAAGCTGCTGCAACAGATTGAGGTAAATCAGACACTGCTGACTTCTGGTACAGGTTCTTTCCCTCAGAGATTGCAGGAAATTTAGGGCTTTTCCGATTATTTGAGCTATACAGTTAATCACTGATGATTTACATTACTTTTCATTTAGCCATGCTCAGAGCTGTCTCCATCGTGCTGCTCACCCTCCCAGTGTGCTTAAATCCATCAGGTGAAATATTCACCACAAAGTGAACTCATCCCAAGCTGACCCACAATCTCCAATGGGTTTTAACAAACCAAAGTGCGCTGATTTTTTTTGCCCATCTTTTCCATAATTTTCCATGACAAAATGTTTGGAAGTGCACCGAATCATTATTTTCAGGGGTGTCTCTGAAATACTGCTGTCTTCTGGGTAACAAAATCCTGCCAGCATTCAACCAACATATTCAGTCAAAAATTTCCTGTAAATGTGACTCTGTTCCCCTTTATGAGTGTACCTTCAAGATCCATAGTTCAATAATTTTCTGTTTAGGCTCCTATTTGTTAGATGCAACCAGGTAGACAAACCTTTCCAGAAGAAATTGATTTTGTTTGTGGTTTGTACTTGTGTGCTGTTGGCATTTTCTATTTCCATATGGGGAATAAAGAAATCACATGATAATAAAGTAAAAACAACAAAAAAAATCAAACTTAAACCATTTCAGGAAGATTTTAACCAAGTCTGCTGGATGCTTCTGGGTGAGCCTTAGGATGAAGTCAGAGTTTCTCTCACCCCAGAGTGAAGGGACAGTTTCCAATCTCTCACATATTCCAACATGACTGTCCTCTGCAGCTTTCCCCGGATCCTTGGAACCATGCTTATGAGTTTTTGAGACACTCTTTGTGTTTAATCTGGCCTGACTTAAGCTTTCAAAATCAAAGCACTAAATGGTTTAACCCAAAATCTGACCGTTTTTTTTTTTTTTAATTTGATGCAAAGGTCTTTAGTGTTAAAGCACTAAATATTGGGAAGAGTGCAGTTAACATCTGCTGCTCTGGACACATCACCTTTGCAAACTTCTCCTCTTGTTTAAACCTTCAAGCTTGCTTTTATTGGCTCTGTGAAAAAATATGATTGTGAGAGTTTTAGCACCAATAGTAAAGGCTCATGGTCTAACAGCTTTTGAGGTGGTAAATACTCATGAGTGCTCCAGGCGAGCTGGTAAAGCTCAGTCCCCCCTCAGGAGAGGGTGAAATGAAGGCAGGCAGAGTTTGAGTGCTCAGGTACCGCTGATTACAGAGGCAGCCAGTGACACGGGGGAGGCTGAAACCAAAGGCTCTCAATCTGCTTTCAGAGAGAAAACAGTATTTTTAAAAAAAAACTCTCAAATCAGAGTTTTCCCTCATGGAAAGAATCCTGTCTCAGCCCTGTTCAGATGGCTTGCATATGCCATGGGCATGATCCAGGCAATAAAGCTTTGTAATAAGCTACTGTCCAGATTGATAACTGTAAGGAGCATCTGATAATGACCACAACATGATTAGTCATGATACATGTGTGATACCCATGCTCATTATTACTGGCCTCCAGAACAGCACTGCTGAGTCCTGCCAATGTGCTCAGTTTAGTACTGGGAGAGACAATACTGCAATTACTGCCGAAGTATGCAGGAAAATTTAGAAGCAGCTGGTTGGGGATTCTGCACCAGGCTGGCAATCAGGAGCACAGCAAAGCATGGGAGGGTAGGAGCTACAAGGGCTAACTTAGATTATCTGGATTGATGCTTTATTTTAAATATGTCTCTGGGTGTGCCCATTTATTTTAAACAGTTGTCTTGCAGAACAGAAGGCATGCATGGGACACTGGCATGAAGAACACAACATCTGCACTGGAGCTGATGAAACCTATTTGGAAACAGCTCCATCCCAATATTTGATGTTGTTGCCCACTTATAAGGCAGAGAGATATTTTCTTTTTCTTGCTGTTGTACCCATTAGATTTCTTGTGAGCCTATGACATTTAATTTCATGTACATCTTTTATGTCATGACCCAAGGACCCACATAACATCGAAAAACACAAATGCACCTGAGCATCAGCCCTTGGAAAGTCTGGGAAAGTGGAATTAGAGCTGTTTCTAACCATGCAGACTACCACAAACATGACAACCTTACCTTCCACTTCACACAGAGAGCTGAACTGAGTCAAAGACTTCAATCCTTTCCTTCAAAGGCAGTGTAAAGTTTCCAGATAGAAACACATTTCTGTTCTTCAAGGATACTGCTGCCCTGTGTGGGAGGAGTCCATTTTCCAGGCTCACTTGCAGGAGATGAAGGCAATTCACACTAGAATAAATCTCTATCTGAAACAGAGAGCTTAGCACATGCTTTCTAAATGTCCCCTAAATACACAGTAATATGTACATTTTGAAACTTCCAGAGTCCATCTGCTGTTGTAAGGAAATTTCCTCAACAGCAGTGAGTCACTGCAAAAGCAAAAGAGTTGTTGATTATGCTGTGCACTTTGTTTGAGAAGGTGATCAATGCTCCTGTTGGTAAAAGAAAGAGACTTGTGGGAAAGAACCTTCTGGTGAACCTTCATCTTGATAAAGATCTTCTTCTTCTGCACTGACAAAGTCACTCACACTGGACAGGAACGCCCTGTCCAAGAGAAATGTAACATTGATGCACAAAATAATAAGCTTTTTATTGTCTCTTCATAGCAATTCCTTGACATTACCACATGTATCATTATGAGGAACCACCACACTCTCTGTTAATTGGAAATAACCAGGAAGTTGTTCAGCCCCGAGGTACCAGTTCACATCCCCTGTGCTAAACAAGTATCCAAAAAAGGCCTAGCAGCTCCTTGCCAAAAGCATCTCTAAGTTCAAAAGCAAATAATCTGAACCAAAATAATAAGGAAAATTAATGGAATAAAAATCTGCTTAGGGCTATTAAACCCTGAGATAAATCTTTGAGTCAGAAGATCTCTGAACCATGCTTTTCAGCTTGAAACTTTTACTTTCATCAACAAAGAAGAACACAAGAAGTAGTAGCTATAATGTACATCTCTCCTGTACATAAAATAGAGATAAAAATAACATAAATAGTGGCAGTCAATGAGAGAGATTTTTCATTCTTCTACATGCTAATGCAAACTAATAAAACTGTATTTGAAAAACAGCAAGGTCTACACAGCAAAGCACAGCCAGGGAGTACCTGTGTAGTGTGCTAAGACACTTTAAGTATTATTTGAAGGGAAAAGAAGTAACTCTTAATCTGCTTATCCAGTGACACAGGAGCGTGGATGTGAGAGTGCTGAAGCTACAGACATCCCTGAAGTTATGACAGTAAGAGAGGGACATATCGTGCCCTGAAAGAACATAACATCCAAGAATGATTTAAGCATATTGTGGGGGAAAACATGAATGAGAATAGGTGAAAGGAAATTTAGTGATTGCTGGACTAAAGAAAACATTGCTTTTGTGAAGGGTAAAATTCTGATTTTCCCAGTGCTCCTCTGGATGTTGCTATTTGTTGCAGATGAGCGGGCCTCAATTAAAGGAACTGAGCTCTGTTTGGACAGACTTGTCTGCTCACTACAAGTTTCCTTCAGGATGAGACTCATTATTTGAATTTCCAGACCTTCAACGGTGCTATGTTCATAACGTGTGAAAGCAAATTTAACTTACTCAATTGGGAAAATTCTCTTTATACCACTGAATTCTACAGACAAAAATATCCTTGAAATGTATTTATCATAATATGGCACAAGTAGAACAAAATTCCCCTGTTCTTTACTGAGCTTTGGATCAGGGGGTGGCAAAAAAAAAAAAAAAGCCAGATTATCACACAAACATAATGTTTAATCTCCAGATATTCTGTTTCAAACAGTGTAATTGAGTTCAATAGCTCCATGTTTATTATTATGGCCTATGCATAGAGATTAGCATAAAGAAAACTATGGGGGGAAATGTCATACACACACCCACACACCTATAATTGCAAATACAATTATAATTGCCTCTGTATTTCACAGCAAACCTTTTATGGGAATCACTACGCCTATTCTGTCTAAAATAAAACCTGTTAGGTAAAAATGTTTGTAGCAGAACTTTGTTTTGTTTAGCATTAAACAGCCATGTCCAGCTGGGACTGTTGATGGAGCCTTGCCTGGGCACACACACATGTTTATGTTTATCTATATCACACAACAAAGCTGGCCTGCTAAGCTCAGCCTATACTTCAGCCACATTAAAAATTTCCCTAATCAGCATCCACTTGTTGCATTTCCTTTTGAAAGACCAAATCCCTCTGAAATGTATCAGCGATTTCCTGGTATCCTGTCACCCAGCAGGCCTTTGAGCAGCACTGCAAATCCATGGAGGAAATGAACTCCTTCCATGCTCTCTCTGTAGCTGCATGGAGCCTTGCACAGGGGGCTGGGGTTTATCTGGGGCCCCTGGGTTTATATGGCTGCCATACAAGTGGGAGCTACTAACAACAGAGCACCACAGATCCCTGAGATGCACTGGCTGTAAGGAAAAAAAGAAACCTGGTCCATAATGAGGGTGTTCTGTGTCTGGTTGTATGCATAAATACAGCTGAAATGAGAGGGTTTGATGAAGATCTTAGGTACATCTCACCAATCTCAATCTGACTTTTCAGACAATGTCAGTATAAATGAATTATGGAGATTTGTGGAAAAATTACAAAGATTTGAGATTTCCACTAAAGACAACTCACTGAAATGTACCTATGAACTGATGTCTTATTTTTCTTTTTTTTCTTCTCTTTTTTTTTTTCCTTTCCTTTCCTTTCCTTTCCTTTCCTTTCCTTTCCTTTCCTTTCCTTTCCTTTCCTTTCCTTTCCTTTCCTTTCCTTTCCTTTCCTTTCCTTTCCTTTCCTTTCCTTTCCTTTCCTTTCCTTTCCTTTCCTTTCCTTTCCTTTCCTTTCCTTTCCTTTCCTTTCCTTTCCTTTCCTTTCCTTTCCTTTCCTTTCCTTTCCTTTCCTTTCCTTTCCTTTCCTTTCCTTTCCTTTCCTTTCCTTTCCTTTCCCCTCTCCTTTCCACCCTCCCCACCCCCCGTTCTTTTCTCGCCTCCCATGAATTTCCTGTTTATGGTGATTGGGCACTGGGTCCTTCCCTCCATTGCACCACCTTGGACAAAGATTGTGTCCCATGGGATGAGGGTGGGTGGTTTTTCCACCAGCAGAGGCAGGATGAGGCCCATGGAGCTGAGTTCTGCTTCTCTCTTCTGGCGCCATCTGCAACAAGGCACAGGGCTGGCCCTGCCTGCTTCAGGTGGGTGGAATTCCCAGGCAGGCAGGGGACGAGGCAGGGAACAGCCAGCCCGGTGGATACACCGCCATTTGTGCGAAAAATTCTCAGGGAAAATTCTTTCTCTCCCTCTCAGGCCCCTAAACTCTTTGTGAATGGGGCCAGTGCAACATGTGGCCTTTCACCTCGCCCAAGAACCACTGCCAGACAGCCACACTCAGAGAATTGTTTGTTAATAGTCCAATTAGATAATTGCCATCTTTCACTCCTTTTGCTCTACGTTTCCCATAAAGGAATGAATAAGGAGAGAAGCATGAAGAGGGCTTCTGCCCTGCAAGGTGACAAGAAGGACTGGAGCATGCTCTTTGCACAAGGCCATTTGCTTGAATTGAATCATTGTAGCCTAATCAATGGTCTTATTGGATTACTGGCTGTTGCGGTTCTCAAAGATATTGTAGCAGAGACAATGAAATAGCTAGAGTAAAACTTTTTTCTCCTTTAGTGGATCACGCAGTTGAGATTTTTCACGGGCTATCTCTCCCTCTCTCTCTCTCTCTCTCTCTCTCTCCTTCCCTCCCTCCTCTCTCTCTCTCCCTCTTTCTCCCCCTCTCTCTTTCTCCCCCCTCCTGGATCCACTGCACACAAAGCTGGCTTTTTTTTTTTTTTTTTTTTTCAATGAGCAGGCTCTGCGAATAGGTTCAGTGTTTGCGAAGGTGCAGAATTAGCAGACACACATGCATGCACACATACACACACACACAGAGGGAGAAGCACAAAAAGCAAGTATCGGGACTGAAATAAGGAGAGGTAGGAGTTTAAGATGGCTGTCTGTGGGGAGATGTGTTAACGAGGATTTCTGCTGGCCAAGATAACCTGCTTCCTTGGAGAGATCTGCTTGAAGGAAGAACTTTTTGGGTGTGTGCGTCCTGGGGATCTGTTTGTTTGTTTACAATTCAGGGGCTTTTTTTTTTTTTTGCTTTTTCTTCACCCCCCCTGCAACTACATTTTTTCAGCCTTTCCTAGCAGCTTTATTCAGATTTATTTGGCGTGCTTTGGAGAAAGCCACTATATAATCGGGAGGTCAAAGGCAGACTGAAGAAAGTTAATAATGGCTGCTAATGGTGCTAACAATTCAGGGTGAATCTTGTCAAAAGTTGTTTTTTTTTTCCCTCTCCCCCACCCTTTTTTTCCTCTCTCTTTTTTTTTTTTTTTTTTTTTTTTTTTTTCTGGAAGTCTCAGTCTTTTGATTGTGTGTTTCCTGAAAGCAAGACCAATCATTTCAGTTTATTCACTGGCTAAACTCTACTTGATTGGGGACAAGCACACAAACCATCCATTACGATCTGATATATTATCCAAACAATTTAGTGTATTCATGAGGTAACCTAAATGTGGAGGCTGCAAAATTACCCGTAATCAATTGAAACAGCGAGTGCGCGTCCCTCTGTGTGTCTAACAACTACATGTCTCTGTAATAAGGCAGACATTAAATCATTTTAGAGTTGTACTGTTGAGTACCTGATCACTGGGCGCTCTGGGAAGCTGGACAGTCACATTAGGACGCTGGGACTGAGGAAGCCGCTGCTTTTCCAGTGGGATAAAACCCGATCTTCCTTACTCAAGGTGCTTTACAGATCCCCACCGATCTCACCCTAAGTCGTGCAATATCCAGCATAGACTTCGTCTCCTTCTTCTTCTTCTACTCTTCTATAATTTTTTTTTATCGTTGTTGGCGCTTTTTTTTTTTTTTTTTGGTTTTTTTGTTTTGTTTTTATTGCACTACATGTTTGGGAAACAAGACAAAATGGACGTTAGATGCAGTTCAGAGACTGAAGCTAACCGGGTCTCGAAGAACGGACATAAAGAGGGCAAGGAAAGCAAAGGGTCTGAAGGAAATATTTCTACTTCTTTTTTGAAGGATCAGCAAGGGACTTTTTCTGCCTCTGCAGCCACGGAAGGTTGTAATAAAAGTAAATCTAGTTCGGCTGATCCGGACTATTGCAGGAGGATCCTAGTTAGAGGTATGAGTTTGAGGTGTTTGGCGAGGGTGGGGGAAGGTGAGCCGCGCTCACGCCCGGGAGATGGGGTTGATTTTGCCGCTTTGCCTTGGCTCTGGCCCTGGGTCGAAAGCCCTTCCTACGGCTGCGGGGAGAGACCCCGCTGCGGGCCGGGCTGTGCCCCGGACCCGCTCCCGCCGCCTTTATCCCGGGGAATTTCCGCCGCCGCCTCGGCGCAAAGTTAAGCCGCGGTTGTTGCTCCCCGGCGCTGCCCCGGAACGGACCAGCCCCGCTCATTGTTGGTTTTGTTTTTCCTTTCCTGCCCCGCAGCTTTCCCGGGGTGCCCGTGCCCGCGGGGAGCCCTCCGGCACCGCGTTCGTTCCCTCGGCGGCCGCGGCTCTGCCCCGCGGGCCGGGCGCGCTCCCTCCGCGCCCGCGCATCCCGCCCGCGGCCGGCCGCGCACCGCGGCGTGGGGCTGCGGGCAGGGAGGCCCTCTCGGAGGGCAGAGGTTCCTTCTGCGCCTCCTCTCTCTGCGTCCGGCAGCCCGTAGGAAAGGGCTGTTTTAAAATAACCACCAGCCTTAAAATAAATGGGGGAATGACGAAGGGATTTTAAATGATTACTTTTTAATAGTTCTACGTTTAATTTCCCTCAATCTTTGTCCCTTCTCCAGGCTAAAATAGCAAAATCATCTTATTCTTACTCCCTCAAAAAAAAAAAAGAAAAAATTACCTGAAGAAATTTCAGTTTTATTAAGGTGCGTTTTGGGGGAGGAGGGAGAGAAGAGAATCGGAACAAAATATGTGGGAAGCAGGCCTTGAAAGCCAGAATTAATCCTTACGCCACTGGTTGACCCAGAGAAGGGTCAGATTAAAATGATGTGATTGTGTCTGATTTAAACGTACCGAGGAGGTAAAATTACGGCAAGTAAAGTTGGGAAGGCTTTAAGGTAACCTGAATCTGGCTCTAGCTTGACAGTCCTGTTAATGAGATTTGTCCCGCTTTCCTTCCAGTCGGGGCTACCAGAAAAGTGAGGTTTCTGCGGGCTGGTTGGTGCCTTGGTTTCTTTCCCTCCCCCCCCCCCTCTTTTTTTTTTTTTTCCCCTCCTGCTTCTCGTTGCCAAAACCCCAAAGCGGCAGCGGCAGCGGTGCAGGGTGGGCTGGAGGTGTCCTCCCCACGTTCACAGTGGCAGGCAGCCAGGTCGGGGCACTGCTGCCTCTGAAAGCTTTTTTTTTTTTTTTTTTTTTTTTTTTTTGTAAGCATGAGAAACTTGTTATTAAAAAAAAAAATAAGAAGAAGGGTTTATATTTTGGGGTGGGGGAACGGAATGTGTATGGTGGCTACCAGCAAGTCCTAGCCTGGAGCCCAAGGGGAACAAAGAGTAGCCCTGCACTCCAGGCACAAAGCCTGGCCTGAAGGATCTCTCTCCCCCCAGCTTCCCAGAGGGGCCGTGGGTGATGCCGCAGTGTCGCACTGTGAGCGCAATATATTCAAAGTAATTTTTAAATGGGCTGAGGGGATTAATTATAGAGGCCTGGGCCCCCATCGCCCCCTCCTTCCTTCTCTGTTGTGGGCTTTTTTCCTTCCGTGGGTGCGGTGGCCAGGTGCAGAGCCTCAGTCGCAGGGACCCTGCTCCATCCCGACTCGTGCCTCCGTCCTGAAGGCGCTGGGGACTTCTCTTTCCCTTGGAACAATTAGAAAGTATAAAAAGGAGGGTAAAAGCAGAGGAGGGTTGCCTGGGTATGAAGCTGACTGCGCCTTTCTTTGCCAGATGCCAAAGGTTCAATCCGAGAGATTATTCTGCCTAAAGGGCTTGATCTGGACCGTCCCAAGCGGACCCGCACCTCCTTCACGGCCGAGCAGCTCTACCGCCTGGAGATGGAGTTCCAGCGCTGCCAGTACGTCGTGGGCCGGGAGCGCACCGAGCTCGCCCGCCAGCTCAATCTCTCCGAGACTCAGGTAGCGCTTGCAGGACGGGGAGCCGCGCCTGCCTTGCCCTGTCCTGCCCCGCGGGACCCCCTTCCCGGCCCGCTTATCTCCTTCCCGGCCCGCTCATCTCCTTCCCGGCCCGGGCAGCTCCTTCCCGGCCCGGGCAGCTCCGTGCCCTGCGGGCCCCAAGGACGCCGCCCTGGCGCCTCCTGCGCCCCCAGCGCAGCCCCCGCGGGGCGAGGGGCGAAGCAGCCCCGGGGTGCCCACGCGTGTCCGGCCGGGATGGAGCTGAGGGGCTCGTGGCTGAGGAGTCCCGGCTGGGGATTCCTAAGTGCGTGTGTCCCTAACTGCGTGTCCCTAACTGTGTCCCGAATTGCGTGTGTCCCTAACTGCGTGTGTCCCTGTGACCCTAACTGCGTGTTCCTAACTGCGTGTGTCCCTGCGTGTGTTCCTGTGACCCTAACTGCGTGTCCCTAACTGCGTGTGTCCCTAACTGCGTGTGTCCCAGTGACCCTGCGTGTCCCTAACTGCGTGTGTCCCTGTGTCCCTAACTGTGCGTGACCCTAACTGTGTGTCCCTGAGTGTGTCCCTAACTGCGTGTGTCCCTAACTGCGTGTATCCCTAGGGAAAGGGAGCTGCTGTCCAAGGGGGCCCCTCGTGTCCCCTCACCCAGCCCCACTGGGCTCTCCCCGCGGGCGAGGAGGCCCGAGGGCCTCGGAGGGAGCTTGACCACGAAGCCAAACTCCCGCCGGGCCGGGAGCGGCTCCCCAGCTCCGGCCCGCGGGGATCCGCTCAGGCCCGGCCAGGCTCGGTGTGCCCGGCTGCCCCAGCTCCGGCCCGCGGGGATCCGCTCAGGCCTGGCCAGGCTCGGTGTGCCCGGCTGCCCCAGCTCCGGCCCGCGGGGATCCGCTCAGGCCCGGCCAGGCTCGGTGTGCCCGGTTCCCTCAGCTCCGGCCCGCGGGGATCCGCTCAGGCCCGGCCAGGTTCGGTGTGCCCGGTTCCCCAGCTCCGGCCCGCGGGGATCCGCTCAGGCCTGGCCAGGCTCGGTGTGCCCGGCTGCTCGGAGCTGCCGCCCCCGGGCGCGGAGATTTCGCTGCTGCGGGCGGGGAGAAGCGAGGGGAGGCCGAGCCGCTCCCAGCCCCGGGATACAGGCCTCAAAGTCGTAGGGGAGACGGGCACCGTTCCCCGGGGCTGCCGGGCTGGAGATGTTCGGCCTGGGCTTTCCTGGCTGTTTTCAGATCCGGGGATAGGGCTGAAGTTTGGGCTGTATTTTGAGTCCTTGTATGTGCGAGGGGGAGAATCGCTCCTTCACCCTCCAGGGCAGAAAGGCCGGGGACCGACAGGAGGCCTAAAACTCTGTGAGAGAGCAGGGAAGCATCCAAAAGTCCAAACTTCTTAAAGCCTGTTTCATATTTCCACAAAACATCATATAACAGTAAATTCCCCTGACACGATAATTAGCTTTTTCTTTCCTTGCCGCATAGGAGTGACAAGTTCAACAGATCGTAGGTTACAGAACCTGCCATGGGTGGGTTTTGTTGTGTTTTGGTTTGGTTTTGGTTTGGTTTTGGTTTTGTTTGTTGTTTTTTGGGTGACTTCCAGAATTCCTTTTTAAAGTTGAATATTATTTAAAATTTTTTGGGGGTAGAGAGAGATCATCCAGTTTGGAATACGGAGAAAGAAACTCACTGCTCCTGTTACCCCCAGGAAGGGCAGTCGGAGCGGGCAGCGGCTGCTGGGAGCCGCGGAGTGCCCGGGGCTCCGGCTGAGCCGGCTTAGAATAAAGCGGTGAGAAAAGGCTGGCTCCGTCTCCCGGAGAATTCCCGGCCTGTAGTAAACTAGGACGAAGTGAGAGGTCTGGTTAAAGATGCAGAACGAAAGGCCCCGGGGTCACCCCGAAACCGGGACCAGACAGAGGGTGCGGGGGGCTGTGTTCTGTGAGCGCGGCTTTGTGCGTTTTGGAAGCGCTCCCCGCCGCCAAGTGTCTGCGCCCCAGCCCTCCCCCGCAGCCTCCGGGGGGGCACCTGCCGGGGGGCACCGCTCCTCCCGCCCCGCTGACCCTGCCTCTCTCCCCGGCCCGCAGGTCAAGGTCTGGTTCCAGAACCGGCGCACCAAGCAGAAGAAGGACCAGGGCAAGGACTCCGAGCTGCGCTCGGTGGTGTCCGAGACCGCCGCCACCTGCAGCGTCCTGCGGCTGCTGGAGCAAGGCCGGCTGCTGTCTCCGCCGGGGCTGCCGGGCCTCCTGCCGCCCTGTGCCACGGGCGCGCTGGGCTCGGCGCTGCGCGGGCCCGGCCTGGCCGCGGCGGGCGGCGGCAGCGCGGCGGCGGCCCCGGGCGGCGGCGGCGGCTCCCCGCACCCTCCGGCCGCCAGCGGAGCCGCCGGGCCGCCCCCGCCCGCAGCGCTGCACGGAGCGGCGGCCGCGGGGCACGGGCTGTTCGGGCTGCCGGTGCCCGCGCTGCTGGGCTCCGTGGCCGGCCGCCTCTCCTCCGCGCCCCTGGCCGTGGCCGGCTCGCTGGCGGGCAACTTGCAGGAACTGTCGGCCCGCTACCTGAGCTCGTCCGCCTTCGAGCCCTACTCCCGGACCAACAATAAAGAGAGCGCTGAGAAAAAAGCACTGGACTGACTCTAAGTACCTTCCCCCTATTTATATTTATAGTCTCTATTTGTGGCGGTATTTATGGGACGGGCGGCGGCAGCCGAGCCCCCGCTCCCCGCCGCCCCCGAGCCCCGCGGCGCGGCTCCCTCCGCGGGCCGGGGCGGAGCGGGGCCCGCAGCCCGGGGCAGCCGGGGCCGGGGCCGGGGCGCGGCGGGGGCTGCGGGCGCCTCCCGGTGCGCTCCCCCTGCGCCGCTGTCCGTCTGTCCGGGCGGGAGGGGCGATCGCGCTGCTCGTTCGTTCGGGAAGGGACGCAGAGGGTCAGCGGTCGGGCCGAGGGTCGGCCGGGCTCCCTTTCCATCGGCTTTGGCCAATGCCGAGCGAGGGAGCGGGGTTTCGGAGAGAGGAGGATGGAGCTGCCAGGTGATGCCCGTTTTGGGGTGTTTTTTTGTGTCCCCCAGACTCAGTGATTTCTAAGCACAAAGATTTTGGGGCCCCACCTGTGGCCCCCGTTTACCCCCACACTCGCTGCACTACAGCCCCGAGCGAGCCCTTAGCACCAGTCAGGAAAACCTCCAGCAACTTTTCTTTTTCACGGTAAATCTTGAATGTGGGAAGGGCCGAAACGGACTGAACGTACAGTCACGAATAGGGGAGACAGAAACCAGTGGCTGCAGAAATTTTGCATAAAATTGGCTCTTCCTTCGAGATGATACAACGTCCCCCCGCTTTTTTTCTCGTTTTTTCCCTTTTTTTTTTTTTTTAA
The DNA here is from genome assembly GCA_024865655.1 of Emberiza elegans. Taxonomy (NCBI): domain Eukaryota; kingdom Metazoa; phylum Chordata; class Aves; order Passeriformes; family Fringillidae; genus Emberiza; species Emberiza elegans. Next base: position 6,902,980 of record JALJVW010000241.1, read on the forward strand.
TTTGAATTCCAACGGGCCTGTCCCGCGGAGCTTATCTGCAAAAACAAGTCTGCAGATAAATCATGGAACTCACGAATCTATTTGTATCTAGATCTGTTGCAATCGTAATTTTAATTTTTATTGCTCTATTTGATTTTTCCAAATAATTTCAATGTTCATCTAAACACAAAAAAACCCTGTAGCCTTCCTTCCTCCTAAAATAACCCTCTCGCATATCGCTCACACTTCATTTAAAACGAACGTAAAATATAAAAAGCGTATCTTTTATTGTTATTTTTGTACTTTTAAACACATCTATGTAACAAACTTTTTTTTTTTTTCATAATTCTTACTGCTATTTTCTCCACAAACATATGTATTTCACCTTCTAGTATTCTGGATCGAATATTTTCTGTTCAATTTCGGTACTTGAATTTGCCACAAAAGGGATGCTGTACTTAGGTAGTTCTTTGGGGGAAAAATTATTTACTTTGGTTTTAAGTTTCTTTTCTTTCTTTGAACTTTAACACATGGCGTTTACAAACTGTATAAATACGTGCCACCAAACTGTAACCAAAAAAGAAAAAAAAAATTACAAAAAGTGGAATGGTTGCTGTAGAATATAGAATTAACTATAGACCAGAACTGGACAGAAGGAGCTGGATGAAAAGAAAATAGTAATTTTATTGTAAATTATTTACGTCTGAAGTTTCTAGGCAACTAGTCGAAAAAATAATGAATGAATCGAGCGCTGAGCCCTTGCTACTAACTTTTGTTCTGAATGTTTTGGATATTTGGATGTTTTGTATTTATGTGGTGAGAGTGAAATATATTATATCTATATGATGACGGAATTAGGTGTATTTTCGTCTTATATTTGTAGCACCCAAATTGCCTTCATTTACACATGCACTGAAAAAAAAAAACAAAAACCAACAAAACCCTATCCCTATTTAACCTGCCCGATTTTTCCTGGTTTTATAATGAAATTTAATGTTTCATTTTGAGTGGGGGGCTGTGAGATCCACTTCCTAGAGGGTGATTTCCCTCCTGGGGCAGTTTGGGGCATTCCCAGTCCCGTGCTCGGCTCTGACCCAACCCTTGTAGCGTTCCCTGGCCCTCGGGGCCGATGCCCACCCTTGCCCGTGTCTGTGCCTGTGGCCGTGGTGCTGCCGGTGCCCCGGAGGTGCCCACTCTGCCAGGTGCCACCCCGTGCAGGGCACTGCTCACCTCCAAACCTCTCCGGCCCTCTGGGTGCACATCCGTGCGTGTGTGACAACAACGTAGAGATGTACAGGCACATCTAAGTACACTGGCACAGCTTGTGTGCACAAGTACAGATATTTAGAGGGGTTTTCTGAGCCGCTCTTGCTTCCATTCTGATTGGTAGCCCAGCCCTGAGGGTTTTTACTGGGCAGCCAGTGCAGGTTTCCAGGAGCACCCCAGTGCCACCTGGGCAGGGTGGCACCTGCTGTCCCCACGCCTTTGCCCTGACCTCAGGTCCCTCTGTGGCCTCCACTGAGCTCTGCCATGAGCCTGCCCCAGCCAGGGCAGATGCACTGCTCCAGGTTAGGGGGGAAGGATGCAGTGGTGATGCTGATTTGGTTGGTTTTTTTATGAAGAGTGTAGAAATGATCTGGGGAAGGGCAGCCGGGGTGAAGGAGGGGATCGCAGGTGACATTTGAAGAGGTGACATGAAACTGCTGGTCAAGACTGGAAAACTTCAAGGGGAGGGGAGGGAAAAGTGTTGTAAAAAGGAAAGAGCTGAATGTGACAGAAGAGATCTGCCAGGGAGATCTGGAGGGAGAGGGTGGTTTTCACTTTGTGCCTTGCCTGGACTGCACAGCATCACCCACAGCCCCGCACAAAGAGGGGAGCCCTGGCCTGGGCTGCCTTTGCCAAGGAGGGAATTATCACCCCCAAACCCTCCCTGGGCTCCCCTGCCAAACGTGGGGCTGAGCTGTGTGATGAATTTGCCCTGTCTTGCAGGACCTTCCTGCAGCTGAGATGGGGCCATTTCAGTGCCCAAATTCGCCGCTGCATTGTGAGCCGTGGGAACCGCAGCACAAACGTGTTCTGACAGAGCTGGCTCAGGTGCCCTCATGTAAAAAGAGGATTTTCCCGCTCCTCTGTTTAACCAGAGATTGCAGGAGCATTCCTGTCCCCTCACACAGGTGTCACAAGGCTCTTTTTCCCTGGTTGCTGGCCTGATCTGCAGTCTCAGGGCTGGAGCTGTGGTCAGTGTAAGCTCTCTGCTCCTCTTGTAAGGCAGTTTAAGCCAGCACCAGGCTAAATTGCTGACACAATAGCAGAAGCCCTTGTTTTACATCTTTGCAGCCCTCAGTATACATGTGAAGAGCTAGACTTTTTATTCTTATTACTATTATTATAAATTATTTCTGAATATTTAAAAGAAAAAAAAAAAGGATGTGCCTTGAAGTGTGAAGGAGTCTTGTCTAAGCATTCAGGTGAAATAAGTACTTCAGGAAATTTTAGTTTCTTTTTTATTTCTTGTCTCCTTCAAATTCCACCTGTCCCACACCTGTATCAGAGGCTGCTTCTGGGCTGGCGTTGGAGCAAAAACCGGAGGGTCCCCAGTCCCATGCAGAACTATCACAGTCCTGTTCCAGTCTCTGCTTGTGACTCAGGCCAAAACCTTGGAGCCCCACAGGGAGGCAGGCAGTCGGTCATTTCCTTTAAAATTTTCAGCAATTCAAAAACATGGGGTCCCTGAGAGCCAGAACACCCTGCTTTCTACAAAACAGACAATATTAAATGTGTTCATCTGCATTGCTGAAAAAAAAAAAAAGAAGGGGGAATACCACCTGTGTCATTGCATAGAACAAGTTAAAAATCATTCACACAAACATCTATATATACAGTGAGGGTGAATATAAAAGCTGGGTTGGTTTTTGGTTGGTTGGTTTGATGGGTTTTCTTTGTTTTTTTTGGGTTTTTTTTCCAACTACACCAAAGCTGTTCTGAAGCTTTGTGCTGCCCAGAGACACTACTTGCTTGTTTGCACTGAAATGCTGAGTTTCATCCTACTGGAGCAATGAACACGAGCCACCTTCCTGAAGCTATTTGCTGCTGAAAGGTTTTGTTGCATTTCTTGCTGTATTTTTATTTGTGGCCATCACTGGGGCTTTAGAGCTCAAACAGAGAAATATTTGGCTTATGCAGAAAAAAGATGTGTGAGTGTGAGGGGCAGGAATATTTAGTAGGAAAGCAAATAAACCAAGTATAAATCTATATCTGGCATGAATTTTTAAAGGAAATCACAAAAGCATTTCTGTGGTAGGTGGACTTCCCCAACTTTCCCTTAGCAGCAGCTACACATAGGGCTTAGAGTGAGCGAGGATTTACAAAGATGGAGCGCAGCATGGGCTATTTAAATTTGTTCATCTGAACTCAAGGAATATTTTCACAGGTACATGGACAGTATGTCTCTTCCTGTGGCTCTCAGGAAGGAAAAGTTCCCAGGATCAGCTCCAGAGCACCCAGGGAAAACACAAAACAATGTTAGCCAGGTACACGTAAGGAAAAGAGGAATCAGTCTATTTAAAGGATTTTTTCAAAAGCATTTGCCCACCCACTTAACATAGACCTGCTTTTTTTGCTGCTCCTCCATATCCCTCATGCCAGGGATTAGTACAGCCTCTGACTGCTCTGTCCCCATTTGCAATCCTGTCATCAGCCCAAGGTGCATGACCTTGTGACATGTAAAAAAGCACACGAGGTCCTCTGAGTACCTTCAGAGTATTTAATTACTTTTAAGGAAAGAAAAACACTTCCAAAGAATAACTCTTGAGCAGAAGCAAGTCACAGCCACTGGCAAGTATTTAACAAAATTACCAGGGAAGCTAAAATGAAATCAATAGATGTGATGCTGTCTATGCAACAGCCACAATATAAACTGTGGCCCTGGACCATAGCTGTGGCCAAAGTGCTGGCTGGCAGGGGCTGACCTGCAACATTTCTGACTCAGGTGTAAGAACTCTCTAACAAGCACTTTACTCCCCATCTTTCTGCTTCTTCTAATTGCTGAGCAACTTAGGCACAGTATTTATTTATTATCTTTCTATATGTAGTTGTAAGTGCTCATTCCGTTCTTCATCTCTGTGTAAGTGACTGACTCTAGTTTGTATGTTAAGTCTCAAACTTTTCTAGTGGAGTGAGTTCCACAGTCAATCACACACAGAACAAAAATTATTATATTTTGTGTATGTTTTCTACTTTTTGTTGACATGAATTGTCCCAACTTCTGTCATTAGAAGTAGCAGAAGTTCCCACCTTCTGCAACCATGTATTTTTTAATACTTTTACCGTGTTACCTTTTGTCTCTTTTCTCATGAACAATCAAAATAATTTTAACTTATTTTCATACACAGTTATTGCAAACTCTACTTAATATAACTGTTTGCCAAGAGGTGCTGCCTTTTTTTTCTTATTCTCCTTGTAGAAAAAAAATTAAGTAATAAATTCACAGAGCTTTTTTCTCTTCTGCTATCTTCAACCCCATTCTTCTGTTTGATCTCCCTGCTGTGAGAAAGAACGAAAACATCATACCAGTATAAAGATTTGCCCAGGACACAAACCTTTACTTGGCACTTGGTGTCATTGCCAATGCAAGAAAACTGGATCACAGGCCTCATCTGATGAGGTGCCACAGCCTGGGTGAATAAATTGTTTTTTTATGTTTCAACTGAAGCAGAAAACCAAGGAACCAGATGTAGGAGGGGGCAAATAAAAGAGTTCAATCCACACAAGGTGGGTCCACAAAGTTTGTCACAGAACCAGGCACACCTAGCTGGTAGAAACCTCTTACGGCTCTCACAAATGAGTGGTTTGGCTGCTTGAAGAAACACGACCAAAGGTATGGGCAAAACCAGGGTTTAGTATGAATTTGTAGAAATGTAACTTGACAGATTTTGATGGCAAGGTTCATTCTACTATTTACTGCACAGGTTAAAGTATAAAAAGGAAGATCAAATTAGAAGCAATTTGAAATTATTTGTATGGAATCTGGGAATGCAAAAGCAGGTAAAGGTGTAAAGAATGGATGCAAACATAAGGGTGCAAAAGTGTTTAGCAGCACTTAATCATTGAATTCTTTAGCATTTACCATAGTGATTCAGCAGGACTCACTACAACAATGACTTAACCATAGATTTGAGACAGTTACATTCATACCATAATCAATTCTCAGGCACACAGGTAAAATTATGTGTACACTGATTTCTATGGGTGTAAAGGCTCCTATCAAAAATTCCCCTCGGGTTCAGTGCAATACTCACACCAAATCATTATACTCACACCAAATCATCAATGCTCACACTTTGCATTTCCTGACAGGCAAGGGTTTCACTCTGAGGAATGTAGAGATGTGGTGGGGTGGGGAATCAGCCTCAGCCTTCTTGTCAGAGATGGTTCCTTGAGTACCACAAGCTTGGCTTGGGAGCTCTGAGAGGTGCCCCAGTCACAGGGAGGTGCTGGTGCAGCTGCTGCAGTCCAGGAGAACTCAAAGGGTCTCACTTAGGACCACCATTTACAGGGTCACAAGATGATTGTGACTTTGGCCATCAGTAGGTTTCCCTCCTGACCATAACTCAAGCCAATAACTACTGTGCTTTTTTTGCAGCTTCCCAGAGTGCTGTGACAATGGAACCATTCCACCCAGGCTACAATTCGCACTGGTGCCACTCCACTCAGGCCACAGCCCAGGTAAGTGGTTTACCAAGGTTACAAAGAACAATTGCTTATCCTTTTTCCCCACCTCTTTTGGGAAGCTGATGTTTCTAGTGCTTTCCACCAAGAGCTCCTGGTACAACCAGGGAGTGATTTATGGCTGGACTGGTGTGGTCAAGGGACGCTTCACCCCTCAGGGGGTTCCACCAGGGTTTATCAGGAGCTTCTGAGGTCACAGAGCAGTCCCAAGGGTGAGGAGGGCGGCAGATGCACCACCACAAGCACATCACTGAAGGTGCATGAAAATCCAGTCTGTGAGATGGATGGAAAACCAAAGGGAAACTCATTTTCCATTTTTGTCCCAAAAATTCTAAAAAAAGGAACATGAATTTAAATTTTTCCTAAGGTTGGTATCCTTTACATATTAGAATATTTTTTTATTAGTCTATCTTGCACAGGGATGAATCCAGGAAAAAATTTGTAAGGAAAATCTTGCGGAGTTCTTGTTCTTTTAAATTACCTTCCGCATTTTTTTCCTCTTATTTTAGTGGACCAAAAGTAGAAGGAGATTCATCCTGGCAAGCAACAAGTTGCAACGAGTCATGAGCTGTGGATTCAGATTGGATATTGGGAAGAATGCCAGCCAGGACACAAAGGAGAGAAAAAGGTTACTGAGGTCATACCTGGCTACAAAAATGCTGTTAGAGAGAGAAACAAGTGAAGGACAACCTCATGTGTGTGTACAGAAGCATGGAAGGATATCCTCATGGCTTAATTCAAAAGCCATCAAAATTAAGAAGAAAAATTAGGAAAATTAAGAAGACACATTCTCATTTTTGCCAGAATTTGTCCGATTCTGAGAGCACTGTTAGTCACTGGCCAGTTTCTATCTGTTCTTCCTCTGAAATGGGGATGCTGATGCTCATCTAAACCTATTCAGAAGGAGGTATGAGTGTCAAGTACAAGTGTACTGAAATAAAGTTGAGGCAAAATTGTGATCAAAAATTTGACAGCCACCATAGTTGACTCCAATTCAATGTTAGCACTTATTGCCTCTTGTTAGCCCTGATCTTTCCTCCTTTCTTTATTTTCTTGCCTGCTCTCTAATTTAAACCTCCAAAGGGTGTCTACCACTAGACAGTTATAATCTCCTTGAGGCCTCTAAACAATTTCATAAACCAAATCCTAAATGGAAATTAGAAACAGGCAGGAGAATGAAGTGTCTGTTGCCATAAAGAGCTGAGGAGGATAAATAGCCAATCCAAGGCATCCTGAGTGCATGCTCCAAGATAATCTCTATATTTCTCTGGACACAGCATTGTGAACATCCTCAAGATCAGCTGATTATTGAGATGAATTAGCAAATAAGAGCCCATTACATCAGGTGTTGAGGAGGACTTTAATTGTGCTCAGGCTCCAAATGGGAAACTTTATACTGTGTCACAGCTGTTAAAACAGCAGAGCCTTATGGAAACAGTCTTGGATTACTGACCCCATGGAGTGAAACATTTTGAATGGAAGGGATTATGCTTATTATTTCTCAGTGCATTGTGTTTTCTTAGATATTTTTACTGTCATTATTAATATTTACCAAGTTAATTTATATATACACATGCTTAATGATGTTTGCATGTATATTTAATACTTTCTTGCACTGGTGTAATTTGAATGTGGTCATAGGGAAAATAACATGAGATACATGAAATAGTTGTCCTTTGTTAAGATTAAGATCCTGAGAAACTTGGTGAGTTTGCTTCTCATCCACTTGCCAAGTGTCCTACTGCCTTTTACTTGGTGAAATCAGATCCTTTGTCAGGCAGAGTTTAAATGGTATTTTGTGAGAAGATGATCACCATAGAGGGACTGCTTGTAGTCTCAGTATAGACCATTTGTGTTCAGAACAAATTTTCTCTTTTATCAGAAGAACCAAATGAGAAAAACCCAGAGGAATTGATTAAAACTTTTATACATGGAATTTGTCTGTTGCAAAGGGAAAGCACCAGACTTGTAAGTTACATTTCCAGTTCATCTGTTAGTCTGTATTTCATTACAAATTTGAGCTCCTGAAGTTTCTAAGTAGAAATGTGGCAACCTGATTTAATGCTTCTCAGGGAAATGCCTTGGACTCTGTGCACAGACTTTCATAGAAGCAAGGGTTAATGTGTGTATGTAAAATAAGAAATGGCCATCTAATCATGTAGTAAAAACTCTTCTATGGCAAATCTCAAGTTCCTTAGAAGTATGTTCAATGCTGAGGACAAATATGTGAAGGTTATTTGAGAAGAGTGGATAAATGGGGAAAAGATGAAAAATCAATGAATACAGTGTTTATCATGAAACACAGTTATAAAAAAGGAACCAAGTAAAGAAGATGCTCAAATCCAGCTGCCCAGATATGTCTATAGAAATCTCTCCCTGCAAATAGGAGTTTTGAGCATGTATTTATCTTCTATGGGCTCTGTGGGCCTGTAAGCTGAGATGGTGTTACTGTCTCAAAACTTCACATGAGCCAAACCTTGCATCCCTCTGGATATAATTAGTATGAAATATAAGGTGTGAGCTTTATCTCTATCTTTTCATCCACAGTTAAGGCAATTATTCTAATATTCTAGCTAAATTTTGGCATGCTGTTTTTGGACAATCAGGCGCATGAATCAAAGAGGAAAAATACAATGCAATGCTCCAGAGCACCAGCTTAGCCAGAGATGCCTCAAGGCATAAAAATTTCAGGCAAATGGTCTTTTTCTGCAAGAGTGCCCTAAGCGCCAATGATGCTACAAAAACGAATTAACAGAAATATCAATACGATTCCTTTTATGTGTAACTGCTCATGTTCAAAGAGGAACCTGACGAGGTCTCTGGTGTTGAGATGACCCCAAGATGTTACAAAGTCTCTTTTTTCCCAGCCCCGAGACCGAAGAAGAAGACAGGATTCCTTGGCTCTCGTTCTCAAGGTTGTTTATTTTTTCTTATCTAACATGTTCTGTCTCTGACCTGCTGAGGTCTGTCTGGAAGATCAGTTTGTGGCACACTGCCCACGCTCAGGCTGGCTTTATCTTTTTATACTAAAAACTATGTGTACTTTATTTACAATAATTTTCCAATACCTATCACCTGGGTTAGACAGTCTGTCTCTACTCTAAACCAATCCAAAAGTGTCACCATCACAGCAGAAGATGGAGGACAAGAAGGGGAAGGAGAAGGACAGAACACGCCCAGATTCCTCCATCTTGCCTCTTGAACCCCCATTCTAAAAACCCCAACATTCTGCTTTTCCACCCTGTGACAAATTAACTATCATTCTATTCAAACCCCTGTGGCTTGTAACTCCTCACACAGAGTTGGTAATTGTTTCCATGGGTTAAAATCAAAGGCACGGGTGGTTTTGACTCTCTGTCAAGATCTCGGAGCTCCCTACAAGGGTCTCGAATGCTCCAGGGCAGCCAGAGGGATGTCCTGGGTTCCGACAGACCCTGCTCCCGAGGCAGGTCCAGCCGTGCTGATGTGGGATTCCATCACCCTGTGCCTGGTGGAGGCAGAGCCTTTCCTGCGGGCAGGGCTGGGCGCTCCGGGGCCGCTCAGCACCGCGGACAGCGGCGGCAGCACCGCGGGGCCGGGATGGGAACCCGGGCAAGGAGAACGGGACCGCGGGGGGAATCGCTCCCACCTCTGCAGGGCAGGGCTGGCACCGACACCGGCACGGGAGGGGCTCAAACCGATGGATCTGAGCGTCTCACAAAACGCGTCTGTAGTTTTAAGGCAGCTCTCGATAAAACCAAAATGACAGGTCGGGGATGAGGTGCCATGTCATGAATTTCTTTAATTAGGAAAGAGACCTCAGGAAAGGCAAAATAGTTTCACATGAAAGACTTGGTTGCTGCAACTCGCTTTTGATAGCTCAGTGCACATCTTCTTCTGGCAGGTTTGCCTGCTCGGTTCAGCCCTACAGCTCCAACCCCAGAGTGATCTTCTTCCTGCAGCTTTGCATGCTGAGCATGATGCCACAGGTAGGAAATATCCCTGAGAGCAGCTGGGATCAGCTGTCCCAGCTGTCACTGGTGGTGTGGGCTGAGGAGCAGAAAATGCCTTGATTCTGTGCAAGCACTGCTCAGCAGTACAAAAACATCCCTGAGTTGCAAACACTGTTTTCATCACACATCCAAACTGTGTCCCACATCAGTCCCACATCAGCTACTGTGAAGAAAATTGAGTCTGCCACAGCCAAAGTCAGCACACCATGTTTCACAACCTCCATATAATCCAAATGTACATGAAACACAATTTTGTCTTGTCACAGTTAACAGGAGCAAGATTATTTCCTTGTCATCACTTAAAAGACATTTCTAAGATCCATAGGTGATCAGGATCCTTATTTAGAAGCATTAAATGCTCTTTCCAGAACTATGGTTGTGTGTCTGGCAAACTTCTGTGAGAAAGTACAACATTACAGAAGTTCAGTGGGGACAGAATGTGCAGACCTTGGCTGGCAACCAGAGAGCTCCACTGCGTTCATTTGCTTTCCCTTTCCGTTCTGCTCCCACTCTTATTTAGTTTATCTGTAAGATTTGCAGGTAGAAATTCTCCCCTGCTGTGCATTTGCATAATTAGGCCAATCAATGAGCACTTCTTTCATATGAATACCATTAATAAATAGCTTTGTTAGTCCTTAAGAATACAGTAAACAGTGGAAAGTCTACAGCCACAAGTTCAAACCCTTTAAACAACTGTAATGCTAGTTTATATTAAACTCAAGATAAATGATAATTTTCTACCTGATCATTTGTTTTCACAATTTAGAGGGCAGATATATTCCTCTCTAAGTGCATGTGAGTACACTAGCACTATAAAATGTTCCTTCTAATACCTGTGGAACTATTTATTGAAATAAAAATTCCAGAGTTCACCTATCTAGAGCTTCCAAGAAGTTTAACATCTGACTATGTGTAAACACAAATATGCTTCTGCTAAAAACACCCCTTGAAACAGCCTGCACTCTGTAGGTAATTGGTATGAATATGCAGATAACACAGAAAAAAATTCAGTTGCAGAGATTTGGCAATGTCTGTTTGTGCAGGCTAAAACAGAGAGGATCCCAACAGAAGAGCAAATCCAGGAAGCAATCTTTGGTGTAAAGCTGAATCGTTTTTGCTTTGTTACTCTGAAATTTAGTGCATAGGATTTAAAAGAAGACACTAACCTAAACATCCAGATCAGGGGTTTTATGACATTTTCATAAAGAACTATCAGGTGCTTCATTGCAAGTTCTTGATGTGTAAAAATCAAGAGGTGACAAGTACCAGAAAAAGAAGAAAAACCCATTCAACCTATGTAAAATAAATATGTCTGAATCATAATAAGAGGACAAGAGACTTCTGTACTTTCAAGGTGTGCTTTGGTGGGTGGTAGTATTGTGGGGATTACCCAAGTGTGTATGGGTTAATATTGAGTCTATTAACTCTTGGTAGTCTGGGATTGGAGAAGAACCAAAAATATGTTTTGCAACAATGCTAATAGGCAGCCTTCAGTCTTGATTAATTCAAGAGTTAGCCTACTGGTGAACTCCTGCATGAATTTTCTAGAACTGGTGAGTTTTGTACCACAAAACAATGCAGGACTTCAGTTCCTTCCATAGCCAAAACTGTGTATAATTGCTAATTAATATAATGCTACTTGGTCTATGTTGTTATGAAAGAAATATTAATCTCCATGTACACAGTGTGCTTTGAGAGAGGTAAAGGGAATAGCACAGACAGTGCCACATTTTCATGAGTTATCTTGCAAACAACCACGTTGAAAGGACTCAACAGCACTATTTTCTAAAATTATAGGGAAAGAAGAGATGTCCTTAACTTAAAGGAAATAACTTATCAGCCTTATATGACCACCTGTTTTCTTTTATGGGGAGAGTAAAATTTTAAAAAAGAAGTTTGCAAATCTCTCTGTGGAGAACTTCTACTCTGTATCACAGAGATGCATTGCAGAAGGCTGGAGACAAAGCAAAGGATTTTGAAGCCTTCAAGTACAAGACAGTGTTTAGCCAGTACTTAACAGTGGAGCATGATCCCACAGCCCCATTTACCACAAACTCTTGCTGACTGTATTTGGCAGCATAAGGCCTTTGGGGTCAGGGTGCTCACTTCACAGTTTTGCCCTTGGAGTCTCAGGAGTGAGGAAGCATTTCAAACCTTGAGCTTCAGAAAGAATTTAAGAAATGCACAAGAGAGCCAACTTTTAAATGAACTGGAAAGATTTTATGAGGACAGAAGATCAACAAGTGACCAGGACTCCAACTGTGAAAGAAAATGTGAGAAACAAGCACCTCTTCTAGTGTGAAATTGGTCTAATTCTTGGGGCCTTTAGAGTGGCAGTATCAAACAACTGGCCAATATCCTGTACACTTTCTGCCATCCACATGGCACCAAGTCCATTACCACACTCTGTGAAACACTCCAATCTGCCACAGGTTTGTTTAACCCCTCATTTCAAGGTGGAGATGGAGATCTTTCCCCCCTCACCCACAGCTGAATGTGTCTTTCTTAATGCACCTGGAAGCCAGTCTTGGCATGCACCTCAGTGCTGCACACAGGCAACTGCAGGAAAAACCTCACCCAGCCAGGAGCTGAGTGAAGTGGGGTTGCAGGTGCACCTGATCTTAAAGGGGGTTTAAAAGAGAGGTGAGGACAGAATTTTTCATGGTGCTGGTAGAGATACAACAAGGGCTGATTATTTTAAATATATTGAATAAATTTTTTGCAATGAGGGTGGCCAAACAGTGGCACAGGTTGCCCATGGAGATGGTGGGTGCCCTGTCCCTGGAAACATTCAAGGCCAGGTTGGATGAGCCTTTGAGCAACCTGTCCAGTGGAAAGTGTTCCTGCTCTGTTCTAAGGAGGTTGGACTAGATGACCTTTAAAGAGCCCTTCCAAGCCAAACCAGTCTGTGATTTTATGGCTGCGGGTGCATTGCTGGCTGCATTGGTGGGCAGGAACTACAGCTGAACCTTGGAAGAGGCACCTACCTCAACAAAGCCCTGAGCAAGCTGCTGAGATGCTGATCACCAGCATGGGGCTCCCAAAAGGGGTGAAGGCTGGCACACCATTTTGGATATTTAGACATCAGGTGTATTTGCTGGTTTAAACTTGAAATATTTGTATGGAACATTTGTATATATTTTTATAGTTTTGAGGGGTTTCTAGGTGTGATTAATGAAACAAACCAGAGTTTTGTCAAACCCAGCTGTGAATGGTGCTTCACGGATCTATCTGTTTGATATGACCTCTGCAGGTGCTTTTCACGCTGCCCTGCTTTGCAGCATCACCTGGAGGAATAGATGCCATGGATCTGCTTGCTGGATCTGCCAGTGCTCCCAGCCTGTGCTTGGGTTGTTAAGAATTCAAACAAATCTGCTGCTGCAAGATATCTTGATAGTGAAAAATGCAGCCTGTAGAATAGCTTGTCCCAGCTCCTTCGAGTCCAGCTGCTTTCACTGCCTCACTGGCAGCATGCAAGAGAGCACTCTGAGGTGTGTGAGTGACTGTGTCTCTCTCTGCTGGGCAAGGCAGGTAACACTGCTCCTCAGTAAACAGACACACATTTGCTAAACCACTGCTCTGATGCCATTGCCAATACCAATTCCTATCAGATCCCAGTCCACAAAGCAATATTGATCATCTTTCTAACGGGTGGCATTTCCACACTGATATTGTTGAAGGAAGGAGGAACATTTTTTTTCAGAAGGGGTATTTCAAGGCAAAATAACCCTCCAAGGAGCATTCATTTTCAAATCAGTAACACACAAGTATGGCTAACTCACAAAACAGCAGCCAGTTACATATACAGATTTCAATGAGGCTTTTAGGAGAAACAATGGGGCTGGTTTTAAGGGTGGTTGGCCTGCTGAAGTGCATTTCTCTGAACAGATACAATGCTGTAGTGCTGAATGGATTCAATAGTGCTGTCTCAAACATGGCCAGGAGTGTCTGGAAGTGGGTGGAGGTAGAAAGAGCTAGTGGGACTCGTCTTGTGGTTGGCTCAGGCTGCCTCCTCCAACCCTTTCTTTGCCCTGGCAGGGGCCACGGTTTCCTTCCCCTTTCCCTCTGTGACAAGTGTCCTTCTCTGCATGAACAATCCCCATCTGGAAATAATAGAACGAAATTTTTAAAAATGTGGGCTTAAAAAATTCAGGCATAACTTCATCTGAACAAGATGTCTGGGTTGCAGAAGACTCTCCTAAGGGAAGTGAGTACATCTCGGTACTACCTCGGCTGTTTGAAACTGGGAAGGAAAAATACATACACGGATAGAGAATATAATGTAGGAATCAATCCTGCCTTGGCCTCTGTAAGGAAAACAAGTGACCTTAATGATCTATTCTCTCTCTAGAGCACTCACAGAGAAAGCCGTGCTCGCTCCAATTCAGCTGTGTGCCCAGCACATAACACAATGGACCTCACTCCTCGGGAAGCTCTAAGTGCCACTGGAATAAAAATAAACAAGTCCTGCACAAGATGGTGAGGGCACCAGCAGCCTACAAAAAGCAGCTCTTGGGGGCCACACAAAGTCTTGGAGTGGGGGGTTGTGCAGCAGGAGAATTTATGTAAGGAAATTCACTTCCCTCGTTGAAAGATACACTTCAATTCAAAATGCATGCCTCCCTTTTTGCCAGTACAGATTTCACATGCACATTCCTATCTATGTCAAAATAAAAACACAATGACTGCAAGCTTATGGGTGACACCACTGAACAATGCCATAAAATGCAAGACGTGAGACAGAAATACATAAATAGCTGCAGGCCATGATCTGCTCTCAACTGTTTATGTGCTGCTCCATTAATACTAATAGGAGTTAAGTGTGCAGAATAAAGTGACAGCTATTGCCCCTCAGCTCTGCCAGCAGTCCTTAAGGTCCAGCCAGCACTTCTTGGTGCTACACTGCCACTGGACTCTGGGCAACAGCACAGTCCATCTGCTCTAACACCATGCAGGCTGGTTTTAGGATTCCTGTCTCCAGTCTCACTATGAGCTGTTGTAATGCGAAAGCAACAACAACAGTAATGGTGCAATCTTGGTGTGCTCATACCTTTTTCAGGAGAGCTTTTTGACAGAGCTTTGAAATGAAAAGTGGTGCTAAAAGGTGGATTTGGATGTCCTGAAAAATGTCCTTGAATTTTTTTAGCTGAGAAAGCCTCAGACAATACAGGCATGGGACTACCATGGTAGTATTATATCCCAGCCATCTCATGGTTTAGGGGTTTTCTGGGGGAGGAATGGAAATAATTGTTTTTCTTTTTGGTGACATTGCCCATTACCTCTCTGGGTTCTGAGAAGGAATTTACAAACCCTGCAGGAACAGCCTTGGGATAGTCTGCTCTCCAGGCAGTAAAAGAAATGACAATGATCTATTGAACTGGATAGTTCTCAGGATGTGCCACTCTCCTTACCAAATTTCTAAAAGCCAGGCAGCTAAAATACTCCCAGTGGCACAGAGATGATGTTGAGCTAACCTCTCCTTCTAGTTACTTCTCTGTTCCTAGTCCACATTTTCCAAACAATTTTCCAATGTGTGTTGAAATAAATTTTTAAATACAGCTCACCTAAACTTCACTCCAGCCTGCACTGCTGGAGTTTCTGTCAACTTCAGATGCATGGAATCAGGCCAACTGCAAGAAGTTACCACCATGTGAACCACTTGAAGCTTTTATTCCTCCTAAGGTCTGAAACACATAAGTGTGTGTTCACACATGCAGAAAAAAGAATCTTTTGTCTGATCCACCTTAGAACAGATCACACTTGGATATTTTGCACACTGGGCTATCCTTGCTCTGCTGCCAGCTCAGAGCTGAAGCTGAAGTGTGGGAAGGAGGTTGCCCTGCTGCTCCCTTTGCTGGTTCTGTGCTTTGCCAGCCCCAGCTCAGCCCCACACTATCACAGGCCTTGCAACCATAGATTTTTTATGCAAAAGAGCCTAGATTTTTATGCAAAAGCAAACAGAAACACTCATGGGCTTGGGGCACTGTGCAGACCACCACCCCTTGAGGGGTTCTCAGGGACCTCAAAGGAGACAGACACTGAGGCAAAGCATTTACTACTAAATGAAAACTAAAGTCAGACCTGCAAGGTAGATTTGCTTTCAATCCACAATTTTAAGGGAGAGATTTCTCCCTCTTGCCCTAGTGTGCTGCCCACTGTGCAAGCTGGGCTCTAGAAGCAGAACTTGAAGCTTACTGTGCCTTTTGAAAGAAAATATCTGAGGGCCTCTTTTATCTCTTTATTAATAGGTTTTGACTAATCCTCTATTCATTGATGTCCATTATAAGATTATACAGCTAAAATTAAGTTAGTGCATGCAGTATGTCTACAGTGAATTCAATAATTGTGTGTTTCCAAAGGAAAAAAATAGTTCAATAATTATGGTTGAGATCAGCAACTGGCATCACAGTCTTTGTTGCTGAAATGTGGCAGCATTTCTTTGCCTGCACAAGTTAAACCCCCAAATCAAGGTGCTTGTCCTCTCTGGGAAGAGTAAGAAGTGAGTAGCATGCACAGGGTGCAGACATGCATTTTGAGGAGGAATCAAAAGGCCCAAACTGGCACCAGTGATAAGTGTGGTGTCAGGAGCCATTCTCAGAGAAGAGGTGTTATTAGCAGCTCTATTCAAGATTTATTTCTATCAATATTTGATAGATGGCAGCAGGTCAGGAGGGCCAAGTGGTCCAGGGCACTGCTGCTTTTTTATGAGGAAGTACATTTAGATGATGCTGAGTTAGTTACTTTATTTTATTTTGTATTCAGGGCCTGTTATCAGGCTTGACTGATACAGGAGCCTTCCATGCTTCAGACGTGAGAAGATGAAAAGAGCATGCCTGGTGTATTCCTCCTGCCTGATCATTGCACAGACAGGTAAAATCAGGTTAGAAGTGCTCATAGGAGGAACTTCCAGGAAAGGCAAAAGTTCAGCATAAAAATTGGCAGCTAAATACAAAAGGGAAGTCATTTTTCCAAGAAAAGTCAATACATTATGCTTCAACTGTTGCATACTGTGCTGAGCAGATAAATTTTAAGAGCTTTGCAGGACACCTGTTTATAACTAAAACAGCTTTTTGGTTTTAAAATCTCTCCCCAGTTTTCACAAGTTTTCCAAAGTGGTTCCCTGGTCCTGACTGGCTGGTCCTGCTCTGCCTGCCTTTGCTGCTTATAAAACAATTCTCTTGGGGGCTGTCAAAGCACAGGGTCACATCTGCAGCCCCTACTCAAGCAAAACTCACATTGGCTCACCCCCACTTCACAGAAATAAGGTCTGCAGAACCTGGCCTTCCCTCACAGCCAGAGTAATGTGTCTCATTAAAAGGGGAATCACTGAAGGAGCTGCTCCAAAGAAGCCAACAATGAGAACTTCACTCCATCTGCGTTTATAGGGAGAGAAACTGACCTCTTCAAAGCCAGGGACATAATTGACATACAGAACCAGAAATTTCACATTTTAAATAGATTTGATATGATCTCTGCAGATGCCTAGAAGAGCTGCAGGACCATCACAAATGATTTCCCTCTCTGAATATGATACATTGAGCAGACTCATGCCACTCACATTAGCTGTGCTTCTTCACAAATCCAATCCTCCCATTTTATGTCCCTGGCATATATATCAGACCTAAATAGGTCTGGATTTTATTTTCTGTTCCTCCATTTATCCTTGCATTTAGAATAGAGACTGATAACTCCCAGACCAAAGGATGACCTCGATACAGTGCTTCCAGACTTTAAGCTGGGGGTTCTGTTTAAACACCACCTACATTTTCCTCAGTTACATTCTGCTACATAATATTTTGCTTTCATTCTGGATTTTTTTAGTAGGGAAAGCATTCCCTCCCAAACCCACACAGCCTCTGAGCAATCAGAGCCTCCCAAAAACCAGGCAAGAGCAAACAAGGAAGGAGTGGATCAGACCAGGCAGGTCAGTGGCAGGACAGGTCTGGGGTCCTGCTCTGCATGGCCTGGAGGATATTTCCCTCTCAGTTCCTCCCTGAGGGTGATATCTGCCCCATCCAAAGATCAATGCTTTTCTGTGGATGAATTTTTACACTTTCTGAATTAGAAAAAAAGCCCCAAAACCAAACCAGACCAAACCAAAAAATACCCAAACCAACACAAAAAAACCCCAACAAAACAAAACGAACAAACAAAAAACCCAACAGAAAACCCTTCCAGAACCAAGAGTAAATGATGTGAGATTTAAATAAGAAGTAACCATTTGGTACTTTGAGGCTGTATTTTAGGAATGCAGGGAAAGGGACACTGAGTTCAGTCACAGGGCTGCCTGGAGCCAGCATTTCACCCCCTGTCACCATGCTGGTGCTGGCAGTGCCTTGAGACAGCCTGCCAAGGTAAGGCTGCACAATTACTGGAGCTTAACTTTTACAGCCACAAAGTGTCGGATGGTGATTTGCAGCTCCAGGATTGCTCTAAATATTCTTTATTCTTGTCCTACCACTCCAAAATCTGGAGCAATTCAAAGCATAGCAGGTAGCTGGAGCTCCCAGTTTCCTTCCCTGTGATTGCACTGACTCACTGAGGTGTTGTGGCACTGTGTTTAACAGTGCTGGTGAACACTAAATCCCCTGCCACATGCAGTATCTGGAGTGACATTCATGCAACAGCCATTCTGAACACCAGATCAACTTGAAAAAAAAAAAGAAAGGCAAATACTTTCTTTCCTATATCCATGAAAAGAAAGAGAGATGAAGTCTTTTTATTTCATGTTGCTGGCTATAAACAGGCCCAGCCTTCATAATCACACACACAGACAGAGCAGAGGGGGATAAACACAAGTGATGTGTGTCTCTGTTTGTAGCAAAGGGGGAGTACCAGAAAAACAACTAGGAAAAAATCCATTATGAAAATATTTTACATTCTGTCAGCTTTTGCCTTTGTCAGGGAAGAAGTAAAAAGGCAGGAGAGCATGATATTAAGATGCCACTACCTAATAATTTCTTGATAATTGCCCTTCAAGAGCAAATGACAATGAAATGAGTAAGGTAGAGCTTTCACCCACTCTATCCTGATTTAGGCAGCATGCTTTGGTACACACTTCCTTCGAGTAAACAGTACCTATAGTTATACAGGATCTATTCTCCCATTGATGTGCCAGGGATTTATGTAGGTGAGCCCCATTAATGTTAATGGAAGTTATGTGTGTAATTCCCCTTTTTCAGCAATGAGAGAATAGACCTTTATGTTTCTAAGGTAATTACAGCCTTAGCTCTGGCTAGGCTGTTCTCCCCACCCTCCCCCCTTTGATAACTTCCTTGCTTCCCTCCCCAGCATTGACTCTGGGAGAAAAAAAAAGGGATAAATTCCTCCATTCAGGAAGGAAAATTGGAGAAATAGCTGAAAGGTGAAACAAATGTAACTAGATCCACTCATTGTGTGAAGGAAATGCAAATACAGGAAGCCAATCCACATCCGCTACCTTTGCTGTGCTTTTGGGGACAGATGTAGATTGATTTTCCCTAAATTGTGTATTCACTGGGTATTCACTGTTTTCTAGGCATGTAGGTTATTTAGAGAGAACAAGGGTGGGTTTTTTGGTACTTCATTGTTAAGCAGTTTCAGAAAAACAACACGTTTTGATACTGCCAGACTTTTGCAGAAAAAGGTGAATAGAGATTTTTGGAGAAGGAATGAATTGATTCACAAAACCACTGTTATCATCTGAATCTGAGCTGGGGGATGGTGTATCCCATGTGCGAGGTTAAACACTCTGGAGTTTTGTAAGACCTCCTTTAGGAGGTTTCTCAGCCCTGGGTTCAAGGCCAGCAGGTTTCAGAGGGTGTGCTGCAGGGTCAAGCCCCCCCAACAGCCCTCAGAGATTTTAAACATTATGTTTGTGTTGTGTTCCTGATTATGTGACAGATTTTCTCTGAAAGGCATGTGCCAGCCTTTGTATTGAACCTCCTCATTTCTAAAACACAGATACCAGTGTTTCCCATTTGGAGTAGGGTGGTAGAAGTTTATCTTGCTGATACATCCAGAGTGAGCAGAGAACACCTTTAATATTTAATTGCTTCACCTTTCTGGGCATTTCTGACAATAAAATGATGGCAGTAATATTCTGCATCTTTCTGAGGAGATCAGCTTAGCTTTGCAGTCCTGCTGCCTCCATTTTGGTCCCTGCCACTGCTCTCCAGAGCTGGCCCAAGGCCCCTCACAAGGGATGGGGGCACTGGGGGTCCCTGAGTACCTGCCTGGGCCTGGGGGAGGACCCTGGAGGCTCTGAGCTCGCTGATTCTCTGCTGCTGCTGCTCCTGGTGTGCCTTTCTTCCCCCAGCACAGCAGCTGGCACCTCACACAGCACGGCCCCTCCTTCCCAGCCCAGCGTTTGCTGCTTGCTGACATCGACAAAAAAGGGGAACAAGGACATTTTTTACACCCTGGAATTGTGCTGCCCTCCCCAGCTCTGCTCTGCTGGAGCCTTGATGCCAGAGAGGTGTTTAGAGTGAGCAGCATCCTTTGAGTGCCAATGTAAACAGGTGTGAGTGCGGTTGTGATTTCCACCAATGCCCCTCTAAAGCCTCAGATGTAAATTCAAAAGCAAAAGCTGCAGCTTTGGAAATTCCTGGAAGCTCTGCAGCAGACAGCTCACAGTTTTGTGGATGCAGCAACAGGGGCAAGGAATGCCACTGCATGCTCTCACTCATTTTTCATTTTCCCCCCTTTTGTTCAAATTCTTTGCTTCATCTCTTTTTTTTCCCAGTTATTACAGAATTCAAGGGGACAGACGGGTGCCCATCAGGATCAGGCCCTCATTTAGGAATCCTTCTGTTTTACTAATCTCCTGCAAAAAGGAGTTGTATACTCTTGTGGTTCTCTGCCACCTGGCAGGGATAACAGAAAATACCCAACAGTGTCTTATAGGCTCACCCAGAGTTTAATGCCCCTCCTGCCACATCAGGAAAAGAAAGGAGGAGTGGGTGGAAACTTTTTTTAAAGTATCAAATCAGTCAAAATGCTGATTTATTTTCTTAAAAGCTTGGTGGAGATTAACCCCTGTGACATTTACAACACTGGATTACAACATTAACTGGATTGAAATACCTCTAGAGCTGTAAATGTGAGGGGGAGTGGAGGGAAATTATTGGAATGGGGAGAAAAAAAAGTTTGGCATATTCACCATACACTCACCTCCCAAAGGAGGAAGGAGTGGTTTTCAGAGGCTGCTTCTCTCCCTTTTATATTTTTTTTAAGTGCAGGAATACTGAGGGGAAAGTGCAGATCCACAGACACCAGCAGCAGCTCATAAGCAAGGCTCCATCTGAAACCTTGCTCTGAGCAGCCCAGTGAAAAACGAGAACCATTTGGTGCCCTGGAGCAGTTAATTTTCAATCCTCTTGAAAGTAAATACTGGTTTTTGACATTTCTAATGACCTGCTGTGGCTTCCAGGGACAGCCTGGGGTCAGGTTTGTCTTCTGCCCTGACCCTGTGCAGTGCCAGAGAAGCTGGCAGAGCTGGGGGGGACGCAGTGGGGTTTGCGCAGGGTTTTTTGGGTTGGTTTGTCCAGTCACTTCTGCTGCCTCACTTCAGGCAACTTGAGGGCTGTTCTACAATGAGGACTCACATGGATGGCCCTGGAACAAGCCCTGCTCACCTTACTCATGTGAATAATCAGTTCAGTTCAGGAGACAGAGCATTATTCACCTGCAGATCACTCACAGACCGAGGTCTAGGTCTGACTCCGATTTTTTAAATTAAAACTCCTCAAAAATGCCACCTTTTCAACCAGCAGATGCTCTGTGCTTGCTGAGCAGCTCCTGCAGCACATCTTAGGGGGTGCACATGGAAACACTCACCCAAACCCTGTCTCCCTGCATCCCTTTGAGTTCTTCCCTGCCTTTGCTTTCATTACAAAGTAGTTATGTGAAACACAAATAAACCCATAAAACATCCAAAATTATTAAAATATGTCTGTATGCTTTAAAAAGACAAATAGATTTTGGGAAATGGAATGTTATCAGTGTTTTTACTCTGCTTTGAGGTTTTAACATTTCCCTTCATTTAACTTTTCAGCTTTCAAGGGAAATTTTTTTTAGCTCGATCATCTCCCTTTTCATCCATTTTTAAGGTGCTTTTGTGGCCCCACTTTATTTCTGATATATATATTTCTGAGATACACTTTCCCATAACATTTTTAAGCAGCTGATCCAGAAAATGCCATGCCAGCGACAGAGTAATTTTATCATGATGAGAGCAGTGAATAAGGCATTCAAACCAAAAAGGCACCTTGAGGTAACTGACCAAGATGAAATTCTGACAGCTACCCTTTCCTAATTTGGCATTAAAATATACTCATATTTTTTAATGAGTCTGGAAAATGCCAACAGTGTGATTTGCAAACTTTAGCTGCCCAGAAGTGCTTTAGGAGGTCGGCAGGAGAATGCAACACTTTTTGCTGTTCTCTCCAAATGGATATTCCACATTTCTTAGGCGCTTTGTGTTCGGGGGCTTGGTTTGTTTGTTTTACAATAATTGTGCAAGAATCGTGGCTTTGTCTTACCTTCCAACTCTAACCATGGGCCCCTGTTCTTTGAGCAGAAAATCTCTGCTGATTAAGGAATCCAACATTTTATATTCCCTTTTTTTCCCCCTTGCACTGCAAAAGCTCATGAAAAAGTACATCTGAGTAGTTTGTTCTCTGGTGAAAGAATTGCTACTGTAGCTTTTTTTCTGTGTACATTGGTGCGCTATGGAAGCTTTTATTACTGGGGTTTGCATTCAACACCTTGAAACACTCCCATGAAAAGAGTCTCCTAAGTGTTTTGTCCTTGCCTAGAGCAGTGTCTAATGAAAAATAATCATTATGAACGAATTCGGAGACGAAAATATACCAAATATATATATACCCAAAAATTTGCATTCAGCAAAATGATAATAATTCACACAGACAGTATATCTCTCTATTTTAACAGGCTGTGGGAGGCAAACTCCTTTGACCTATGAGGTTGATCTGTGAACTGTGTCAAAAAACTCAAAACCTCACGGTTGAGGTTTGTGCATTCTATTAGCATAATTTACCACCCAAGCTGTAAATGTACATTTTGCACAATGGCGTGCTGGACAGATAGCATTTTACAACTTCCTAAGGGGGAGTGTTTATATCTAACATTTCTTGTGTACGTTTGATTATGAGTTTGCCATAATAGCTGCCTTTTTTCCCTTCCCCTGTCCTTCCCGTCCTCCCCCTCCGCCCCTGCCCCCGCCCGCTCGCTCTGGAAGTACCTAATAAAAAATGTCCTCTCTCCTTCAGGTCCTGGACGCTTATTTGTGCCACGTAATGGGCCAGCAGAATCCTTAGGGAAACTAACTTTGGGCTGGATTCACCCAGCTCCTCCAGAGGAGGACAGAAAAAGGGATGTCAGAGCCTTGGGTTGCATTTGGGTTCCTTCCCCTCTCCGAAACAGAGTTTGTGCATTGGGAACAGCAAAATGGAAGATCCAAACCTGAAGCTGAAATATAAGAATATCTTGGTGTGGGTTTTTTTTTTTTTTCCTTTTTGGATGTGTGTGTGTGTGTGTGTGTGTAAAGGGTGTTTGTAGAGCTTACTTCATGGTTACTAAAGCTTTGTATGACCAATTCAGAATCAGCAAGATGATGTGTGCCATCCCCCCCTCTGCCCTAACCCCTCTGGCTACACCCTCCCCTCCCCTCTCTTTTTCTTTTTTTTTTTTTTTTTTTTTTTTTTTTTTTTTTTTAATTCCTGAAATTAAAATGTGTTGGAATGCTCAGTGCTGCTTTTCACTCTCTTTTCAATGGGCCCTTTAGTTTTTCACACCAAGGTGTCCTTTGGGGTGCCAGGTCAGGCTACCAAAACAGCTTCTAGGAGGGGATTAGGACCAATTAACATCTTTGTACACAAAAGCCACTGGCAGCTGAACAGGCGGCCTGGTGGCCTGCTCGGGAGCTGCATTTTAAATAGGGGCCTTCTGTACTTGAGCTCAAGTGGGAAGAGGCGGAGAAAGTTTTTATTTATAATTGAAAATGCTGCTCCTGGATAAAGTCTAATGAAAGGCAGAGTGGTGTTCAAAAGTATCTAACAAATACCATTTGAATATTGGCCTTTATTGTATGATTTCCATCAAGGATAGCATAACAATATAGTCATTTCTCCTACATATTGAGATGAAGTGATTTTTCTTGTAGAGGAAAACAGCTTCATCCACACATAGTGTCGGCCCTTCTGGTTTTCATTTCATGTTTTAAATTCAGCTTTATATTGAAGATGCCTGGTAGGATGGCTACTCAGGAGTGATATATTTCCATAAATCTGTTTTTGAAGAGAATTCTGCTCTTCATTTACCTGATCCAACAAAGCTCAAGTCCATGGAAGACAAAAAAAAAGAGAATTTAAGTATATGCATCAGGATGGAGGGGGAGGGAGTTCTGCAGGGAATCACAGTGTTTCATATGAGTAAATTTGCATTTATAACCCTTGGGTTTGTGCAAAGAGGGAAAAAAATAAAGAGCTCCAAGTCTGAAGTGCTGAATTCAGCTGAGTCAGACCCTTAGCAAAGGTAATGGCCTTAGCAGCTTGGTCCTGGGTGCTTTGCACCTGACTTAATATCTTTACTTCTGCTCTGCTTTGTTTTCAGTGCATATCACTTCTAAATCATCACTCCTGCAATCTGATCAGGCATTAAAGCAAACGGAAAGGGAAAGAAATATATGGTGTGAGAATTACTATGGTACAGAACCTAGCAATTTACAAGGGCTCGTAAGTGGGAGTTGTGCGAGCTTGCAGCGATGCCGTAACGCTGGTAATAAAACTGATTTCTGTGTTTTGGGGATGAGCTGCTTTCAAACACAATATTTCTAATCACTGCATAAGCATTCCTCCTCCCACTTTCATAACAGTAATAACAGGACACTTCTGTGTACTTTTATCACTCGGACAGAAAAGTAATTTCTAGGAGTTTTCTAACTGTGTGTACGGTAGGGGAAAGATTCATGGCAGGAAATAACAGCACAAAAGTGATAAGTTCACTGGGCAGGCGGGTACTGACATCCTGATTGATATGATTTCAGATGAAGGAATTGTAAGGTGGAAGGATGGTGCACAGAAGCTTTAGAGGGGCTTACAACTGGCTGGCTGAAAGTAAATGAAAGGGAGATGAGAACTTCAGTCAGCCTGTGCTGGCTTGGCTGCACTGCTGCACATGAAGGATGCAGTCTGCTAGAGCAGACTCCTTTGCCACTGTTTTTTATTCACATATTTTTGGCAAGCAACAAAAATATGGATTTCTCTCTGGGCTGACGTGAACAGAAAACCCCTAATCACGATCATTTTCAACCTCCTGGTTTATACAAATAAAGGGAGATTCCACTTAGCGCGATGTTCTGCAGCAAACATTAATACACTCGCTATGTGTGGCTTTGCTCCTTCCTACCCCCTCTTTAGTTTCAGATACTGTATTGTATTTCTTCCGACATGTTGATTCTACCTCATGTTAAATGGTAATTGGCAGTAGTATAGGTGGGGAGAGAAACATTGTTATATTTTGTTCATTTTTCACACTTCAGCAGTTATTCCTTTCTCTCCGCGGCTGTACGCTTATTAGTGTATGAAATGCAGGTGTGTGGGAAATGGCAAGCACACATTGACAGGTTATTTTGTTGGCCACTGCCTAATTAGTAGCATAGTGGATGCACCCTGCTAAGCTTTAGTGTGGTGCAGTAGAGCTGGTCTGTTCTAATTTCCTCACAGCTTTGATATTCAGCAAGAGATTGACGGTTAGCACAAAGAGCCAAAGCGCGACGGAGGCCTGCAGAAACAATGGCCCTTCTTGCTTGTAGACACCACAGATGTGAGAGAAAGCTGACTAAAAACAATTGGCCGACACTGTCTAATTGTCTCCAATGTCAGCATCATTAATGTTTTCCCATGTAAAAAGTAAAAGGCCAAGGTTGTATCCTCCCTTTATTTTGAGTCACATGATTATGTAACTTACTGAGATTCAGATTAAGTGTTAATTGTATTTGTGCAATAAAGAAACTGAAGCTACCTTGAATTTAATGAATATGTACTTAATTAATTTTGACAGCCTTTATCTTTATTACCTATTGAATAATCACAATCAGAATTAATAACATTTATAGGCAATTAAAATTACAGCCTATTTAATGATAATATATGTTTACATCTTTTGCTGAGATACAAATTATGAATACTTATTAGCAAAGAAGTTGTTTCCCTGCCAGGAGGGTTTCTTGTCTGTGTTAACAGCAACAAACAACAATAATCAGTTCAATGTGTAATAGTGCCTTTCACATCAGACAATCTCCCAAAGCACTGCACAAGGGCACATGAGAAAAGGCTTCGTGGAATTTAAAGGTAATCACTAAATGGCAAAAATTGTAGTGTGCCTGGAACAAATGCTTTAAAATTACATGCAATAAAGCAAGGCCAACAACATTTGAGTAGTTTCAAAGCTTTATTTTCTCGCAGAAAAAATAATGAGAATAAAAAGGGTCCATTGAGGACGCAACATCAAACTCTTTGCTGACCCAATAATATCAGACCAAATATTCAATATCTCCACTGGTACCAGCATGGCTAAAAGCCTTTTGGCTCTGAGATCTTACATAGAAATCCTACAGAAGAAGCACAGACACAGCTCTGATTCTACCAGTGACCACAAGAGAAGGCAGCTTGATATGAAATAGAGTAAGTCATACAAATAAAGATAATTGGAACAGTGAGTCCTCTCTGCCACTGTCCAGGACTAGTAGGGGGGGTTTTGAAAATTAAAAGAAAAAGGAAATAGATGGTCCAAAGAAAGAAGGAGGTTCAGGCCTGGGGTTTGACAGGTATGACTCAAACCACCAAACGCAGCAGAGAGAGCCCAAGTGGTTCATGTGCCCTTGGAGGGGTGCTGCACACACCTGCACACACAGGCTCACTGTGTCAGTCTGCACATTTTATTCTTTGGATGTTTGTTTTCCTAACATCTGTCCTTTGTCTTTGTCCCACCACACAGCCAGGGAGCTGCACAACGTTCAACACGTGCTGGGACCTTGCAGAACCCAGCTCAGGAGAGAACTGGGTCTGATACCCATGACCCATGAGAAACAAGCAGCTACCTCACCAGGCCTGAACACATGGCACTGTGGTAAATCTCTGTGAAGGATTAAAAGATGCCTGTCCAGACTCTCATGCTCAGAATGAGCTTTGCTTTGCTTTCCCAAGCTGCCGTCTCCCGGTTCCCACCTTGATTTTGCAGGGAGAAGTTTCTTTCTCACTTCTGGCCCCAAATCATCAGGCACAGCTGCTTGAAAAACCTGTGTCAGCAAAGTAATACTGAGTGCCTAAAATCTCAGTGCAGGAGAGAGCAGGGGGCTGGCTGATAGCTGGATGACACCCATGTCTCAATCCCACTGCCTAACACATAGGCTGGTTTATGCTAATTTTAAAAAAACAAACCAAACCATACCAAATACAACCCCAAACCCACCAAACTAGAGAGATGCACCACAGCCCTTGTGTTATTTCATGTATTTTGAAAGTTAAAGAGAAGGCCTAGAACTGAAATTACTTTTGTCTCAAGCCACAGTGCACCTAAGAAACACCAAGGGCCACCTCCATGGCCCATCAAGACAACCCAACCCTGAGCAGCAAGCTTATAAGCCAGGCTGAGCCCGTTAACCCTGGGGACAATGATTTATTCCTGGACTTCCTTTGTTTATCAGCATAAATTCAGCCTTTGTAACACCTTCTGAATGGTCAATCACTAAAAAACAGCACTGCCCTCAAGGTAAGATTCTGCCAACTCCCTTCTTGCACAGGGAGACAAATAACCAGTTACTGCTGGGCACTGACAGAACAAATAAACAATACATCACTTTAGAACAGCTACCGTGCATGAAATCATTATGTTATATTATAAAATCAATCTCAATATATTGTTATGTTATTTGTTAAACTGTGAAGTGCATAAACAGTAGTTTCACAACACTGATTGCCTGCTGCATTCTCTTTATTCCAATGCAAGATCTGCCTCTTAAAGCCCACAATTCATCAACTTTATTACACTTAAGACATTGACTTCTCTTTTCCATCAGGCATGAGGAAGTGAATCATTCATCCTTTATGCAGCTGTGTGCTTTTAAAGCATCTTTTTTTTAAAAAAAAAAAGTACTTGGTTGTGTTTAAGATAATTGAGAGCTCAAAGCCAGATTCCTCCAATCTAG
Source organism: Emberiza elegans (assembly GCA_024865655.1). NCBI lineage: Eukaryota > Metazoa > Chordata > Aves > Passeriformes > Fringillidae > Emberiza > Emberiza elegans. Next base: position 6,930,886 of record JALJVW010000241.1, read on the forward strand.
GGTTGATCATTAACCTTTCCTGCACTGCAAAGAGGATGCAAGGAGGCTGTGCTTCTCACAGAGCTACTCAGAGTGTGCAAACCAGGAGCAGATCCTGCCTGTAGCAGAGAGTGACCAGTGAGTCCAGGGCTTGTTTGACTTGTGATGGAACGACAGCCAAAAATGAGACCTTGGGGACGGTTCTACGACTGATTACATTCAGGGATTTGGGATTTTTTACTCATTATAATGTGCTGGAGTTCAGCCCTAGCCAAGCAGGTAATTTTCAGTTATTGCTGCAGTTGGAACTACAGGGATGAGAGCTGGAACTTGTCACAGAGCAGAGGGATGTGCCTTGCTGAGCAGCCATGGGACATCCCCAGCGCTCCCTGTGTGGCACAGCAAACATGGGATAAGCAGGGCCTGCAGCACAAATGCACTGCTTAAAGCACAGCAGTGGGCACCAGCTCACCGAGCAGAGCTGCCCAGCATTTCTGGCCCAGGCACAACATTTGTTCTTGCTGCAGAACATATTCCAATAATCATTTTCTCAGATACCACCTGCCTTGGGAGCCCGGATTCCATTAATTGTGGTTTACATTAAAAAATATGAGGTATCAGCTTGGTTTCCCTCAATTCATTTACTGGTAAAGGATAAACTCCAGGGCTTTGCAACTTCCAGGGCATTTTCTCTTCCTTGTCGTGGCAGAGTAAGCAATGTACTACTGAATGACTTGTTTGAAGTGAAATTTTGCCCTTATAAACTGCCCTTGCATTCCTCAGAGCCATTCAGTGGCTGCACAACACACCCTGCTGTAGCCATACCTGACAACAAAATGACAGGGGGTGAGCACTTGGAAAAAACACGGTCATAAAATAAATCACAGGTTTTGTCTGAAGTGTACATCTACAGGAAGAAGGTCCCCATTAGTGCAGGACATTTTAAAGAAGTCTTTAGCAGTGTCTTCACCATCTGCTTTGGGAGGCTCTGATCCCCAGATGTTGCTGCAGAATACAGAAACTAGGAGCTTCTGTACCTAAAAAATTCTAATGTTCTCCTTAAAAACCATTGGGATCTTTGCACTGTACAGATTACACTGAATTTCCTACCAAAAGAACAAACTTTAGCTATGTTTCAAAACCCAATCCTCCACAAGTACTCCCCTTACCTGTTTTCAGTGCCTGTTTTATCTTTCCATTCAATTTTCACCTGAATGCATTTTGTTTAACTTAATAAAAGGAATTTTCAATAAATGGCCCTGTTTCATCCATTGCTATGGTACCCGTCAGGGAGATCAATAAGTGAAGCAAATCTTAGTAGAAATAAGGAGGCCAAGGAAAAAAAAGTGGGTGAGTTTTGCAGTTTCATTCACTCAGATAATGGCAGTCTGCAGTAATGTATGCAAGAACAACAGTATTGACTTGTAATCCATTATGAACCAAGGTGTTCGCTTTGCTGCACGGTCTTGCTTTCATTTTTTAAGATTTCCCAGTGGCTTTTAGTACTTTACATCTTCATTAAGGATTTTAAAAGCAAAGATCCTTGCTTACATTTGAAATACTTCCCTGGTGCTGTGATGAAGCACAGCTAATGGATTTCTGAATGCCATTTTCATTATAATATTTTATAAGACCCCTTTTTTTCTCTATTATTACATTTGCTTTTGTAAAATGGTTGAGACTGCTCATCATGTACTTTAGATCCTTTAAATATTGTTCCTGTTTACCATCATGGGAGGCAAATGGTATTTTATTCATATAAGAATAAATATTCCAGTTTGTATTTGGCAGCTAAGTGAGTTTTTGCAGAACTTACATTTATCTCCAGGATGGGTTAAGCCATCCTTCAGTAAGAATCAGTAATGCAGTTAACTTTAAACTATTTTCATGTAATATTGGCTGAGGCATTAGTCAATGCAGTCTTCATATTTATGAGAGTCCAGGGTTCCATGATTCCCTATTTCCATAACAGTAATCTCAACAGCATGGGATAAATTGTATTTAGGGCAGCTGAAGCGCTGAGAACCTCACTGTGGTCTGTCTGTGAGCAAAGGGAGGATGGAGCACTGCAGCGTCCCTGCACCTACAGACACCTGCTAAGAGGTGGCTCCTGCTCTCAGCTCTGAGTTGCCAAGACATATTTGTCTTAGTTAAGGCATTTTTGGGTCATTCCCTGTTCCCAGGTAGGAAGATCTCCCACTCAGACATCCCTGCTGGTCTACAGACACAGAGATGCCCTTTATTTAATCAATCAGACCAGACTCCGGTCCAGCCCAAAAGCCTCTCCTGGGGCTGCTTTGCTCCAGCCTCTTTAGGCAGCCTGCAGCTCAGGGACTGAGAGCCCAAACCTCCCTGGTCCACAGTGGCAGTTGCTGTGAACAGTCCCTCCACTACTGCTGGCTGTGCTGGACTTCTTGGTGGCTCCTCCAAGGTGTCCTCTAACCCCTTGAAAGCACAGTGCTGCATTCTCCCCTGACAAAACCAGGTGGGAAGGCAATTGAGCTGGTTATAACACCAGTATTTTCAATGGCAGGCTCTCTCTCTGTCACTGTCCTTTCTGCACTAACCTCTCTTGATTTGGTTTCACAGGAGGCAAGGCCTGATTTTTGTTCCTTTGATGTATTTCTCCAAGTTTATGCCAATAGAGATGCAGTTGTACTTTAATAATCTAAAATGAGTGTGGTTCTTGGCTGCCCAGGACACTGAGCAAACCCATGAGGAATGACTGCTGCATATATCAATAATGTTAAGATACAGAGGTTTATTACAGAGCTTTTGCAATGTTTTTTTACAAGTGTTTTTCAGTCATTTCTGCCCCAGTATGTCAACAAGCTGACTCAGAGGCTCAGGATTTGCTCCAATGGGTAGAAGTCAAGGAAAGAAAAGCATTTCTTGAGATTGATGTGTGTTATATTCTGCCTTAATGCATCTTTTAGCTGACCTGTCAGAAATATTTCAGACCTATATATCCTGAAAATCTTATTTCAGTTCATCTGTGATATTTGTGCTGATAGCTCTCCTCTCTTGGACCAATGACAACAATGCTTTATAGAATTCCTGCATAGTTAAAAGCAGATGCTACCCTTATGAGGGTGATGAATCCCACATGTTGAATGTGCCAAAGCAAGGACAAAAGGGCCAGAGTCATGAGCTCAAGGTCTGCTGACAGGCAAAAGGAAATGGAAAAAACCAGCAACAGAGGCAGTCTAATGACAGCACTGGTATGGCCTCCTTTATACAGGTCTCTGCATTATCTACTGAAGCTGACTATTTTTGGGGCGGGGGGAGGGATTGGGGTGGAGAGGTTTAGCTGGTGTAGTGCCTGCAAGAGTTTTTATAGCAGCTGGGATGATGAGCACAGGGTTCAGCTAGGGTTGGTCAGGGGCCACTGCAGTGCAGACAGACTGAATAGAGCCCTGAGCAATTCCAGGTATGAAATCCCACAGCTCCAAAGGGTGGGTGGTGGGCTTTATGAGCAGAGGGAACTGGAACCTGAAGGGACCTGGAAAATATCTGATCAGTGCAATGTTTTCCATTGGCTGAACAGCTGAAAGAAATGAAGAGGGCAGAAATGCAGGGGAAGACAAAGTACACACCAGAATGTTGATTTCCTGTGCTAAATACTGCCCACCTCGCTGTACACTCATTACTACTGGGATTTGACCTAATCTTTGTTTGTTTGATATTTCCTCTGCTACTCCCTTTTTCATACATTTCTGTCCAGCTTGCATTACCATTTGTACACACCTTGAACTTGCTGCAGCTCCACTGAGGCAGTTGGCTTCCTCTCACATATCAGAGGACTGGAAAGCAATTGGTATTTTCAAGATATTTCCTCCTGAGCTCCTGATGGGAAGATGATTTTCTGTTGTTTGATAAAATCCAGTTGGTTCTTAACCTGGAACTCAAGGCTAAGATATATTTCAAAAGTGTTACTGAGATACTAAGACACTAGAGACAAAGACAGTAGAGCATTAGAAACAGCAGAGTTTAAAAATTTCTATTTACTGAAAGTGTGGATGGCTTTCAGTAGTTCTGGACACACAGGAATGTGTTCTGGTGAGACTGCATAAGAGAGGAAATTGAAATTCAAACTGTTCATCTTTAGGTTGCCAACTCAGACTGGCTCAAGATTTATTTGTTGATAAAATAAATCTAGCTTCTAGAAAGAGACAGAAAGGTATTAGCATCTGCCAGCATGGGTAAATTGTATGAATGACTTGTGAGTGGGACAATTTAGTGGCTTTTGACTGCAGTCTGTTGTTCTTCAGCAGAAAGAAGGGAGACTAAATGGCCATTGGTGCCTGCCAAGGACTTTATCAAATCTGGATGGGCCTGAGACTCATTACTGACCCTGATGCTGGCACCAGAGCCAGGGCTGGAGATCTCATAGACCCACAGTGCCAGCTCTCCCCAGATGGGCAGCAATTCTCACTTCTGCAAGCTGCCTTCATTTTTAGACCCCTTCTACCAATGGATGTAGTCACAGGATCACCCTTCCTTCCACAAAATAGAGCTGGTTCCTTTAGAGAAGAAAAATAGTTATTCATAAATGATAGGGCAGAACAGGCTGTTGAGACAAGCTTGGCAAGCTGGACTGTCTCCCACACAAAACACAATTGCCTGTGTTTTTCACTAACCACACCAGAATGCCTTCCTTACCAGATTAATAAGCACATGCTAGTTAAACAGACACCATTCTGAGGCACTGCAGGAAGCAAAAATGTAAAAGCTTTTTTTTTTTTGCCAAGCATTTGTTCCAAAGAAATCTGCTGCTCAATACAGACTGCCTGGTTTTGGCTCTTCTGCCACCTCTGGAGTGGTTTGGAGGCCTGTGGATGTGTTTGGTGGAAGGGAGGGCTTCTTCAAATGCTGCTGTGGCTGTAGGTTAGTTCATTTAGGCAAGGACCCAAAGCCAGGGTGGAAGTGTGTTGGTGTGACATTTTTGCTACAAAGCCATTCTGTACCTATTTTCAATACCTAAGCCACTCTATACCTATTTCAACAGCTAGTCTGGAAACATCTTGGAGCTGGTGGTGTTGCACAAAGTGTAGGGATGAATCTCTTGTCTCACATGAGCAGTGCCACAGGCGTGGGAGACTTGATTTCAATCCCAGCAGAGAGTGGAATGGCTCTGTATCTTCCCCTCTCTGGAGGGGATGCAGCTGCTTGGACTTGCAGCCGTAATCCTGTCCTGAGACAGGAATGCATGCTACAGCAGCCTGGCCTAATAGAGGGGTTAGTGCCCCCTTCACAGCATTCCCTTTTCCCTTCCCTCATCCTGCACCTGCAGCTGCAAATTCCTGCTCCAGTGAAGAATTGTCAAGATTAGAACCTTTGTTTAGGGCACACGTGCCCAAATCTTTTCTTTGGAAAGTGGAACACCTGACAGGTCATCTTCAAAAGAGTAGCTGTTTTGGGTTTGTCTTATAACATCACCTAGAGGTATTTCCTAATTTATAGCACATTAAAACCTAGGGAGGGGGAAGGACAGGAGGCAGGTGAGGATAGTGTCCAGCTTCACCCTTACATGAGTGATCATTTAGGGTGGATTTTTCAGAGCCCATCTCTGGGTTGCTCTGACCCAGGCAGGGCAGAGGATCTGCTCTCCAGGATGCTCTGCCCCATCTCTCCTGGTGTTCTGCCTTGACAAAAGCAAACTCTGTGGCCAAGAAATTTTTGACTGCAGTCTGTTGTTCTTCAGCAGAAAGAAGGGAGACTAAATGGCCATTGGTGCCTGCCAAGGACTTTATCAGATCTGGATGGGCCTGAGACTCATTACTGACCCTGATGCTGGCACCAGAGCCAGGGCTGGAGATCTCATAGACCCACAGTGCCAGCTCTCCCCAGATGGGCAGCAATTCTCACTTCTGCAAGCTGCCTTCATTTTTAGACCCCTTCTACCAATGGATGTGGTCACAGGATCACCCTTCCTTCCATAGAATAGAGCTGGTTCCTTTAGAGAAGAAGAATAGTTATTCATAAATGATAGGGCAGAACAGGCTGTTGAGACAAGCTTGGCAAGCTGGACTGTCTCCCACACAAAACACAATTGCCTGTGTTTTTCACTAACCACACCAGAATGCCTTCCTTACCAGATTAATAAGCACATGCTAGTTAAACAGACACCATTCTGAGGCACTGCAGGAAGCAAAAATGTAAAAGCTTTTTTTTTTTTGCCAAGCATTTGTTCCAAAGAAATCTGCTGCTCAATACAGACTGCCTGGTTTTGGCTCTTCTGCTGCCTCTGGAGTGGTTTGGAGGCCTGTGGATGTGTTTGGTGGAAGGGAGGGTTTCTTCAAAGGCTGCTGTGGCTGTAGGTTAGTTCATTTAGGCCGAGGACCCAAAGCCAGGGTGGAAGTGTGTTGGTGTGACATTTTTGCTACAAAGCCATTCTGTACCTATTTTCAATACCTAAGCCACTCTATACCTATTTCAACAGCTAGTCTGGAAACATCTTGGAGCTGGTGGTGTTGCACAAAGTGTAGGGATGAATCTCTTGTCTCACGTGAGCAGTGCCACAGGCATGGGAGACTTGATTTCAATCCCAGCAGAGAGTGGAATGGCTCTGTATCTTCCCCTCTCTGGAGGGGATGCAGCTGCTTGGACTTGCAGCCGTAATCCTGTCCTGAGACAGGAATGCATGCTACAGCAGCCTGGCCTAATAGAGGGGTTAGTGCCCCCTTCACAGCATTCCCTTTTCCCTTCCCTCATCCTGCACCTGCAGCTGCAAATTCCTGCTCCAGTGAAGAATTGTCAAGATTAGAACCTTTGTTTAGGGCACATGTTCCCAAATCTTTTCTTTGGAAAGTGGAACACCTGACAGGTCATCTTCAAAAGAGTAGCTGTTTTGGGTTTGTCTTATAACATCACCTAGAGGTATTTCCTAATTTATAGCACATTAAAACCTAGGGAGGGGAAGGACAGGAGGCAGGTGAGGATAGTGTCCAGCTTCACCCTTACACGAGTGATCATTTAGGGTGGATTTTTCAGAGCCCATCTCTGGGTTGCTCTGACCCAGGCAGGGCAGAGGATCTGCTCTCCAGGATGCTCTGCCCCATCTCTCCTGGTGTTCTGCCTTGACAAAAGCAAACTCTGTGGCCAAGAAATCTCCCAGCCACCACAGGGATCCCTGGCTGGGTTTTTAGAGCTGCCACAAGGTGGAGAGGTGCTACAGCTTCCCAGCCAAGCGGCAGTAATTTGTTTTGGTTTAGGTTTGATTTTTTTTTTTCCTTAAGAAACAAAAAATTAGTGGCAGTGTAACCATTGAAACAAACGCAAAATTTGGTTTTACTCAGAAACCTGCCACTGAACACTTTAGTCCATTTCATAAAATTTTGGCAATTCTACAAACAAAAGTAAACCTGAAAAAGACATATCTGCAATACAACTTTACAGCGAGTCTAAAAACTTTTGCAGTAGGTACAGAAGTGTTTTGATTCTCATGCATCTGAATCTTTGTAGAGAGCGTCCAAAAATTAATTAATTAGAGGTTTTGGGTTTTTTAAAAATTGTTCTATGTGGCAGTGTTCACAGGGGTCTTAGGATGAGGGAAGAGATGAGGATCTGGCTCCATGTTTCAGAAGGCTTGATTTATTATTTTATGATATATATTACATTAAAACTATCCTAAAAGAATAGAAGAAAGGATTTCCTCAGAAGGCTGGCTAAGAATAGAATAGCAAATAATGATAACAAAGGCTCTGTCTCAGACTCTCTGTCCGAGCCAGCTGGGCTGTGATTGGCCATTAATTCCAAACATCCAACATGGACCAATCCCAGATGCACCTGTTGCATCCCACAGCAGCAGATAACCATTGTTTACATTTTGTTCCTGAGGCTTCTCAGCTTCTCAGGAGGAAAAATCTTAAGGAAAGGATTTTTCGTAGAAGTTGTCTGCAACAGTTCTATAGCTCTTCTATTTGAGGCCAGCCTTCTCTAAGGACAAGTTCACATATACCACCCATCAGCCCAATCTTTCCCAGGGCCTGAGGCCTTTGGCATTATGTATGAGATCATTCACTGAATGGTTTTGAAACTGTTTTCTGTCAATTTTCAGTGGCACTTAGCATCAGCATATCCCATTGGGATTCAGGCTTTAAATGAAAATAACTAAGGAAAGAAACACTGTCTCTTCAGTTTCCTTATTTGAAGTGTAAAATTTTTAAGATCAAAGCCAACTTATTCTGTGTGAACTCCTCTGCAGTATTTTGGCTCAGGAATTCAAAAGCAGGATTGTTATTTTATTTTTTTTAGGTATTTCAGCTGGATTTCTGCACATCTCCTATAAGTCGCATTTACTGCAGAACAGTCTGATCTCTTCTCTGGCACCTTTTCTCTAAAGCTTCATCAAGTGCTGCCAATCACAGCCCAGATGGATTCAGAACTTTCCTGTGGAGGTGTGGGAGGGGCAGGAGAGGTGTCCCCAGGGAATGTCAGGAGCTCCAGCCACGCTGGTGGGCTGTGTGACACCCAGCACACAGTGACACATGCACAGTGTGGTGGCTGGACGTGTGCTCCCCAGGCTGTGCTGAAACATGGGTCAGAAATACTGCTTGGGTCACATTTTGCATATGCATTTTCTCTAAGATAGCCTGATAAGATCCTAATCTTATCAGGAGGTGCTTGGTATAGCCAATGCAAATTACATACTCATCCTCCTGCAGCAACAGAAGGAGAAAATAACAGAATGAGGGATTGGGTGTTTACTTTGGCTTCTAGTGCAAAGTGTAAGTGGCTACCATAGCAATGTGAAGCAGATTTTAATAATTCCTGTAGTTTAGCAGATAATGAACAATGGCAAACATTGCTGCTTCACACGTAAGGCAGTGTGGGGAGCAGATGAAAGCAGGAGCTGCGGATATCTCAGGTGGTGACAGCGGAACAGCCTGATGCAAACATCCAGCAAGATGCCCCAAATCCCTGAGCCTTACTTAGGCAAGAGCTTCTCAGTCCCTGCAGAGCAGGGACGTGGCTCAGAGGCCAGAGCTGTGAGTCTGAATGAGGGAGTGAAGTCAAAAATATGCAGCACAAATCAGATCACAAGCCTCCCATTCAGGGTTCCTCGGTGGATGTGAGTGGCAGGGAACAACACAAGATGGCTCTGCTGAAGGCTGCAGTGGCACTGCCACACTCTTCACATCAGCTGCTTGCAGAATTTCTTGTCTCCTTTCCACCTTTTATCCTTGGGAATGGTGTTCCTAATTAATCTTTTCTTTTATAAATATTCATCATTATCTAAATTGCTTTTTGTCTTTCAGTTATCACTGCCTCTTCTTGTAGGTGGTGTTCACAGGAACTTCTTCCAGGGAGAGAAAAATGATGAGTAACCCCTTGTTTGCCTTTCCATCTTTTCTTGATTTTAATAAGACATGAAAGGCAAAAATCTGAGACATCTGTTGTTTCTTTCAGCCATTTCCACAGAGACATTAGATAGCATTTCAAGCACTCAACTGACAAAACAACTCACCTTGTGAGAACATTCTCATTTATTAGATTGTTTTATTGCACTAGTTTTGTACAATGTAGGAAATAGCTTTCTTCTCTGAGACTACCTCCATATTTTTTTGCATAAAAGCAGTATTTTAACACAGCTTTAGGGTATTGTATTATACTTATTGTATATTGATTATATATTATATGCTTGATATTTGGAATGTGGAGCAAGTCAGTTAAAAGTAATGCAATTAAGCCAGCACATAACTGACTGATCAGACCCAGAGATGTGGCTAATGCCTGATTTGTCATCTATTTTAATTAAAAAACCTTAATGTAGAAAAATAATACAAATCAAAAGCACTGGCAGAGTGAGACTATCATATATACTGCTTCTGCTGATAGTATATACTCTCATCCAGGGAATTTGTTTTGATAAAATGGGGTGAACTGGGAATAATTTTAAACTCAAGGTGGTTACTGGGAACCAGCATGACAAGCAGGATTTTCCCCCTCAATGTCACTCTTAGGAGGCATTGCATGACCTGCTTTGATAGAGAAGACACACTTGGAGTGTCCTGTTGACCAAAAGGCTCCGTGGGAGCAATCCCTAGTGGGCACACTGTCTTCCATTTTCACTGTCTGTGATTCTTGGTTTCAAACTCTGGTGGGAACTTGCAGCTTTTTGAAAGGCCATTTAATGCTGAGAAGCCACAGGGCAAAGCAGGGAGTTCTCTTAAATTTTAACATTCTGGGCCAAGTTTAGTACCAGTAAAACTCCATTGAGAGCAGTTTTTTATCCTTCCTGAGCAGCCCTCTATAATCCTCTCAGACTTTCTAGTTCAAGGTTCATGACAGAATTTCTTTATCTCTGTTTATAGCACAGCCAGGAGCAGTGCTTGTGTGAGCTGTAGGAGCTGGCCTGTGGCATTGCAAATCAGCAAAATCAAGTGTTGCAAAGGATGAATTTCTTCTCTGCCACCTGACGATGTACAGTTGGGCAAGTGGCAGAAAGTTTGTGGGGTATTTTTATGGAAATAAATTTGCTTACTCCATAAAATATTTTTATGGAAATAAATTTACTTACTCCTTGGTCCCTTTCCTTCTGCATTGTTGAAGGACTTCCCAGAAATGCTGGAGAGAATCCTTATGGCAACTTAGAGGTTGTCCCTAAATTCTTACAAAGAACCCAATTTTCTGCTGACATGAACTGATAGAGTTCCACAGCGCACAATAATGCCATGGTGATTTTTATCAGCAAAATACCTGGCATAATTATCTTAATGTAGTAAGTGTGGTCAAGTGGTGTAATGTAATCCAACACCAGCTAAAGAATGCATGTGACAGCTTTGTTTTGCAAGAAGGGAGTAGAAAGGCTTGTTGGAAGGAGAGCCCAAATGCCTTTTAATTCAGGGAACTAGCATCTGACCCTAATTATGTGGAAAAATGGAGGTAGTGCAAGCACCAGAAAAGGGACAAGTCTGCAACAGGAACAAAAGCATCAACTGCTGTTGAGCTGTATGCAAAGTTCAACTGAGAGGGAGAGAGAGACAGACAAAGTGGCTCCAGTTGCACATAAATACTAGATGGAAAGTGTGTTGAGGAAGCAGGGCAATGGGTTATTTTTCATAAGCTGCAAAATTGCTTAATAAAGTAAAATGACTTGCCCTTTCTGTAGAAATTAATTATGATGGCAACTTTGCAGATCAGCATAATAAAGATGTAGGCAAAATAACAGTGGCATTGAATTCAAAAGCTATGCATAATGAATGGTCTTTTAAGATGCTTATGATCAGTACCAAAAGACCTTGACTGCTGTACAGCAATGTGTTTAAGTTCCTAACTAACTGATTTTATTATTTAGTTTGACATGATGTTAGTTGTTTATCAAAGAACAAGGTATGAAACAGCACTGCAAGCTCCAGGAATAACTTGCTAAGGAATAAGTTTTTGTATTCAGTGACACTTCATCAGCTTGCAGTGTGCTGTTTCCCTAAGATTTCTCCCATCATAAACATCTGTCCGCACCAAAATCAGATTATGTCCATGTGTGACCATAAAATTATGAGCACAGACATATTTGATCCTATGATCCTATGGCTAGGGTGGGCTTTGTTTTTTGTATTCTTTTTTAATAGATCATCTCTTACTCCTAGGGAAAAAAACCCAAACTTATTTGCTATTGCCTTTTACCATCACAT